>CANUEZ040000025.1:1800000-2267500 GCA_948099385.1 Fasciola hepatica
GGTACTTCGGCGGACACAGGTCGATGATTAGTTAATGCGTTGCACATTGCACCGACCTGATTGCACAACATGCGAACGGTTTCTTTTAGGTCCGTAATGTCCTTATCGATATGAGAGTGATGGGATGGGGAATCAGGACTGCGAGAAACGTCGGCACGGCGATCTGGGGCAGGAACTGGTAATGCCATAGGAGATTCGTGTGTCGGAGTGGTTTCGGCGGGTGATGTCATGTGAACACAGGGTCTACCAGCCGGGTAGCATTCCATTATTCTGTCGCCGTGCTGTGCAACTTTGTCAAGAGAAGTAGTGGGCTCCAGCATTGACAGGACCTGCTGCATCGGGAGAGGTAGTTTATCAACCCATATCTCCCTGAAAATTGCGTCGTCCATTTCACGTCCAGCCAGTAGCGACCGCATGTGGCGCATAAGCTGGGACGGAGTTTGGTCTCCGAGCTCCACCGACGTGAACAGCTCCCGGAGAATTTTTCCGGCTGATTTTCCGGTACGCTGAATGACTGCTTCCCCAAGCTTCGTGTAAGGAGCTTCTGGTGGAATGGGATCGAGGAGATCTTCCACGTCAACGGCCATGTCAAAGGGAAGCGCTTGGACAACGTGAGAGTATTTCACGCGCTCGCTGGTTATACGTCGAGTGGCAAATACGGCTTCTATTTGTCGAAACCACACTCGAGGGTTGGTCGGGGCAAAAACGGGCAGTTTCAGAGCAACCGCGTGGATGTCAATAGATTCGCTGTCAGACATGGTGAATCGTGTGGAACTTGGACCAAAAGAATGGAAGCTAGTGTCAAAGGATGGAAAAACAACCTGGGCTCACCAATTTTGTAGCGTACTACTCTGTCTATATGGTACACTAAATGAATGTCAAAAATATCTAAGACGACACTAGCCAACTAAGATGGGCGGAGGAGCGTGCGGTGATAAAAAGGCCAAAAGGGTATGTACATTAAGAATTAAAATTAAACAAAAGGTGGGACCCAAACTCACAGTTGTTCAGTGTCTTCCCAGAGAGATTCTGTGCAAAATCATGAATGTGTGGGATCGGGTATCTGTCGGGGACGGTGACCTTATTGAGAGCACGGTAGTCTCCACAGGGTCTCCAATCAACAGATGATTTTGGAACCATGTGCAAAAGCGAGGCCCATGGGCTTGAAGACGGTCGAATGATGCCAAGATTCATCATATGTTCAAATTCAAGGCGTGCAATACGGAGTTTGTCGGCGTTGAGTCGGCGTGGTTGAAAGTGGACAGGTTGGCCTTTTGTAGCGATGTGGTGATGCACAGCATGAGAGACTGGGTCGGTGAACTGACACGGTTTAGTGAGGGATGGAAACTCCTTCAAAATGTCAGCAAACGGCGATTGCGGGATCGCCAGCCGAATACCCAGGGAGTTGGTGCATTTACCAATGCCGACTGCACAAAGCTTGGTTGTGGTGTCTACCAGCTTGCGAGTTTTTGACGTCCACAGTTAGGCAAAAATGTTAGAGGAAATCCGCGCCAATATTGGGAGTCTGAACATCCGCCTGGATGAAAACCCATTGAAAAGAGCGTTGGAGGCCTAAATCAAGCGTGATGGACCGTTGGCCGAATGTCGCAATAGTTACTATGTTTGCTGCTTGCAGTGTGAAGTTACATGGTTTGAGGCTATGATGTTTGGGTGAGGGGATTACACTGATCTCGGCGCCGGTATCAATGAGGAATCGAAGGCCACTGGATCGGTCAACGATATAAAATAGGCGACTTTCATGTGGAGGGCCAGCCGAAGTCGTCGCCGTTACTGGCTGGCCTGGTCGTTTGACTGTGGGGTGGAAGTGCGGAATGAACATGGAGGATCACAGCGGCGTGCCTGGGAGCCGAATGTGCGGTGGTACCAACACCACGTTTGTAACCGGCGGTTTCTGGACCGTGATCTAGGTCGACGAGGTACTTCGGCGGACACAGGTCGATGATTAGTTAATGCGTTGCACATTGCACCGACCTGATTGCACAACATGCGAACGGTTTCTTTTAGGTCCGTAATGTCCTTATCGATATGAGAGTGATGGGATGGGGAATCAGGACTGCGAGAAACGTCGGCACGGCGATCTGGGGCAGGAACTGGTAATGCCATAGGAGATTCGTGTGTCGGAGTGGTTTCGGCGGGTGATGTCATGTGAACACAGGGTCTACCAGCCGGGTAGCATTCCATTATTCTGTCGCCGTGCTGTGCAACTTTGTCAAGAGGAGTAGTGGGCTTCAGCATTGACAGGACCTGCTGCATTGGGAGAGGTAGTTTATCAACCCATATCTCCCTGAAAATGGCGTCGTCCATTTCACGTCCAGCCAGTAGCGACCGCATGTGGCGCATAAGCTGGGACGGAGTTTGGTCTCCGAGCTCCACCGACGTGAACAGCTCCCGGAGAATTTTTCCGGCTGATTTTCCGGTACGCTGAATGACTGCTTCCCCAAGCTTCGTGTAAGGAGCTTCTGGTGGAATGGGATCGAGGAGATCTTCCACGTCAACGGCCATGTCAAAGGGAAGCGCTTGGACAACGTGAGAGTATTTCACGCGCTCGCTGGTTATACGTCGAGTGGCAAATACGGCTTCTATTTGTCGAAACCACACTCGAGGGTTGGTCGGGGCAAAAACGGGCAGTTTCAGAGCAACCGCGTGGATGTCAATAGATTCGCTGTCAGACATGGTGAATCGTGTGGAACTTGGACCAAAAGAATGGAAGCTAGTGTCAAAGGATGGAAAAACAACCTGGGCTCACCAATTTTGTAGCGTACTACTCTGTCTATATGGTACACTAAATGAATGTCAACAATATCTAAGACGACACTAGCCAACTAAGATGGGCGGAGGAGCGTGCGGTGATAAAAAGGCCAAAAGGGTATGTACATTAAGAATTAAAATTAAACAAAAGGTGGGACCCAAACTCACAGTTGTTCAGTGTCTTCCCAGAGAGATTCTGTGCAAAATCATGAATGTGTGGGATCGGGTATCTGTCGGGGACGGTGACCTTATTGAGAGCACGGTAGTCTCCACAGGGTCTCCAATCAACAGATGATTTTGGAACCATGTGCAAAAGCGAGGCCCATGGGCTTGAAGACGGTCGAATGATGCCAAGATTCATCATATGTTCGAATTCAAGGCGTGAAATACGGAGTTTGTCGGCGTTGAGTCGGCGTGGTTGAAAGTGGACAGGTTGGCCTTTTGTAGCGATGTGGTGATGCACAGCATGAGAGACTGGGTCGGTGAACTGACACGGTTTAGTGAGGGATGGAAACTCCTTCAAAATGTCAGCAAACGGCGATTGCGGGATCGCCAGCCGAATACCCAGGGAGTTGGTGCATTTACCAATGCCGACTGCACAAAGCTTGGTTGTGGTGTCTACCAGCTTGCGAGTTTTTGACGTCCACAGTTAGGCAAAAATGTTAGAGGAAATCCGCGCCAATATTGGGAGTCTGAACATCCGCCTGGATGAAAACCCATTGAAAAGAGCGTCGGAGGCCTAAATCAAGCGTGATGGACCGTTGGCCGAATGTCGCAATAGTTGTTGTGTTTGCTGCTTGCAGTGTGAAGTTACATGGTTTGAGGCTATGATGTTTGGGTGAGGGGATTACACTGATCTCGGCGCCGGTATCAATGAGGAATCGAAGGCCACTGGATCGGTCAACGATATAAAATAGGCGACTTTCATGTGGAGGGCCAGCCGAAGTCGTCGCCGTTACTGGCTGGCCTGGTCGTTTGACTGTGGGGTGGAAGTGCGGAATGAACATGGAGGATCACAGCGGCGTGCCTGGGAGCCGAATGTGCGGTGGTACCAACACCACGTTTGTAACCGGCGGTTTCTGGACCGTGATCTAGGTCGACGAGGTACTTCGGCGGACACAGGTCGATGATTAGTTAATGCGTTGCACATTGCACCGACCTGATTGCACAACATGCGAACGGTTTCTTTTAGGTCCGTAATGTCCTTATCGATATGAGAGTGATGGGATGGGGAATCAGGACTGCGAGAAACGTCGGCACGGCGATCTGGGGCAGGAACTGGTAATGCCATAGGAGATTCGTGTGTCGGAGTGGTTTCGGCGGGTGATGTCATGTGAACACAGGGTCTACCAGCCGGGTAGCATTCCATTATTCTGTCGCCGTGCTGTGCAACTTTGTCAAGAGGAGTAGTGGGCTTCAGCATTGACAGGACCTGCTGCATTGGGAGAGGTAGTTTATCAACCCATATCTCCCTGAAAATGGCGTCGTCCATTTCACGTCCAGCCAGTAGCGACCGCATGTGGCGCATAAGCTGGGACGGAGTTTGGTCTCCGAGCTCCACCGACGTGAACAGCTCCCGGAGAATTTTTCCGGCTGATTTTCCGGTACGCTGAATGACTGCTTCCTCAAGCTTCGTGTAAGGAGCTTCTGGTGGAATGGGATCGAGGAGATCTTCCACGTCAACGGCCATGTCAAAGGGAAGCGCTTGGACAACGTGAGAGTATTTCACGCGCTCGCTGGTTATACGTCGAGTGGCAAATACGGCTTCTATTTGTCGAAACCACACTCGAGGGTTGGTCGGGGCAAAAACGGGCAGTTTCAGAGCAACCGCGTGGATGTCAATAGATTCGCTGTCAGACATAGTGAATCGTGTGGAACTTGGACCAAAAGAATGGAAGCTAGTGTCAAAGGATGGAAAAACAACCTGGGCTCACCAATTTTGTAGCGTACTACTCTGTCTATATGGTACACTAAATGAATGTCAACAATATCTAAGACGACACTAGCCAACTAAGATGGGCGGAGGAGCGTGCGGTGATAAAAAGGCCAAAAGGGTATGTACATTAAGAATTAAAATTAAACAAAAGGTGGGACCCAAACTCACAGTTGTTCAGTGTCTTCCCAGAGAGATTCTGTGCAAAATCATGAATGTGTGGGATCGGGTATCTGTCGGGGACGGTGACCTTATTGAGAGCACGGTAGTCTCCACAGGGTCTCCAATCAACAGATGATTTTGGAACCATGTGCAAAAGCGAGGCCCATGGGCTTGAAGACGGTCGAATGATGCCAAGATTCATCATATGTTCAAATTCAAGGCGTGCAATACGGAGTTTGTCGGCGTTGAGTCGGCGTGGTTGAAAGTGGACAGGTTGGCCTTTTGTAGCGATGTGGTGATGCACAGCATGAGAGACTGGGTCGGTGAACTGACACGGTTTAGTGAGGGATGGAAACTCCTTCAAAATGTCAGCAAACGGCGATTGCGGGATCGCCAGCCGAATACCCAGGGAGTTGGTGCATTTACCAATGCCGACTGCACAAAGCTTGGTTGTGGTGTCTACCAGCTTGCGAGTTTTTGACGTCCACAGTTAGGCAAAAATGTTAGAGGAAATCCGCGCCAATATTGGGAGTCTGAACATCCGCCTGGATGAAAACCCATTGAAAAGAGCGTTGGAGGCCTAAATCAAGCGTGATGGACCGTTGGCCGAATGTCGCAATAGTTACTATGTTTGCTGCTTGCAGTGTGAAGTTACATGGTTTGAGGCTATGATGTTTGGGTGAGGGGATTACACTGATCTCGGCGCCGGTATCAATGAGGAATCGAAGGCCACTGGATCGGTCAACGATATAAAATAGGCGACTTTCATGTGGAGGGCCAGCCGAAGTCGTCGCCGTTACTGGCTGGCCTGGTCGTTTGACTGTGGGGTGGAAGTGCGGAATGAACATGGAGGATCACAGCGGCGTGCCTGGGAGCCGAATGTGCGGTGGTACCAACACCACGTTTGTAACCGGCGGTTTCTGGACCGTGATCTAGGTCGACGAGGTACTTCGGCGGACACAGGTCGATGATTAGTTAATGCGTTGCACATTGCACCGACCTGATTGCACAACATGCGAACGGTTTCTTTTAGGTCCGTAATGTCCTTATCGATATGAGAGTGATGGGATGGGGAATCAGGACTGCGAGAAACGTCGGCACGGCGATCTGGGGCAGGAACTGGTAATGCCATAGGAGATTCGTGTGTCGGAGTGGTTTCGGCGGGTGATGTCATGTGAACACAGGGTCTACCAGCCGGGTAGCATTCCATTATTCTGTCGCCGTGCTGTGCAACTTTGTCAAGAGGAGTAGTGGGCTTCAGCATTGACAGGACCTGCTGCATTGGGAGAGGTAGTTTATCAACCCATATCTCCCTGAAAATGGCGTCGTCCATTTCACGTCCAGCCAGTAGCGACCGCATGTGGCGCATAAGCTGGGACGGAGTTTGGTCTCCGAGCTCCACCGACGTGAACAGCTCCCGGAGAATTTTTCCGGCTGATTTTCCGGTACGCTGAATGACTGCTTCCCCAAGCTTCGTGTAAGGAGCTTCTGGTGGAATGGGATCGAGGAGATCTTCCACGTCAACGGCCATGTCAAAGGGAAGCGCTTGGACAACGTGAGAGTATTTCACGCGCTCGCTGGTTATACGTCGAGTGGCAAATACGGCTTCTATTTGTCGAAACCACACTCGAGGGTTGGTCGGGGCAAAAACGGGCAGTTTCAGAGCAACCGCGTGGATGTCAATAGATTCGCTGTCAGACATGGTGAATCGTGTGGAACTTGGACCAAAAGAATGGAAGCTAGTGTCAAAGGATGGAAAAACAACCTGGGCTCACCAATTTTGTAGCGTACTACTCTGTCTATATGGTACACTAAATGAATGTCAACAATATCTAAGACGACACTAGCCAACTAAGATGGGCGGAGGAGCGTGCGGTGATAAAAAGGCCAAAAGGGTATGTACATTAAGAATTAAAATTAAACAAAAGGTGGGACCCAAACTCACAGTTGTTCAGTGTCTTCCCAGAGAGATTCTGTGCAAAATCATGAATGTGTGGGATCGGGTATCTGTCGGGGACGGTGACCTTATTGAGAGCACGGTAGTCTCCACAGGGTCTCCAATCAACAGATGATTTTGGAACCATGTGCAAAAGCGAGGCCCATGGGCTTGAAGACGGTCGAATGATGCCAAGATTCATCATATGTTCGAATTCAAGGCGTGAAATACGGAGTTTGTCGGCGTTGAGTCGGCGTGGTTGAAAGTGGACAGGTTGGCCTTTTGTAGCGATGTGGTGATGCACAGCATGAGAGACTGGGTCGGTGAACTGACACGGTTTAGTGAGGGATGGAAACTCCTTCAAAATGTCAGCAAACGGCGATTGCGGGATCGCCAGCCGAATACCCAGGGAGTTGGTGCATTTACCAATGCCGACTGCACAAAGCTTGGTTGTGGTGTCTACCAGCTTGCGAGTTTTTGACGTCCACAGTTAGGCAAAAATGTTAGAGGAAATCCGCGCCAATATTGGGAGTCTGAACATCCGCCTGGATGAAAACCCATTGAAAAGAGCGTTGGAGGCCTAAATCAAGCGTGATGGACCGTTGGCCGAATGTCGCAATAGTTACTATGTTTGCTGCTTGCAGTGTGAAGTTACATGGTTTGAGGCTATGATGTTTGGGTGAGGGGATTACACTGATCTCGGCGCCGGTATCAATGAGGAATCGAAGGCCACTGGATCGGTCAACGATATAAAATAGGCGACTTTCATGTGGAGGGCCAGCCGAAGTCGTCGCCGTTACTGGCTGGCCTGGTCGTTTGACTGTGGGGTGGAAGTGCGGAATGAACATGGAGGATCACAGCGGCGTGCCTGGGAGCCGAATGTGCGGTGGTACCAACACCACGTTTGTAACCGGCGGTTTCTGGACCGTGATCTAGGTCGACGAGGTACTTCGGCGGACACAGGTCGATGATTAGTTAATGCGTTGCACATTGCACCGACCTGATTGCACAACATGCGAACGGTTTCTTTTAGGTCCGTAATGTCCTTATCGATATGAGAGTGATGGGATGGGGAATCAGGACTGCGAGAAACGTCGGCACGGCGATCTGGGGCAGGAACTGGTAATGCCATAGGAGATTCGTGTGTCGGAGTGGTTTCGGCGGGTGATGTCATGTGAACACAGGGTCTACCAGCCGGGTAGCATTCCATTATTCTGTCGCCGTGCTGTGCAACTTTGTCAAGAGGAGTAGTGGGCTTCAGCATTGACAGGACCTGCTGCATTGGGAGAGGTAGTTTATCAACCCATATCTCCCTGAAAATGGCGTCGTCCATTTCACGTCCAGCCAGTAGCGACCGCATGTGGCGCATAAGCTGGGACGGAGTTTGGTCTCCGAGCTCCACCGACGTGAACAGCTCCCGGAGAATTTTTCCGGCTGATTTTCCGGTACGCTGAATGACTGCTTCCCCAAGCTTCGTGTAAGGAGCTTCTGGTGGAATGGGATCGAGGAGATCTTCCACGTCAACGGCCATGTCAAAGGGAAGCGCTTGGACAACGTGAGAGTATTTCACGCGCTCGCTGGTTATACGTCGAGTGGCAAATACGGCTTCTATTTGTCGAAACCACACTCGAGGGTTGGTCGGGGCAAAAACGGGCAGTTTCAGAGCAACCGCGTGGATGTCAATAGATTCGCTGTCAGACATGGTGAATCGTGTGGAACTTGGACCAAAAGAATGGAAGCTAGTGTCAAAGGATGGAAAAACAACCTGGGCTCACCAATTTTGTAGCGTACTACTCTGTCTATATGGTACACTAAATGAATGTCAACAATATCTAAGACGACACTAGCCAACTAAGATGGGCGGAGGAGCGTGCGGTGATAAAAAGGCCAAAAGGGTATGTACATTAAGAATTAAAATTAAACAAAAGGTGGGACCCAAACTCACAGTTGTTCAGTGTCTTCCCAGAGAGATTCTGTGCAAAATCATGAATGTGTGGGATCGGGTATCTGTCGGGGACGGTGACCTTATTGAGAGCACGGTAGTCTCCACAGGGTCTCCAATCAACAGATGATTTTGGAACCATGTGCAAAAGCGAGGCCCATGGGCTTGAAGACGGTCGAATGATGCCAAGATTCATCATATGTTCGAATTCAAGGCGTGAAATACGGAGTTTGTCGGCGTTGAGTCGGCGTGGTTGAAAGTGGACAGGTTGGCCTTTTGTAGCGATGTGGTGATGCACAGCATGAGGGACTGGGTCGGTGAACTGACACGGTTTAGTGAGGGATGGAAACTCCTTCAAAATGTCAGCAAACGGCGATTGCGGGATCGCCAGCCGAATACCCAGGGAGTTGGTGCATTTACCAATGCCGACTGCACAAAGCTTGGTTGTGGTGTCTACCAGCTTGCGAGTTTTTGACGTCCACAGTTAGGCAAAAATGTTAGAGGAAATCCGCGCCAATATTGGGAGTCTGAACATCCGCCTGGATGAAAACCCATTGAAAAGAGCGTCGGAGGCCTAAATCAAGCGTGATGGACCGTCGGCCGAATAACGCAATAGTTGTTGTGTTTGCTGCTTGCAGTGTGAAGTTACATGGTTTGAGGCTATGATGTTTGGGTGAGGGGATTACACTGATCTCGGCGCCGGTATCAATGAGGAATCGAAGGCCACTGGATCGGTCAACGATATAAAATAGGCGACTTTCATGTGGAGGGCCAGCCGAAGTCGTCGCCGTTACTGGCTGGCCTGGTCGTTTGACTGTGGGGTGGAAGTGCGGAATGAACATGGAGGATCACAGCGGCGTGCCTGGGAGCCGAATGTGCGGTGGTACCAACACCACGTTTGTAACCGGCGGTTTCTGGACCGTGATCTAGGTCGACGAGGTACTTCGGCGGACACAGGTCGATGATTAGTTAATGCGTTGCACATTGCACCGACCTGATTGCACAACATGCGAACGGTTTCTTTTAGGTCCGTAATGTCCTTATCGATATGAGAGTGGTGGGATGGGGAATCAGGACTGCGAGAAACGTCGGCACGGCGATCTGGGGCAGGAACTGGTAATGCCATAGGAGATTCGTGTGTCGGAGTGGTTTCGGCGGGTGATGTCATGTGAACACAGTGTCTACCAGCCGGGTAGCATTCCATTATTCTGTCGCCGTGCTGTGCAACTTTGTCAAGAGAAGTAGTGGGCTCCAGCATTGACAGGACCTGCTGCATCGGGAGAGGTAGTTTATCAACCCATATCTCCCTGAAAATTGCGTCGTCCATTTCACGTCCAGCCAGTAGCGACCGCATGTGGCGCATAAGCTGGGACGGAGTTTGGTCTCCGAGCTCCACCGACGTGAACAGCTCCCGGAGAATTTTTCCGGCTGATTTTCCGGTACGCTGAATGACTGCTTCCCCAAGCTTCGTGTAAGGAGCTTCTGGTGGAATGGGATCGAGGAGATCTTCCACGTCAACGGCCATGTCAAAGGGAAGCGCTTGGACAACGTGAGAGTATTTCACGCGCTCGCTGGTTATACGTCGAGTGGCAAATACGGCTTCTATTTGTCGAAACCACACTCGAGGGTTGGTCGGGGCAAAAACGGGCAGTTTCAGAGCAACCGCGTGGATGTCAATAGATTCGCTGTCAGACATGGTGAATCGTGTGGAACTTGGACCAAAAGAATGGAAGCTAGTGTCAAAGGATGGAAAAACAACCTGGGCTCACCAATTTTGTAGCGTACTACTCCGTCTATATGGTACACTAAATGAATGTCAACAATATCTAAGACGACACTAGCCAACTAAGATGGGCGGAGGAGCGTGCGGTGATAAAAAGGCCAAAACGGTACGTACATTAGGAATTAAAATGAAACAAAAGGTGTGACCCAAACTCACAGTTGTTCAGTTCTTGTGATCAGGAAATGAGCGCGGAATAGCCGATATCCGCCAATGTCTTCAGTTCAGTTCGGTTTGACAGCCATCCGTTGAACAGGACAGGATGGTATTGAGCGAAGTGCCAAGAAACGCCTTTGAAGCTTCTAAAATGTTTTGTTCACACGGTTAGTTCCGACCGATATAATTCCAAGATACTCCAAACGAGACGATGAGACCGTGCCAGAACGAAAGATTTATTTACAGCTTTTTTGTATTGCGCGGTGATGACGACCAAAAGGTGTGTGTGTTTTACATTAAGACGTCGGTACAACAAAGGAGTGTTGCACCAAGGGACGTTGAAAATCATGGGAAAAGTCGGAAATGTACAGGTACCTACAAGGGTGATAGCTAGATCCCACTTCTTTAGCAATAGGGTGGTCAACTAATGGAATAGACTGTCGGAACTGAAGATTGTCCAGGCATTTAAGGGGGCCCTAGATCGTAAGTGGAATGAGATCATTTCTCACAGAGAATTTTGATCGTGTTACTAGACAAATGGATTTGATGTGTTTAATTATTGAATGTTTCCATTTGCTACGTAATGACTTAGTGGACGCTCACGATGAATATTGACTCTCGCAGTTGATGTGCGACGAGGTTTTAGCGAGGTTTCGAAGAAATAAACTGCGCAGTGGTGGGTGCCTGCCTAGTGTATACCACTGAAGGAATTCTGGACGTTTGATTGGCAGTGGCCATTATATGTACTGCGCAAACTGAACTGAACTGAACTGAAGAGCAGGTGAGTGATTCTTTTTCTTCTAGACGTCCCAGCAACAATGACCTACGTGCGCTTACGCAGCTCGTCCAAACCCACTCTAAACTGGGGTGCTACACAAAGCTTTGGGTCAGCAACAGAGAGCCGGCTGCGTCTCTGATGGTACCACTCATCGCAAACATCACAGCAAATTCCCTTATTCACGAATTTGCTGCACCTAATAGTGCCGCAAAGGGATACAAGAAGATCCGGTGGATTCTGACTCACTATTCTTAGGTACAAAGTTTTTTTACCTGTCTAGAGCAGTACAACAACTTAATTACAGGTCGTAAAATTCTCAGCGAATATCGAAATCCAGAAGCAGAGAGCAATCAAAACGCCGAACCTGCGGCCGCGGTGTAGCGCAGACCGAGGCTCTTCCCCATTCATTCATGTGATTCTTCCGTTTTCTATTCGTTCTTTTCAATCGTATTCTTCCGCTTCATTATGCTCATCCCTCCCTTCATTTTTTTATCGTTGTTTCCTCATATCTTTCCACTAGCTTTCGAGATTACCTCCTCTTTCCTTTCCTCCAACGTCTTTTTCGTTCTCGTGCTTTCACCCTTTGCCCGACTCATGATCTTTTCCTTTCATGTCAGGTTGCTTTATTTCACACTCTTCTCCTTCTTTTTCATTTCATTTTTTTGCCTCTAGCCTTTGGAAGCGTGTTAAGCTGGACCTCCTTTCTGTTCTCTTTTGGTCTAGTCTGTTGGATTGCACAGAAGGCAAAAAAGATGGTATTCGACTGTCTCACTCGCATTGGTTTGAAACCTAATGAGTGATGCTTGTATGTGATGTGTCCTGGTATCCTTCCTGTCTGGTTCTCAGTGTGATAGGGTTACACGGGACTGACTGTGGCCAGGCAAACCGAGCCTCCATAATTCTTTCGGTGGTACGTACAGGGATAGAAACCCACTACAGTGACCTTGTTAACCTCTTCCTGTTTTGTTGCTCGAAGTGGTTCGTTCCCACAGTACGGGTGAAAAAGAAAAGGGTGGGAAAGCTGTTTATCCTGAAGTCCTGGTTTATTACTCGGGTACCAGACTAAAGCCTGAATGTTGCCTGGTCTTGTGGTTATCTTGTAGTATAGTGCCACCTGTGAGCCGGAAGATATTTCACTGGATAAATCGCCAGTGGGGAAAACGTCGGAGTGTCCGAAACACATACCTTGTTAGTATCTTGTATCTGACACTGTCTGTGAGCTGCAAGGTAGTCGACTGGGCTACGGTAAGGGGTTCGGGACACCAGACTTGTCTGCATTCCAAGTCTTTTATTGCCAGGTAGCTGGAAGGCTGGTCACTTGACAGTGGGAGAGAGTTCAGTTTTAGGGCATTTCAATCTTCTCGAGCAGTAGAAAATGTTCTTTGTTTGGCTGACTATTCTCTGGACTCCACGTTTCACGAGAAAACCTCAGGTCATCCGACCAATCTGCACCAGGAAGCATCAGACTCGTGGAATCCAAAGGACAGTCAACCAAACAAAGATTCAACAACCCCACACTACTAGCAAGTAATTGCATGATATATATACCAAGAAAAGGTTCTGACTAAGAGAATCTATTGCCCTTCAGACAGCGAGATTTTTGGACCGCCCGCCGCTCGCGGCCCTCAGGTGCGAGGCGGACATGACGTGTGTTTTCTATCGCTCCCAACACCCCAGTTCGTAGGCACGGGCACAGAATAATTGATGAACCTTGAGTAAACTACAGTTTCTCCGTAATGCTGAGTAATCAGCTTCTGTGAATAACTCGTCCCACTTGGCGTCCAGCATGCTTGTACAATGCCAGAAAACTTGTACGCCAACGACTTCTTCCGTTCAATTCACGTTCTTGAATTTCTTGAGGAGACACTCGGGCATGAGTCTTGAGCCCAAACTTTACCGGATTTAAGTTCATCTTGTTATCTGAGTACTGTGGTACTGCTGATACAACACCCGATTGTTCATTTGGACAAGTACCGAATTTGGTGGCGCCACTTGTTCCGCCTGTGTACACCGTCTGCACCCCGTTGTGCTCCTCCAATATACGCATTGTCCCACCTCAGCGTTTTGAATTCTGCTCCTTTGCGGGCTGCCGAGCATACTCGCTAACTTGTCACGAACCGAGCACCAGGGGCTATAGGCTCTATACGGGATCAGGCCCCGACTTAGCTCAGGGGAATCCTTAAGTACTTCCGGTGAACTGGAAGGCAGTTCGCTGGGCTATGGGAAAATGGGACTACGGGAGACGATTCAGGATACAAATCCCAAAGGCATCTTCAGGCCTGGTCAGGTCCGATCATGGGACTTGCTGTTCCTTCAAAGGCGTCCCGGGCTCTTTCACAATTGGGCCTCGTAACAGAGTAATGTAGAGCACGGGACTAACGAGGAAGACCGAGTACCGCTGCAGTAGTCATCTCTTTTCAGCAATGCAGTCACTGCAGCTCCCTCCGATCCAGCGTCCCCACCTGTTTCAGCCACAACCCATTTAGGACAGACGGTGAGTTAAGCTCGCAGATATAGCTGCCTCTTTTACCATTTCGTACGTTCACGCACATTTGCACATGAAACTGTTCCTATGATGCGTTTTTCTCACAAGCTTTCACGAAAACACGCATAATCGTTGATTTCTGTTCCGTGGTCATCGACGCAAGCACGCTCACGTATACAAACATCTCTCGGTTTACTCCGTCGACAGTTTCTCCCGGATGTTGACTTGCACACACACATGCTCATGTGTCTGAAATTTGTTCTCTCTGCTTGCAGTCATGCGGTGACATGCGTACATGAACCCATTCCATGGCGGCCTGATAACCGTCCTACCATTACACACACACAGTCCCAGGCACACAGAATAAAATCAGCAAACCTCGAACTG
Source organism: Fasciola hepatica (assembly GCA_948099385.1). NCBI lineage: Eukaryota > Metazoa > Platyhelminthes > Trematoda > Plagiorchiida > Fasciolidae > Fasciola > Fasciola hepatica. The sequence goes on from CANUEZ040000025.1 coordinate 1,814,329, forward strand.
TGACTATGCCAACCTACCAGCTCCGCGCATCCCATTGTCCGCTTATCTGTTCACCACTAGCACAATCATATAACAAACTGTTCTATGCAAACAGCCTGACCTGTACTTTAATCAGCGACTTGGAGATGTTTGGTTGTACGTTTACTCTGTTTGTTTATTATCGCTTACCAATTACGGTAACTTATTCGTACCAAAAATGTCTGTCATCCGTGCGTCTACTCGTAGCTCGGAATCAAAGTCAGCAAACCCAAGAGCAAAAACCTAGAAAGGCATTAGGCAGCTGGGCGGAAAGAAATTCGTAGTGGAATAAAGAAAGGGCTAGCAATAGCCCTCTTTTTCTCCATAATAAGGATAAATTCTTGCTAAGCATTATGTACAACAAGAACGGATTCTTCGAAGCTCACGGGTCTTCAAACGACCCGACCGCGACGATCCAGCTGTACCTGGGTTTCGTGGTTTGTCCGGTCCGTGCCTGCTAGCGCTGCAGACCCGGGTGCGGTTGTGATAGTGGTTGCTGGACACAGTTACGGTGAATCAAATAGCTCTTTACTTCCGTGAATGCTGGTTTCAGTCTATCGATGGTTCCCTCTCTGGTTTACCCTTAAGTGCCGTAGTATAGCACTTCCTTCCTTTCCAGAACCCGGCGCGGGCCTGAGTAGAGCTTCATGTGCCGTCCGAAATCTAGAGGGCGAGTATGCCTGTGGACAGCTCCTTAGGCGACTACAACGATCAGCTGCACACCCTGGTCAAAGCTGTGTGCATGTCACGCACAGGCTTCGGGGGTAGTCGGAATGTTTAAGATTTTGGGAGGGCTGTGGCGGTACCATTTCCTCCGGCAACCGGCAAAGGCACCCAGGCACTGGCTCCTTTAGCTTTGGATGCAGGCTGGTTTTTACCGAACAGCCAATGCCTAAAATGACTAAGGGAGGAGTCTCGTGACACGCCGGGTTCACATGAGCCCTTAAATCTGCTTTCTGCTCTCTTCAAAAAGGCTGAACCAAACCTTTGACGGCTGGATGGTACGCCATAGTTCTCAGTTGCTTGCATCTCAATATATTCATCGGGGAATCAAGTGAGCCTTAGTAACGGGCCTCTCGGTAGAAGGTAACAACGGCGGGACATTCAGATTGGGCTACCTATCTTTATGGGAAAGTTCATGCTGTTGTTTTCGAATGAATGGTCCGGTATTGGTGTAGCCTCAACCCACCTCGAAAAGCTGTCGATACACGTTGCCAAGTAAACAAATCCCCTGGATGGAGGCACAGGAACTACTGGAGTGATCTATACGTGATGAAAAAGTGCATCTTTTGCAATGGAGGTGTCCATAGGAATTTTTGTGTGCCTGTGTATTCTATATCGTTGGCATTCTAAACAACCACTAGCCCGTCAATTACATCCTTTTTTCGGCCAATTGAAACTTTTAGTCACTCGTTTAACTGAAGCTTGTAAGCGGGGGTGTGGCAGTCCACGCAGCGTCCTAGGGACGCCCTCCATGAAAGCAAACTGTACCGGTTGATGGGAAATACTTTGCGAAGTCGCACAAGATGGCTCCCTCTGACGAAGTGAGCGGCACTGGTATGATTCGGAGAGGGTTGCGGAGATAAGACTGCTCGAATTTCGGATCATTCGCCTGCGCTGTCGCAATGGCTAGCAAGTCAGGGCAGCCCGTTGGCGCAACGATATGGATGAGAGAATTAGCGTCTGCCACGGAGTTATGTTCACTCGATGGGTGTCGTATATCCTTCGTGAACTGAGACATATTCTAGGTGAAGGGATCCCCTGGGTGAGTCTCGGATTGTAGTTGACAGCGCGTTGGAGATTATCGACTTGTGGTCCATGAAAGTGGTTAACTGACTACCATTAGGCGCCAGAAATGACACATAGCTAAGTTAACTGCTAGAAGCTCCCCACCGAATATACTTTACGCAGATTCAGCCGCTTTCTGACATTTTCAGAAGAAAATTTTAGGTTGCCATGTGCCTTCCAATTTCTGTTGTGTAAGGGAGCCAACAGCTGAACCTTAAGCATCGGTTGATACTGCCAGGGGAGCGTTTTGGTAGGTGGTGTTCAACGATAACCATGTTGGAGGCAGCCCATTTCAGTTCCACAGTGGCGGAACAAAAGTTCCCCGGAAGTTCAGTTGTTTTGACTCTACCACTTAGTGGATGCGTGGGAGGTTGCATCACCTGGGCACACTTAGTAACAAAACGAAAGCAGAAGTTGACCGAACCATCGAATCATTGGAGATTTTTGAGGGCTGGAAGTCCAGGATATTCGATAGCCGCCTGCACTATATCTTTCGTGGGCGAAAGGCCTATGGCTGATATCCCGCAGAGGAAGAAAATAATACCTCCTTGAAAAAAAGAAGGCTTCTAAGTTCTGATAGTCTCTCCGTCTTGGAACGAACTTTTAGGTCCTGTTCATAAGCGCACCGCAAGGTCTTTGGATGTTGCGCCAGTGACTAGGGCGTCACCTCATAGGGCAGTAACCCCTTATAAACCTTGACTCAACTGACTTATAGGTCACTGGAACTTTTGTGGAGCACTTCGGAGCAGGAATGACATTTGGAGAAACTCATGTAGGCCAAACGACATGATCACAGCTGCCTTTGGTAAGTCACTAGGATTGACGCATGTTTTATTGTGTGCGCGAACCAAATCTATGCGAGTGAAAATCGCGCCGCTGCCTAAACTTGTCGTGAGGCCTTGAGTACATGGACTGGGTTGAAACTGAGCATGGTACTATTGTTCATCGCCCGATAACTGCCACAAGGTCGCCTATCGTCAAAAAGCTTTTGATACCATATGTAGTGTCAACTCCAACGGGCTTGAAACGGTCCGATAATACCAAGATCTAGCATGAGCTGAAACTCCACTTTCACTGTTTTCAGTTTATCTGGAGCTGAGCTCCTGCAGCGGCAATAGGCCGACGGGCCAACTTTGAATACGTAGTGCAGTTCGTCGATCGACACCTGCCGTAGCGCGTTAGTAAGTTTCAGTAGTCCGGGAAACTCCTACAGGTGCTTCCGGTAGCGGTCTGCAGGGACAGGGGTGACGAGAACCAGAAAGATGAATGGTTCCTTTGGCTGCGTAACTCCGGACGAGACGCGGTGGTCTTATCCACAGGTCGAAAGGGGCAGGGACCAGCCAGGAGGCTGAAACTTCGAAAACAATCGATACCTTTGGAAGAACGGGGAAGGTGAAGGATAACAAACACAGACAGTACCGTAAGTGGGAGTCCGGACCGAGTGAACTCCAACTGTTAGTCTTTTTGGGCTTCTTATTAGCTGCTACCAGCTTGACGTTCGACAGGCTGTGGCAGCCTGCGGAGCAAGGTAGAAAGGTGCTTAACTGTGCACCGGTGTGCACTCACACCTACTGAAGCTATATAGGGCAACTTACATGGCTGACCAGTGATCAAAATCTTATAACCGAAGTAACAATCCCTCACGAAAGTCTCACCGGAACGCAGGGTTGATTCCTGACACCACTCATCACCCCACACCCGCTCAACATTTACTTCCTCTACTCCATACCGAAAGTTAAACTCATTACTCGTTGCAGTACCCAAGCAATGATCGAGATCGGGCCCTAGCCACAGCTTTCCCAATCTACTCTGCCCAGTTCGTCAACCTGGACCCTTTTTGCCCGGTACCCTCGCCATTCTACCTGCCATCACCTGCAACCAAGGCCTTTTATGAAATAAAACCCCAGCCAACAGCAGCCAACCAGAATTTGGTTATCAATTCTTTTATCACGTAAATACAAAGATTTGTCATTACACTGTTCCAACTTCCGCTTGTCCGCATCAGCAGAGTTTGTCTCCAGTGGTCTGTTTCTTCGATGGCTCCTCTTTGAAAGCCCGTTCTGCGTCCATACACCATTCACGCTCTTCAAAGGTCCACTGCAAACTTTGTGAATGTTTTTGCCTTCATGTAGGTTTCCATGCGACACAGAAATCATCTGTACAGGAGGGTCTATCTTGCTTTATCACGCACGCTCCCTCAACAATTAGTCACCCAATGTTGGTTCAATCTGACCTACTCCGCTGGCATCGCTGACTGCACTTAGATAACTCCATGCGGACTTTACTCCTGACGTGTCTCTTGGCATCACTTTTACCCGGTTACTCGTTATTGATCGCCCAAATATCCAGTTGGTACACCTTCGCATCCTTTTATGGATGCCCTGACCCGTCGCAGCCAGTTTTCGGCACCTCTGGTGCACACCTTGAGTTATTCCTGCCTCCACTCGCTGTCCACATTGTGCTGTCCGAAGCAAGTCGCTTTACTGGCCCTTGCGATGACAGCACTTTTCAACTTTCTCCAGTATCGATTATACCGGCATTCCCACGTTCGTCCAGCTATCCACAAAGCCTCCGAATTCGAAATTGGTTTACGATTCCCGCTTTATTCGTCACTATAGTCCACTCAAACTTTACTCAGCCTTACTGTTTTATTTCTGCCGCTGTGTGATTCTTAATATTCAAAATTTTGATTACCTCACATTGTTATTTACTGCTGTATTCTCTGATCTTGCTTTGTGCATGTGTCCTGACCACGGTCAAGAAATACATCATGATCATACTGAGGAGGATGTTCTCTTGAGATGAGCTGCGCACTATATCCTGGTAGCTAGGATCAGAGACTGCAGCTATTGCCTCACCAGATTCGTAAACCTGGTAAATTGGTTGATCATGCGGGCTAAGTTGTCCTACGTCCAACTCACCCTTGAAACACGACAAAGAGGTCCTGCAAACAAGCCTTTTTCGGCAGTGAACCAGGCTTAAGTCGATATGAAGCGCTTTAAAAGGAACAGGATTCCGAAATTTTTTTACGGGATAAAAATATGTAAAAGCAGAAGAAAATAGGACAACTGAAAGGACTGAGGTCAGTGAGGAATGTTTTCGCCAGAAACTCAAAAGCAGCCCATTCGAGCTGAGATCTCTTTGGGTTCACCAATTTAGTGCGCGGAGCTAAAGAGAAAAGTGGCTTACGGATGCGGTGGATAACTACAGCCACGCGTCCCGTGATGCTCTGGCTGAGGTCAGGAAAACAGAGTCATGAGCCATGGACCAGCAGAGCGAAAAGTACGGACTGATGAACGATCAAGGAGGACTCACAAAAGAGAGTGTCATATTGGCGGTCAGACCGGGACGGCTTGGCTCTGAGAGATAAAACTAATTTCAAACCAGAGAGAGTAAATGCTCGGAGCACTGAAATTGGTGGATCAACTTCGGGGCGTGCACTCGGGCTCACTTCCAGGAGAAGGCTGATCTTTGAATTTGAAAAGGATGGAAGAGAGCGCACGGCACGTATACAAGGGTTTTAGCGAGCGAAGTAAGGTCTGAACCAATAAATTAGCTGGAGTGAATAAAACCATAGACTCAGTGAGAAACACAGGCAAAAATGAATTCGCGGAGAAGCAACAATTAGAGACCGGTGGAAACTCGGGACTGGGATATGTAAGAGGAAATTACAGTGGATCTGAATAATGATAGCTTAAGGCGACATGTGCTATGAATGAGGTGGGGCGCACTGATGCCCCAACACTAACCAAGCCACTAGTCAACTGTTGAACAGGGTGCGTGGAAAGCCCCCGCCTGCTGAGCAGGAAGTTGTTTCATCGTAACCCATAACCAAAAATTTCTGCCGAGCCAATCGTCTTCTTCATTTACCAAATATCGATGTACTGAATACTAGAATATTTACAGTTCCCCAATTCCTTTCTTCACTGTGCAACCTTAGACCGAAGCTCATTGAATTATATGCGCCAATCACCCAATGCTTCAGCGATAGCTGGCAGCCAACCGCTGCAAAACCAAAGTCACCAAAGTCATCATGCCCGTGAAGTTACCGTGAATATCATATTAAGCGATGCAGTCAACAGACGGTTTGCGTATATACTGGAACCCCTCCGACTCTGTTACTGGCAGAAGCAAGCTGTCAAGTGATAGCCCCAAAAATGTTGCCATTATCCGAGTGTTTCATCCGTATTCTATCCCTTCCTTTTACAGCTTGCGTCCTCAAAACTCCCTAATTTTTTGGCATCCAGTCTGTGACAGTCTCACTACAAGGGGAAACAGCCATCCCTATTGGTCTCGGACCAAATAGGCCGCGCTTAAGAAAAGGCGGGTCAAAGAGAAATGGAGGGTTTACACTATGGTTTGTTTGAGCTCTCCTACTCCTCCGTAAAAAAGAAAAAAATACTCTCCAGGCCAGGAAGGTCTTGGGCTAATGCTGTCCGCCACCATAAAAGATAGATTTTTGAAGGTAGCCCAGGTCCAACCCTGCATAGGAGAAACCCCAGGCTTTTGAGCTAGCCTTCAGTTCCTTTTGTCTGAACCAGTGCGAGGAGATAGCATGCCACCGGAGCTCTCCACATATGCTTGTCGACGCCATCTTTCTCAGCTTCAACCTTCGTGGGTTCCCTGCAAAAACACCCCTATCCAGCTTGCTGAAGTCTAATGCAGTAGTCAGTACACCGTTGGAATAGTTATGTAATGCGGCCTATGCTCTGGCAACACCCTGGTGTTGACCCGCCTACGGTTTACAGCTGTTGGCTAAACATCACCTGTACTGGTAATCGGAATGAGGAAGGTAATCGTCGCACTTTCGCAGCTTACCATCCACAACTTCACCTTTTCCATGTTCCCGTCTAGCCCATGCATCAATAGTGATGTCCAAAGTCAGCGATTATTTTTCTGCTACTTTTGTGACTCAATTACACAACCAAAATGCTTACTGACACTATCTTCCTTAACAAACTGCTTTGTGCTTTATTGATAGGTGCTCACCTTTACCTAATTTTCCTGTCCAGTCTCTAACTCAGCAGTCTCATCGTGCTTTTCTTGTACTTTTCTCGTAAACTCCAGGTTTGCCACGCAGGTTACTATTCTTCAATGACCAATACTCGTTGATCTGCGCATATGCTTATGGTAAGTTAAGACCTCCATCCATCCGGAATCCACATGCTTCTGAATTCTCATGACCCCACGGAAGACCAGCACTTTCGCGTCCACACGAAAAGGCTTCACCTCAACTCGGAGTATTTTCTTCCCTTTTCACTATTTTTGACATCCTATCCCACAACTGGTACAACGACCAGACTGCTGCCCTCCTTCCTATTCCTCTTTCTTATTTCACCCTCTTCTACTGTCTTCTCCGTTTACAAGTGGTCTACCTCTCCTCGTTCCCCACCTACCAACTAAATTATTTTGCACTCGGTCTAAGCCCGCGCTCAATACCTCCCTATATCTATATTATCACCCAACTTCCCATAGATCGGCCTACTGACCCTCAGGTAATAAATTATCATTAAGTGATTTGTAATAACCATAAACCACAGCTGGAACAATATCCAGACTGCCTCAATTCTGGTCTCTTTCAGACCGTGCTGGTTGTAACGACCGGTCGTGGAAAATCCCCCTAAAACTTTCGCAATTCAGTGTTTTCTCTAACATCACTCACTTGCTCACACTATTGACGTGTTTTTACGAACTGTTTGTTTTTATGGACTAATTGTTGTTTGTTCGCGCCCAGAGCTCTACTTTGTCATATCGTTCTTCTGGACCTGCGTGACGCACGTGCTCCTTGCTCGCATGCTGCAATTCGGTTTATCGTTTGTTGAGTCCTTGTGATCTCATAATTGAGGTTCGTATCCTCTTGGTGTCATTGTTCATTCAATAATCTAGTATCGTAGAATATCACGGATAATCGCCTTTTGATTTCGGGATCCGTTGTGAATTTGGCTACGCCTTGCACAAACGTGTGTTACAATACTCAATAGATCAAATTGGAACGAGGAAAAACACGCAAAATGCCAAGAAAAGATCGAAAACATTGCAATCTGGACAGGAAGTAATACGGCAAGTCACTGGGGAGGTTTCGGGTACATTTGATTCTGTAGTTAATGTTAGATCGCCTAGTCCTATCAGTGCTAGGTCATGTTTTACTGAGGGCAATATGGATTGTAAGGATGTTGATCTATATAGGCTGAGAATATTAGACCTAGAACAGCAGTTGTTACTGGTTAGACAACAGGCCCAGGAAGCAAAAAAGAAGTGCATACAGAAAGAGAGTGAGCATGAGACCAGCGACTACCACGCTTCCGATAGATCAGGGTGCAATAAGATAGGGAGCCCCAAGCCGGTCGCCGACTATAAAACACCATCGATCGATTTGCCAAGAGTAGAACTAACGGTTTCTGACGGGCGATCCGAACACCGCTGCAAGTTTGTCAAGCAGTTCGGGACGTTCGTTGAAAATAAGGTAACCGACCCTGGGCAAAGGTTTCTCTACCTGACTCACTACTGTCGAGGCCGAGCAAGAGAAGCTATCGACGGGTGTACCATGCTCGACCCAGAACAAGGCTACACAACAGCAAAGAAGATTCTAAGGGACTTGTTTGGCCAACATTTCAACGTAGCCCGTATTCTAATAGAGGGCGTGATGGTAGAGGCAAAGAGAACCAAGGGCGACGTCTACACAATGGCCGACCTGGTGATCAGGATGCAAAACTGCTCAATAGTCCCCGACCATTAAGGTTTTAAGGCTGACCTAGATGCAATGCACACTTTGGAAGGCATGGTCCGTCACCTCCCTCCCGAACTACAGGGTCGGTGGGTGGAAGAAGCGGAACGGATAAGCCAAAGCGACAGGGAGGCTAATTTCGAAGACCTGACCGAATACTTGGATAGGCAAACGAAGATAGATGACAGCAGGTTCGGCCGACTCATTAGGGACAGAAACCGGGAAAACAAGCCCAGTACTAGCCGGGCTGCTCGGTAACATCCGAAATATCAACCTTGCACCAATGCACACGCCATTTCACGCGATGCCATGACGCAACCAAGTTGCGGGTCCTTTGATGCTAGCCATGGACTATCAGAATGCCCCAAGTTCGGCAAAGCCACAGTAGACGAACGGTGGGGAATGGCGAGGATGGCAGGAGCGTGTTTTATTTGTCTCAACACCATGCACCGGACGGCAGCTTGTAGGACAAGGAACCGATGTGGTTACGAGTTCTGCACGGGCGGACACCATCGATTGCTGCACCAGGCGAGAGTAACCTTACCCAAGGCGAGTACCAAGCCCAGTGTTATCTGTTCAACGTTGCGGTCTGCCAGTAAACCGGAACGTTTAGGCGTAGTTGCCGTGGGAATAGTGACCCCAACTGGGGTGGCCAAAGCTTTGGTTTTCGTTGACAGTGGATCTGACACTACTCTAGTGAAAGAGCGGTTTGCCCACAAACACCGGCTCGCTGAAGGTGCCACGTCGTTAGCAGTGAGCACGGTGGGCGGAACACAAGTAATGACTGCCGTCAGTTTGGGGCTGCAACTCACTTCGCTAGACACTAACGAGCAAACTGAACCAACGGAGGCATTCACGTCAGCTGATCTCTCCATGCGAGCACCAAGGTCGGTCAACGCAATCTTGATTAGGCGGCCCCACCTGCAGGATGTAATCGTTGTAAACTTGGAAGACGACGAAGTGGATCTTCTCATCGACTGCGACGTGCCAGAGGCGCATTGGGTACTTGAGCAGAGAGTGGGTGACAGCCAGGCACCTTATTCCGTACGCACGGCTCTGGGATGGATGTTATACGGTCCAGTAGGGGTACGCGGTTCCGTGAATTACTTATCCGCCGAAACGGACCGCATAGAGTATCACCTGCAGCGGCTGTATGAAAAGGAGTTTCATGACATTGGAGACGAAAGACCATCGTTGTCTCAAGAGGATAACTTATCTTTACAAACTGTGCAACAAGGTACTAGAGGCCTTAAAAAACAGTTCGAGATTCCCCTCCCACGGCGCACATCTGTCGACCCGTGGACAGACAACAGAAATTATGTTCTCCAACGATTACCACGACTGAAAGAACGCTTCATTCGAGACCATAATCTGTGAGAACGATAAGCAGAAGTGATGAAGCCAAACGAAGCTCTCGGATAAGTTGAAAAGGTGCCTGCCAACACCGACGGCCGAAAGGGTATCTGGTATCTACCTCACCACCCGGTCATCAACCCCGAGAAACCCAAAAAACTGAGGGTGGTTTTCGACCGTGTAGCCAAGTTCCAGGGCAAGTCGTTAAACGATCGCCATCTACAAGGGCCTGACTGGACCACACCACTGATCGACGTTTTGTGCCTTTTCAGATTGGGTAGAGTGGCCTTGTCCGCCGACATTAGGGAAATGTTCCATCAGGTGAAGGTTCGGGTAGGAGAACGAGATGCTTTGCCTTTCCTGTGGTGGGAAGAGAGCGGCTGGGACTACGTAGTGATGAATTATAGGATGGCCGTCCACCCCTTCGGAGCCATATCGTCACCATTCCGTGAGAACTACGCCCTTCGGAAAGCTGCGAACAAACATGGAGAGCTGGTCCATCGGACGGTGGTAGATAGCGTCAGCAGGAACTTCTACTTCGATGACTACCTTCGGTCATTCGATGATGTGGAATCAGCTCCAGTTCAGCTCAAGGCCCTGACAAGATTGCTGGAAGAGGGCGGCTTCCATCTAACAAAATGGATGTCGAACACTTCGGAAGTGCTAAAGGTCATTCAGTACCACGAAAACGCCGAAAAGGCAAGAGATCCGGACGGATCTCCAATTCCTATCGAGCGCACCTTAGGGATACAATGGGACGCGGAAACGGACGACTTTGTTTTCGAGGTAAACGTTCCCGAGCTGCCAATATCCCGTCGTAGCATACTATCCGCTTGTCTCTAGTTTCTTCGACCCGCTCGGTTTTGTCTCACCTTGGCAGCTACCCGGAAAGATCTTGCTGCAGCGGCTGTGCCTCGAGAAAGTTTATTGGGATTAGTCACTGGACCGGGAGGATCGGCTGGACTGGGAAGAATTCTTAAACACCCTGAAGAATTTAAAGGAGGTAAGGATTCCACGACGTTTGACTCCTGGCCATACGACGCGCACTGGAGAACCACTTGCTTTTTCCGGTGCATCCGAAGTTGGTTATGGAGCTGTGGTTCACAAACGACGGTGCACAGGAGATGGACAATATACTACGAAGATCTTGTTTGCTAAAGCCCGCGTTGCTCCACTGAAGTCGGTCTCGATCCCACACCTTGAGCTCAGAGCAGCCGTGTTAGCAGTCAGGGCGGTACATGCGGTGAAGAGATGTTTTGACTTCTACATTTGGTCGGTTAGATTTTGGACGGACCCAACGATAATACTTTACTACATTAACAACGCCCGGAGCCGGTTTAGTACTTTCGTTGCTAACCGGCTCACGATTATCCACGATGAATCAGCCATGAACCGGTGGAAGCTTGTCAGGTCTGGCGATAATCCAGCCGATTTCTGCTCCCGGGGTGCGACCCACTTCAGGAAACTAGACACGTGGACGAGAGGGCCAAACTTCCTGCAAACGCCTAAACAAGACAGGCCCGTGTTCGAATTAAAACCCTCTACTGACGTAGAACTGGAGGTCAAGGACGTAGTGATAGCGGCCAACGTCGTCGAAGCGACATCCATTCTATTGCGACTGGTCAGGTTTTCTTCCTGGATGAAGACGCTTCGTTCGCTAGTTTGATTAGCAATGTTCAAGAGAAATTTACTAGTCGTGAAAGGGCTACGCCCCTCAGGCCGGATACGGGTAGGCCCGATAAGTCCTGATGGGCTACAAACTGCAGAATACGATATTTTCAGAATGATACAACGCGAGGCTTTTGCCCGAGAATTCAAGAGGACGGAAGAAGTGGGACCGACCAATAAAGACATATCTTCTCCGAGAGGCGAACTGAAGCGTTTAAACCCCAAGCTCATCGATGGACTACTGCGAGTGGATGGTAGGCTGACCAACGCCCACCTGAGCTTCGACACAAAGTATCCTATACTGCTGCCTGCGAGACAACCTGTAGTAGAGCTAATGATCCAACAAGTCCAAGCCGTGGAGGGACATTCCGGGGAAAGTCACATGGCGAGCATCATCCGAAAGCGCCTCTGGTTGCTGAGAGGACGAGAGACTGTAAAACGTGTGATCCGACGATGTGTGTCATGGAGGAAACGCAATGCCACGGCGGGCAAACAGCACATGGCCCCACTACCAGAATGCAGGGTGACTGCGGGCTGGTGGCCGTTCAGTGAGACCGGGTTGGACTATTTCGGGCCCTCGTGGATCAAGTGTAGGGAGAGATTAGAAAAGCGATACGGATGTATCATGACGTGCATGAAGTCACGTGCTGTACACCTAGAAGTCGCACATTCGATGACGATCGATTCTTTCCTACGGGCCTTGCAGAGATTTGCTGAATATTGCATATTGTATATTTCTTGACCGTGGTCAGTACACATCCACAAGGTAAGATCAGAGAATACAGAAGTACATGCCAATGTGAGGTATTTACAATTTATAAATTTATGAATCACACAGCAACCGAAATACTATAGTAGAGTCATGTAGTGTTTGAGTGAACTAAAGAGGTAGTGGTCGAAGCGGGAAATGCGGATCGGTTTCGAATTCGGTGAGGGCGGTGTGGATAGTTGGACGAAGGTGCGATTGTTGACGTAAGCGATAATTGGTCGGTCACTAACGAATAACCGGGCGGAAGAGACGCCGAAGAACAAGATTAAAAGTAAAGTACGCATGGGGCTACCAACGTGCAGTCATAGATGCCAGCGAAGTGTAGAACACTGATCCAGCATTGGGTAACTAATTGTGGGGGAGGCGTGTGAAATGAATGCAAGTGAGTCAAAGGTGATAACGAAACGGAATTTTTGTGCAGGTGATTTGAGTGTCTTATGGAAATTCACATGAAGGCGAAAATCTTCACAAGGATTGCAGTGAACTTTTGAGGAGCATGAATGGTGTATGGACGCGTGACGGATTTTCAGAGAAAAGCCGTCAAAGAAACGGACTAGTGGAGACAGACGCTACTGGTGCGGCTAGGCAGAAGTGGGAAGAGTGTAAAGAAAAAAATGTTTTTGTATACGTGATAAAAAACTATCAGCCAAATTCTTGTGGGCTGCAGGTGGCCGGTATTCTGTTTTATAAAGACCTTGGTTGCAGGTGTGGCAGGTAGTATGTCGAGGGTAGCAGGTAAAAAGGGGCTGGTTGTGCGAAGTGGACAGCGGCAAGGGCTGAGTTCCGGTCATTGGTTTCGTACTCTGCGATCCGGTGAGACTTTCATGAGGGATTGTTACTCCGTGTACGGTTCCCCATATAACGTCGGCAGGCAAGAGTATAGGTTTAAACCATTGATCAAGTCCTCTTGTTCTTACGGCAATCCGGGATTAACGTCGAGTTGGCCGATGGCTACACATGTAACCAATGCGATCTGAAAGAAATCAGGAGTTCGGCAGTCTGAAGAGTGTTCCAGCTGTGGGTTATGAATGTCGTTTTAATGGAAACCAGAAAATAAACATTTTTGTTATCTGAACAATTAATTATCCTTCGGCTAGTGGGCCGTTCTATTAGGGATCCCTAGACGGAGACTGGTAGCTTTCTAGGGTAGTCGGGTTATATCAGATAGGTGGTGGATGAGGAGAGGGTGATCATTTGGGAACCAGGAATAAAACAATGGTAGAGGGTATGATCAGGAAGAAGAATAGGAAAGTAGGAAGATAGCAGTCTCGTCGGTTCACCAGCTGCGATCAAGGACGGTAAACAGAGAAAAGGAAGGAAAACACTGGGTGTTAAGGTGAGGATTTTTCATGTGAGGGCGAAAGTGCTGGTATTCCGCGGGGTCCTGAGAAATCAGAGGTATACGGATACCGGTCGGAATGGGGTCCTAACTTACCATGAGGATATGCGCACAGCAGTGAGGCCTAGTTACAAAGGCATGGTAGTCTGTGTGGCAAGACTCCGCTATACGAGAAAGGTGCAAGAAGACCAGGATGGGACGGCTGTGTCCTTACCTGAGACAGGAATTCAGTGAAGGCGAGCACTAGAGGACGAAACGGTTTTATTTTATACTATTATTTACATGTAAATGTGTGCAAATTATCTTGTTAAATGGCAAGATCTAGTTAGGAGGGAGGAGAAAAGTGAGTGGGGTATACCCAAGGTAAATATATATGCGTACAGATATACATGGCTGTATACATGGGTGTGACCATCGGACGTGTCATGGGAAAGCGGTCGGACGCAGAAGGCTGTGGCACATTGGGGTCTAATACTAATTAAGTGAAGGTGAGCACCTATCACTAAGGGAAGAATCTCTTTATTTTATTTATTATGAGTGCGAATTATTGTGTAAAATGGCACGATCTAGTAAGGAAGGAGGAGAAAAGTGAGTGGAGCATACCCCAGGTATATTTATATATGTATATATATATATATATTTGTGTGTATATACATATGTGTGTATTTATATATATATATATATATATATATATATATATATATATATATATATATAAGGTGGGGACAGTATTGGTGACGTCATAAATTGGTGTTGAGTTCAATTAGTGAGCCACGCTAAGTGAGATAAATGACGCTGGATTTTCCAGTTGAAAATCGCAGAGGCGGTGACGGGAAGTATATGTGGTGGGACCTAGTGCGGAAAAAATGCATTGTAAGCTAAGAGAAGTTGAGGAGTATTGAGTTACTCACCATGCCTATGTTAATAATTACAAAATAGTAATGGGTATATATATACATGTATATATATGTATATATACGTATGTGCATATATATGTGTATATATATGCATGTATACATATAATAAGTAGCTGTATGCGTAGGTGCGATCATCAGACGGGTCGTGCGTAAGCGGCCGGACGCAAGACTGGCAAGGGAAATGAGATAGAGAGAGACAGTCTGGGTATAGCCCAGCTGAGGATCAACGGTTAACGGAAAGAAGGACAAAAGTGAGGCACTAGCTCATCGAAGCAGCAGCGGATCCCTAAGACAAACTGAGTCCATGAAAAGTGAGACAAATGGAGGAAACGCATAAGTGTGCCTAAGACTTTCAATAGGAAAGTTAGTGCTTCACTTAGAGTAGCCATTCAGCAAAAAAAATGACTAAGTTCCGCATGAAATTACGAAAAAACTTAGCTGGAGGATAAGGTGGGGACAGAATTGTTGACGTCATAACTGGGTGTTGAGTTCAGTTAGTGAGAAGAGGCGTACCCGCCGATATATACTCAGATAGTGAATTGAACTTTGTGGGCGCCCACAGGGAAGTGCAGCTTTGGCACAAGAACATAAATAGGGACGAACTGCAGGATCGAACCGTGGCCTACGGCATACGGTGTCATTTCAACCCACCACGGGCCAACCACCGAGGTGGAGTATGGGAACGCGTGATCCGGTCCGCCAGACGGATATTGCTGTCAATCATGGAGCAACAGCCTCTCGACGACGAGAGGCCAAACAACATCATGACTGAGGTCGAGAGAACTCTGAACGACCGCCCCCTGGTTCCAGTAATGAACGGCGACCTCACCCACCTGGCACTCACCCCGAACAACTTATTGACGTAAAGGTCGAACGAGGGTTTCTAAGGGCCGGTAAAACTTCGTGGGAGCTTCCTCCATGGATGGAAGCAGGCGAACTATCTTGCTAAGGTTTTCTGAAGGCGCTGGCTGCGGGAGTACCTACCGGCTCTTCAGACTCGACAGGAATGGCTGGTGAAAACAAGACCATTCAAGGTTAGCGAATTGGTGATAATCGAAAAGAACGCGCACATTTTAGCACCTGATCCTTAGGAGTAGTTAAGGAAACCATCAAAAGCACTGACGGAATGATAAGAACGGTGAAGGTGAACCAGCTAACAGAGCCGTCATTCGTGACATACGCAGTATTAGCCTACTCGAGAGCGGAGGCGGAGAAGCTGATAACGCAGAGGCCCAGTAGACTATTTCGCACTAGCCATCGAGGTGGGTAAAGAAACCCCATATATGGAAGCAATCACGACACTCTGACGTATTGAACGCTCATACACCCGAAGCACACTCACCTACATCGTACTTGTTATACCGCCTGGTCTCCGCCAAACACGTTACAGTGCTCACGGTCTTTCGTTAACATTACAGAAGGTTTTTTCCGATATGTGGTGGTGAATGCGACTGCACTGCACATCCAGACACATAGCCACAAATCGGATGCACGCTATATCCCGTAACCCCTATCAAACATGTGACGGTGTTCGCAACTTGTTTTTGTTGACGTTACTGAAATGTCTTTAGCATATGTGGGGATAGCGGCGATTGCATCATACACACACTCACGCATGCACACACAGCCAGGGTAGGACGGCCTTTCCAAGGACAGCATCCGTGATCCCCCTAAAACCTTCGCAATTCAGTGTTTTCTCTAACATCACTCACTTGCTCACACTATTGACGTGTTTTTACGAACTGTTTGTTTTTATGGACTAATTGTTGTTTGTTCGCGCCCAGAGCTCTACTTTGTCATATCGTTCTTCTGGACCTGCGTGACGCACGTGCTCCTTGCTCGCATGCTGCAATTCGGTTTATCGTTTGTTGAGTCCTTGTGATCTCATAATTGAGGTTCGTATCCTCTTGGTGTCATTGTTCATTCAATAATCTAGTATCGTAGAATATCACGGATAATCGCCTTTTGATTTCGGGATCCGTTGTGAATTTGGCTACGCCTTGCTCAAACGCGTGTTACACTGGTTACCTGGGTATCCCTCAGCCAACCCACGGATTGCCGTACGGACTAAACAATTTGGTCAATCGGATTGGCCTTGATTTAAACTTATACTCACTCCTGCCGAAGCTACATGGTTCAACTTACATGGCTGACCAGTGAGCACAATCCTATGACCGGAGTAACAGTCCCTCACGAAAGTCTCACTGGACCTCAGAACGGATTCCTGGCACCAGTCATCACTCCACACCCGCCCAACATCTATTTCCCGTACTCCATACAAGCAGTTCAACACATTCCTTGTTGCAGCACGATATCAACATTCGGAATCTGGCCCTTGCCGTTGCGTTCCCAACCTACTTTCCTCATTCTTTCAACCTAGCCCGTTTTTGCCTGCTGCCCTCACCATTCGCTACCTACCATCAACTGCGACCAAGGTCTTTATGGAACAAAATACCATCTGCCTGTGGCCAAGGAGAACTTGGTTATTAATTATTTTGTCAAGTATCAGTAAAATCTTATCTTTACACTCCTCCAACTTCTGCTGTTTATTGTGGTCTGGCTTTCTCCCAATTGTCGCTGTTCCCTTCCCCTCCTCATTGCCTCTGAACACTTCCTTGGCCGCATCAGTAGCGCTTGTCTCCAGTAGTCCTTTTCTTCGACGGTTCCACTCTGAATGCCCGATCTGCGTCCACACTCCGTTCACGCTCTTCAAAAGTAAACTGCACTCCTCTTGAAGTATTTTGCCTTCACGTTAGTTACCATTTTACACTAAAATTACCAATACAAAAACGACAACCTTACCACATCCGACTCACTCGCATTCATACCACAAGCCCCCACCACAGTTGGTTATTCGTTGCTGGATCAATCTTCTCTGTATCCCGCTGGCATCTGTGACTGCATTTTGATAATCCCATGCGGAGTTTATATTCAGCCGTGTCTTTTGGTAACTCTCCCACCCGGTTACCCGTTGGTGACCCTTCAAGTATCCAGTTGGAGCACCCTCCCATCTTTTTCTGAACTCCCCGACCAGTCGCAGCCACCCTTCAGCGCCCATTAGACACATTGTGTATTATTCCTGTCTCAACTCACTGTCCACGTAGTGATGTCCGAAGCCTGTCGCTTTACTGGTTCCTACGAACACCTCATTCTCAACATTTTACAGTATTGCCTATAACAGCATTCCCACGTTTGTTCCGCTATCCGCGATGCCCTCGAGAATTAGAAACTGATTTGCGATGCCCGTGTTGACCATCATCAATTTATTTCACTCAAACTCTACCCAGCTTTATTGTTTTATTTCTGCTGCGGGATGATTCACAAATTTCAAAACTGTTAATAGCTCACACTGTTATGCGCTGCTGCATTCTCTGATCGTACCCCGTGCACGTGTCTCGACCACGGTCGAGAAATACACCATCATTTTTATTAACATTATTATGTTTATTTCACGTAGTAACCAATTCAAGTGGCAAGAAATTGGCCCGAACAATTTGCTATGTTCCGAACTTCTTCGCATTTAGGCTTAGTCCCCCACAGGGCGGAGTTATCGTCGAGTACCGGGAGAGATAAGTAGCTCAATGACACTGTTTTAATCAGTTTGAAAGTCTTAATAAGGTCTCCTCCCATCAGTATCTTTTCAATTTTTGTTAAGCTGGCTGTCCTTTGGACTCCACTTTCACGCACAAACCTCATGTCATATGACTAGCCTGTATTCGGAAGCACCGGACTCGAGATTTTACAACTTCGAGCTTGCCGAATCTTCTGTCGGCCTGTTCCACAATCCAGCTGCTTCATTTCATAAGAAGTCGCCCCTCACATTTAGCCTGGTCGGATCGGGTCAGAAGACTCGAGGCTGAAGCCGACGGAGCAGCCTGGATTCTAGCACAAGTGTACATTAAGATGAATCCCACTGCGGTGCCTGTTATGTTTACTGTGTAGATGAAGCGGGGTTCGGACTCAATTCGTCTTCGGGAGAGTGTAGCGGTCATGCGGCCATGCACTGGGTTACTTTCCATGTCCAGTTTCCAGCAAAAGTGTGGCAAGTACGGCAACGCATAGATGAAGTGGTTATGGTGGTAAGTTTGGGGGGCGTTGGAGGAGGGATAGCGGAGAAAGTCAGGGAGATAGGTAAAACACTGATGATTAGTGGTGACAAAGAAGGAAGCGGAGCTGCATCCAGTACTGCCACTGAATGATGTAGGTTTAGTTGCACTCAGGGAGAACGTCGGGCTAGCAAAGGTCCGACCTTGCCTCAAAACCTACCGTTGACTTTGCAGAAATCACCACAGCCCTAAGAGCGTTCCATGGGTTGACGAAGCGGCCCGCACAGCACTTCCTCATTACGTTATCTAATGCTCCCCAAAGTTCAATTAGTATTGGATCCCGTGTCCTGGGCTGGCTTTCAGCAGTTTTATGTCTTTCCGTCTTTTACTTTTGCCGGCCGTCGTCACAGTCATACCTACCAAATATATTCCCGGTAAACCGTTGGAACTTTCAAGGGCTTCTTTGGAGACTTCCGTTTGATTTCTCTCTTCTGGAGAAAGTAGTGTATATCCTGCGGTCTCACTCTGCAGGTGCTTCTTTGCCGATCTTCCAGGACAGCTCACAGGGCTTGCTGCTTTAGTCTGAGAGTTATGTCTGGTATCTTGATCCATTGGGATCTGAAAAAGATAAATAAGGGCATCGACAATATGTGGTCCGTTGTTTAGTCACTTGATATAGCAATCGCCCGTAGAGAATCACGGGCGTAGATCAGGCTCGCCATGGGTGGAAGTGTCTGTCGCAAGCAAGGGTGCACACAAACCTCAAGTCTTCCCTTCTCGCGTAGTTAATTCGGCCTCTTCCAACAAAGTAATTGAGTAGGAGTGAAATAGCTGGATGCTATGTGTGGTCATAATGATAAAGAGAAGGAAAGGAATAACACAACAAAAGAACGGTGAGGATTCACCGGTTAGCTTGAATTCTTGACGTAATGCTCGCGTGCGATGCTTGGGCCCAAAATTTTCTCAAACCTTTGGCTTGTCCCGCCATTTGAATATTTTCGGTGAGCTGGAAGATGGTTCGCTATATAATGAGAAAATGGGACAATGGGAGATGTTTCACGATACAAAGCTCGACGGCATCTCGCTTCGGATATTGCGGGTGGCCTGGAAGATAGACCACTAGACAACGCGAAGTGTGCGAAGGTTGGTTGTTCGGACTGAGTTTATTGGGGAAGAAAAGAGGCCCGGGTTTTGTCTAGCCAGGTCTTGAACTGCACCACGGTGGCCGTTTCTACCTCAGTGGGTGATAGATGGTCTTGAATGGGTTCGTTCTCATGCTCCAGTAAGTAGGTAACTTCACGAGCTTGTATCTGTGTCCTCGGTATACTTTATTTTGGGTAAGTTGTATCATCGGCTGACTCGGTACTGACAAGCCCTCCGGTTGCCTGAAGGTTTCCACTGAGTCACTCCTATTTCCCCTCCCACCTAACGAGGAGAGGCTCATATGCTTTGATCAGTCCTGACAGGACACGTGTCTGATGCTCGCCATGAGTCTGGAGAAGGTTCAGTGGATATTTTCCAGGACGGTCTTGCCGCGAACTGATGCCGGTACCCAGGCCTGGACGCATTGCCCCGTGTGCAGCCTCACGGCAGACTTGCATATTTGCACAAATGCCTGCTCATCCCCAGATTTGACCGTTTGTATGAGTTGATGAGACCCCCAGGACGCCTTGACTGTAGCCGCCAGTCATTGATCAGGGAGTTTTCCAGATTTCACAATGCATACCCTGATTTGGGTCAACCTGCCTAGAGCCTCCACTGAGTTACGCTATTTGGGGTTAGCTGCTGATGTGTGACTCTGATGCGCATCAGGTAACAGCTTTCTCAACTGTTCCTGTGTGGTGGCAGCTGACGCTTGGTCATCCACTGGTGGATGTTGAGAAGGCTTTCTTCAATCTTTCCATCGGAGGGACTCCCTGCCAAATTTAAATCTTGGGCGAACAGGAAGTCGGGGCGTCGCGGGTGGTCGGTTAAACAACCTACATAAGTCAGGGAGTGCGGCGGTCCCAGGACAGAGCTTCGTAGGACCCCACCACCCACCGCAGCTAAATGTGATTTTGCATTTTCGACACAGACCTAGTATAGCTTACCCTTGAGGCAGTTCTTTACCCACGACGTCAGTCTCGGGGTGGTGCTTAGCCCTTCCCGCTTCAATGGCAATAGACTTTGGAGGCGTTGAAAAATGCTTTACGCTATACCTCGCTGTGAGCCGTCATCTCTTCAGCATTTAAGGTTATCCAGTGTTTTCCTAATTCTCTGTTAAAAGATGGCTTCGCTACTGAAAAAGATCCAGTTATTATTTTTCTGACATTCAAAATCCAACAAGTCTAGTGCCGTAAAAATCTTCAATGTTACAGTCGCCTTGAAATGTTGGCTTTCCAGCCCCTTATCATTTTCATTACCAAGGGGGAAGTATCAAGTATATCCGTATCTAATTTAACCGTCCTCGTACTGCTTCCACCTTAGGAGTAACAGTCCAACGAAGCAGCTGTGCGGCTCGGATATTACCTGCACACTTTACTATGTAAACGGCCGCCTCCGTTTTAAACTCAACAGTTGAGTATAGGCAAGTATCTCAACATAACTGCGCGTCTTCTCCAAAAAGCACTATACGTGCTTCAAAAATAAGAGAACGAACACCCGCCTTATGGCCGCTCTCAATTTGTGTTCCGTATTAACCGCCAATGCAGACGGTGGTTCATCTGAAACAGATGATTAACGACTTATCTATTGAGTGGCAATCGATTGAGGGCGCTTGATCAAAGGTTTCCACATTCAAGTTTTCAGTTTCCAGGATTTGTAACTATAGGCAGTAAAACACCTTCCGCGTAAGCCCCATTACCTCCCATTCTTCACCGTGGTCTGAGGCTTGGGGTACAAAACAACGCTCTACCGGATTTGCTCTAAGTTTTCCCTTGAATATTTCGCGATTTACCTCCTACACCAAGTCAGCTGGCAGTGAGTTCCGCATTTTTGCCGCCCTCCTGAAAAGACGATAGACCAGCGGCAGACCAGTCGACTGTGGCTCCATGAGCCTCAGCGATCTCCTCCCCGTGCGCTAGTGACCACGAAGAGGAAGTTACAATCGAGACTCGTGGCCCATCCCGGCCAGGCGTGTTCGTCGGAGGGCTTCCAGGTCACCTCTCACTCCTTGGTACGCTTCGGAAACAGCCCGGCTAACTCCGACAGCCCCTACAACCGATTCTTCTTAGTCCAACAACAAGACGAGTTGCGGCTTGCTGCATATGTTCCAGCCACGCGGACTGGGAGGCTGTGTAAGAGAGCTCTCCATTTGCCCCATACCTCAGTCGAACACGTGAGTGTGGGGTTAACAGGAGTTTGTAAGCACCATGAAGGAGCTTCCTGGGTTTTCAGTTCAGTTTGGTTCAGTTTGCATAGGACTTGCTGTGGCTAGACCCAATCGTGTGTCCGGGTAGTTGTGTTTCGGCGAGTTTCCGTAGCTCCCAACACCGGGTGATTTTCTTTTTCCCGCGGAGGGCTCCATAAATAACCTAAGTCGATATGCGAACCTTGTCCGTGTGATCGCGGGTTCCAAGCAAGGAGTACGCCGTCCTTCCAGCGTCTTCTTTATTGATGGACACTCGAAAAGTTGCTCCACGTGAAGACTAGGTATCACTGGACCTTGGTGTCCGCAGCGGTTGAGCAAACACTGGGACATCGACTAAGGGAGCCCACTCATTCAACCATCGCACCAGAATACCCTAATCCATTTGCAGTACTTCGTGATCTCCCGCGGCCTCTTGCCTTTTCTCTTATTCAGTGGCAGCCGTCTAAAGGCCACCCTGTAGGAGATACGGAGCAGATTCCACAGGTAAATGGGACAACGGAACTGGCCGACTGGGTCCTTTAGCTAAACAAGGAAGAGAGGTTTCCCCGGGAAGGAACGTGGAGGAACCCTCTTACTCGACATCGCTGGATCCGATTTCGCTTTCTAGTCTCGGACAAAATATAACTTGTCCTTCAGAAAATCCCCATCCATGAAGCCGTCCACCGGGTAATGCTTATCATCTCCAGTTCCGGTGGCAGAAACAGATGGCTCACCGAGTCAGATTTCTGGAAGTCCGAGTAGCACACCCTGAAAATTTCTTATCTGACTAATCTAGAGGTCACTGCACCCGAAATTTGCAGCAAGTTTGATAGACAAGAAAGGCTTCCGGGAAATCCGTGCCACGTGGGTGTAATAAGCCATTCTTATTCTAATGGTTTACTGTACTCCCAAACAGCGTCCATATTAAGTAGAAACTCCTCATCTGCTCACATTCATGCGCTCCTCTACGGAACTTGAGGCGCTTTTCCAGCGTTTTTCGCACAGAAATTGTTTTGTGGCCCCTATCCAATCGACGATTGATGCACTTATTCTTCCCTTCTATGGTCGTGCTTTCTTACTGAGGTAGGTTAGCGGGCATTTGACGGGGCAGCGAGTCACACTGAATCAAGAGATTTTGTTTTTTGTAGTTTGGTCTCACTTTCTCGTCAGCGATGAGAGATTGAAGACGTCCAGTTAGTTTACATTATTCTTTGGCTGATGCGCTCAACAGATTGGTTTTTGGGTCTGACTGAACATGCACAATTTACTGCATCCACTTGGACCGCAGGACGGGCAAACCTTATTCTGACTCTGGGCAACATCTCTCTTTAAATCAATTTTAGGCCCAATTTCGGCAAATTGTTGGCTGGATAGTGACCTAGGCCCATTTTGGAAGCTATGGTAGTTATGCTCCTGTACTACGGCCCATAGATGGCACCTCAGAAACTGTAGAGCAATTGTTTTTCGATCTGGGTTTCTCACCCATTCGGGCTACGCATCACTTTGAGGCTCCAAGGTGCTGTGCAGAACGAGCGAGGCTTGCTATTTGAAAATCGAGCACGGACTCGTTGATAAGACCTAATTTGGAACAGGACTCGTGCTTTTCCGTATGTGCAACCCCAATGTCATTTTCGATGAAATTCAGCGTTATGGATAGAAGGCTGAGAGGTATGTAATTTCCCATATACTATTTTGACCCCGCTTCTAAGGGATGAGAATGACCCCCGCTAGACTCTAATCTTCTGAAGTGGACCTCGTTTCTAGCGACATGTTCACCAGTGTTGCCAACGGCGTTGCAGTGAATTTAGTCGACGACCTCAAGATGGCCAAGTGGATACCATCCGGACTGGCGGCCTTATTTATATTCAACTCTCTCAAGGCACTTGCAATCGTATCGGTGCGGACAACAGTATCCTGCATTGTGTTGTTAGATGTATATCTGACTGCCCCCGGCCTTATCGGAACTAAACAGGTGCACCTTTTCGAAGTGTTTTCTCATTACTTCGGCTTCATCAATTGGTGTCAAAACCTACCATTTGTCCTCTCCTACTACGGCCCCAACTACAACTTTCATGGCGGACTTTAGTTGTGCGCAGTTGTAGGACCTACTGAGACGCTTTTAGGTTCCCCTAGCTAGACTAAGCTCATGCTACTGGGCACTAAATCTGTACCTGGATGGCGACCTCACTATCCTGTCTATAATGCGGTGGACGATAGAAATCCCCAGTTTGTTCGCAATGCATCGAGCTTTACTTCGCACTTTTGGGCGTTGGTCGTCCGCCTCCTGGAACATGGTCGTCTATATCCTGGTCGAGCTGCACGCGGGAACGCAAACCCATCCAGTAGGGCCAGATTTTTACCCCCAACTTACGTCCACTCATCCTCCACGGTGGAGTATGCATGCTCCTAGTCTAGAAGAGCAACGTCTTCGTTAGGATCCTCATGGTCAACCCTGTTAGACCCTCCATGCTACCGTGGTGCTGCTCTGTCCAGGGTTGCCCTGAAGTTGAAAGGTGGTACTCTGTGATTACTCCCACTCAGAGATAGGGTGTCGCGCACGTCCTCAACGTTGTCTGGGTACACTGTGAACACCAGTTCCAAGAGGCTGAGCGACTGGCCTAGTCTCCCTCTTTCTCGCTCATGTACACGTTGTATTGGAGCTTGGTTGATCGCAAACCCGGCGTGATTTACGGGAAATCCCTTGCTTGGTGCCTAAACATTCTCCCAGTCTACGTTCTGTTAACCGAAGCCTCTAGTAATGCCCACTTCCCCAAAAGCAGATTTGTCGTCTGCAGGTGTTAAATTAGTTTGGCGTCCTTCATTCTTGTTTAAGATGGACTCCGGTGAGTAAAAACACTTGCCGGTGTGCCGCTCCTGATATATGGTGTATACGGTGCTCCTTCGATGTTGGCTGATTTGGGGCTTCAAAGTGCTACTTGCCCGTAACTATTTGCTGCCAAATGTAAGGCTGCATCCCATCTTCCTTCGGGTTTCTCGGCCCCGTAAATGCCGTCGGTCTTGGCTTAGATGAGTACAGCTTGCACAAAACAAGTGAAGGCTGCGGCCAACCAATCAACCAGAATTCCTTTGGCTGCGTGCGGGCAAGTTACACTATCATAGTGATGCAGTGTATCTAATCGAATCCTCGCGAAAAATGAGATGAAAAAGCAAAACCTCACCGGAAATCCACCACGGAGGACATCGTGCTTGGTGGGCTTTTACTGTGTCATCAGGTGGTAAAAGGAAAGGACAATTTTAAATACACCTTAGAAGGACCAAGATGCTATCAGTCATCCGTCTAGAGAATCTGACTAAAACCCACTGCCAACTAGCCTCGCTCTAGATCAGGTCAGGTCACAGGGCTTGGGTCTCTGTCCGACAGACCAGTCCAGAATCCCCCTCGGGTGAGCCTCGGTTAGTTCTCTTCAGTTTACTACCCCCGTTTCCCTATTGCTTAACTTTCTTTTCTTTCCTTCCTTGGATCTGGAGAGAAACTAGGTTAGGCGTCGACCCCGCTGTCGTAAGCGCACCAACCTTAACATTACGAACTGGGTCCTTGTCAAACTCTATCTCCCAACCTAGAGGGCCATTCATACAACAGCGTTTGGAACAAGGGATAATAAAGTAGGTCCGGGGTAATGAGGGAATAGATAAGGGAGAGCGGAGCAGAGCGTAGAGGTATAAGAATAGTGACAGGCATAGGATCAACGAAAAATGAAAAGACTGGAAGTGTGCAGCGTCGAATTTTTCCCTGTTTATGCTGGCTCAGTTGCCCTCAGGGAATAGGACCGACCTGCAGATGCCCGGTCTGACCTTAAACTGTGTCACCAAGCCCGAAGCCACCATCCCGGAGGGAGGATTATTCCATTCACTGATGACCCGGTGAGCAAAAAGTGCTCCCATTGTCCCTTGTTCTCTTGGTTTTACCGGTTTGTACTCTTTGCCCCTAGTTCGGGATTCCCTTGTCATTACTGAAATTGGCTTCAGTGGATTGTATAAACCCCGGATCACGTTGAAGAATTTTGAGTTCATCTATAAATTTTCCGCCCTTCGAAGAGAACAGATTCAGCGCCGTTGATCTCTGCTTATGGCTTGCTCTTCAATCCTCTACCATTCTAGTGGAGTGGCCCTCATGGTCCAAGGCCCTCTTTAATTCACTTCAGTTTGGTTTGCTCCACAGTGATTTACAACTGTGCGCAAAATTACCCTGCTCCCTGCACTTTGAGCTCCTTGGAACTCTCGGCGCTGCGACAGACGGAAATGCCGGGCCTTCTGAATCTAACTTTAGAGGAAAACGAAAGAAAAGGACATCTGTCCATTGTGCACTGATCCCAGGGGTGTGAGAAGTTCCCGATGCCAACTTCTAGCAGCTAGTAGCCTTTTGTCCTTGGTGCCACGAGTTGCAGGAAGTCAATTACGGCCAACGAGCTAAAAAGGGATGGTGTGGCTAAAAGGACTTTTGCAGGGCAATGAGGGATACATCCGAAGGGTGGGGAAAAATTGAAATGGAGAGGGAGAGGGAAGGCCTGAGCGAGATGTGTCTTCTTTGGCCTACGCGTTCCATTTTTCTTCGAGCTACTTCCAAAGACCCTTTACAATCGATCCTGCAAAAGCTTCACCCGGTAGTCTATTCTATTCGTTCATTACCACAATGGAGATATATTTTAATTTATACGATTCCCCCCTTTCCTTCAATACCCAGGGGTTTATTACCAGGCTACTGTGTTGCCACTGTCATTAGTAATGGCGTCAAGGCTGCAGCCACGCCAACTATCCCCTCTATAATTATGAAAGATTTTATCAGGTCACCCGAAGCTCTTTGCATCCCTTTGAAATAATGTTCAATCGCTCGATGCGGTGCTCATGGCGGAGACCCGGTAGACTAGCAGACAGGCTCACACAACTTTTATGCCATGAATCCATTATGATAATATCCCCTGCCATATACTGTTTTTGGGTGGCTCAGCGGGCACCACAAGTTATGCTACCTGGTGCATATAAACAAGCAAAGCTAAGGAGCTCTTGTCAGTCACAGCCGCCTGGAACAGGTACAGCAAAACTAGCTGCGGTTGGAAAACTTCTGTTCTACTAACGGCTTTCTTTGACCTGGTATGTGCAAAACGTTTCTGCAATACCACTAGAGTGATGTCCAACAGCTTTGGTATTGTTGCAGCGTGATTCTAGCAATTCCTGCTGAAAGTAATTTCGATACCCTCTGTCATTTTGGGCATTGCGAACGCTGCAGGCTTCGGCCTGAACACGGTTCCCTAGATGGGTAGGTACAAACCCCTTTTTAAAGGTATTATAAACTTTGGCCCTTTTTCGCCGCTGCCTTTTTAAGACTCCTTAGGGCCCTAAGGGTCTTCCGGGCATCAGCGCGGCATTGTACACCCGGTTTGAAAACAGTGGGGATTACAACTCCCAGGTATTTCGTGTTACTCAGCTGTGCGATCGTTACCTCTTGCCCAGGAAGCCTCAACTTCCTCGGGATTGTATCCTTCTGTCTTTCGGTAAATGCCAGCAGTTGTTAACTTTCAGCGTCAGACTTCATCCTACAAACCACTATTATGCTCCTTTACAATATCGCCGAAGGGAATTGTGCGACAGGCACGCTGCCCCTCCGGCGTCGTCTCTGTATAAAAAACGCGGTTCCTCAACCCCACAGCAAGGTCTTTTACGAAAGTTGGAGAAAGTAGAGACCTCAGTACTGAAGCCTTGGGCATGTCGCTGTATCGGAGGCCCAATAACGAAACGGCCTCCTATGATTTGTCCTGAAAGCACCCATCTGTTTTACAGTTCCTGACCTGAGATGTAGTTTTTGTGGGGGGAGGAGACGGTCAAGCCGGAAGCCACTAGTTTTTTTGGGCAGAAGACAATGGTTTACCGAGCCAAAAGCCTTTTGGTAGTCAAACTGATGTACCGCACTTTTCCTCCTTGCCTAGCCTTTTGGTTGCCTCGTCAAGGAAGTTTAAAACGTTGGTCGGGCACGAGCGCCGTCTTACAGACCCGTGTCGGCTCGGTACCACTAGATAAGCCGCCTTCATTTGGGTTGCCCTCCTGTCCTTTCAAGTTCTTTCCAGCACGGTAAAGACTACTGAGGAAAGGCTCTCCGAGCGGAAGTCAGAACAACTCACCTTGTCTTCGCCTCTGTAAATATGCATATGGTGTTCCTGGTCCAATCCTCTGGAATGATGCCTCATTACAAAGATATATTTAATAGCGAGGTTGAAGATTTTGCAGGCGGCTAGCGGCTCCGGGATCACCCGGTGGATACTATCGAGCCCTGCGCTTTTGGAAGTCTTTGAACTGCCTAAGGTGGAAGCTACCTCTGGCATGCCCATTACGGCTTCCTCCATGATCACCAAGGGGGCTGGTCTTCTAAGGATCGACCCGGTTTGTCATAATCCACCCTGCAGACTCGTTGGAAGAAAATTATGAGCGTTTCTGCCTCATAAAATCTGGTTAGGAGAACTCTTCCTTGGCCGAAATTTACACTGCCCACTGATAAACTTGGGGCCGATTCCGACTGAATGCGGTTAAAGTACGACTTGAATTTGATTTAAGCGTCCTTGGTTGGTTTGTCTCCATTTTTATTTTGGTTAGCTATCTGCACAGCTACGAACCTGATCCGCGAAGATTAGTACTGTGGGGAGTGTCATTGGCCAAAATTACGCCTGTTTCGCCCACACAACTCTGAGCTTTGAGTGTCTCCTGAGCTCTATTGGTCCCGCTGGGCTGAGTCGCTTGCCTTCGCGCCCTTCTGAGTGGGGCCACCTGGTCCGCCAAAAGTTGTACGTCATCCCGAAAGAGAAACTACTCTCTTTCTTCGTAGATGTCTCCCCTTCCTACCCACCAACCTACCTCTTCCCGATCTCCAGAAAAAGTCCCGGGTCAACTTAACTGGATTGAAGTAGGAAAGTTTCCGGAGACCAGGACCCGGGGGTGAGGGTGGGACGGTATCTGACCTATCATTAAACTTAGCTGACTGCTCCGTTTTTCAACTTTATTAATGCTCAAGCCCAATCCAGTTATCAGAACAGCTCTAAGTACAGCCATCTCCCTCTTAAGTCCCACTGATTGGGACTCAACTGCCTTCTATAAAAGGGTGTCCGGAATAACACCAGGTAGAGTCTGGTCATAGAGCTCACAACTCGGGCCCACGGGTGTTCAGTTTCCTGCACTGCAGGCTCAAGGGTATCTGGCTGGCTGAGGTATCTAGGTACCCAATACGATTAAGCCGGTTATTCTTTGTGTCGGGGAATTGCGTCTGGTTCAACAGTGGATTGGATCCTATCTGGCCGATTTAATGCGCCGATTACCCAACAGAGGAGGCAGTCTTTTCTTGATTGATATGCCATGTATACTTAGCCTTTTTGAGTTGGAGCTCTAACCGTTTGGCTACGTGAACGAACATTTCTATCGCAAGGGTTCCAGTCTGTCTGGTGTGACTACCCAATACCTCGCGTGGCTTCCGACCTTTTCCAGCTTCTTGGGCGAATAGCGGCCGAGAGAGTCAGAGGTAGGTCTGCTTCGACAATCAGTTAAAGTTTTGACCGGATCAGATAAATCAGACAGCGTATGCCCGATCAAAAATTGCTTATATCAGCCTAATCAAAATGCGGATGATACTTGGGTACCCACCAGCTCAAGCACGCCAACAGCTTTGGAATCACGAGCCAGGTTACAACATTCACCCGGTCTGACCGCAATGGACAAGCACGAGATAGATGTGCCCTACACTTTAGGAACTCAAAAACCAATGGATGAAAACGGGTTTGTGGGTACCCTTGGCAGTAGCGACCCCTCATCGAGGTGAGACCCAAAGACGTCTTTAATCGACAACGAAGACACAGAGCGGACTTTGGACATCTCGATCAAACGACCCACTGCAATGAGAGCAGCCAGTCCATGAAAACCAGGTGCCAGTAACAGCGTAAGCAAAGCAGTAGACTCACAGTGTACCAGATCTTATGGAGGATTTTCTCCTTCGAGTAGTTGCCTGGGGACAGCGGGTGAACAAAGTGGCACGCAATCGGGACCTGTTTACTCCATGACAAACCGACCAACCTGTATTACCAATCTTGGCAGTAAAAATTGAACCGTCAGCGGCACAACGTAGACGGACCTTTCGAACCCAGTGTTAGGCTTACTTGGGTTTCGTTCTTCCCGTACGGACCCACCCAGTTTGCGTCTTGGGTATAACTAGTTGTTTCCTCCTGCTCCCTAG
Source organism: Fasciola hepatica (assembly GCA_948099385.1). Lineage (NCBI taxonomy): Eukaryota > Metazoa > Platyhelminthes > Trematoda > Plagiorchiida > Fasciolidae > Fasciola > Fasciola hepatica. Next base: position 1,844,506 of record CANUEZ040000025.1, read on the forward strand.
ATGGGCGAGCTGCACACTGGAGGCAGTACCGAAGGTGGAATGGATCCATGTACCCAAAAGGCTTACTTGTCACCTTCACCGGCTAGTGGTTAAATGTCTAGACAAGCTTTTGTGCCGCGAAACCGGTGAAACGCTGGCTGTCAGAGACCGACTGAAACACGCCCGGCACTTCAAGCCCCTGAGTGCGTATTTTTCAGACCACGCGATCACATTAGTCTCGATAGTTTTCCCGGGGCACTGGTCTAAGGGGACACATCATAAGTGACCCGAGGAAGACGGTTAGGAATTCCACTCCCGGATGATTTTCTCGAACGGCTTGAGGCTCAGTTCTCTTGTTTCATGAACCGGGACGAAATAAAACTGCCGCTGGTGTTTCTTCGGCCCGAACGTGGTCCCCGCATCTGCCTCCTTGATTCATCTTCGAAAACAAATACCACTTTAAAATTCCACTCTTCATTTGGTCAGCCGAATGCTAACCCTCTATTTCCCAAAGCTGTGGCTCTATCGATTCCTGAGTCAACTGCTGAACGAGATAGGTCATTCCCTCTGCCGGCGCCCTCCACACTTGTATCGAATAAATCATTACCCAGGACGGTTCTGATATCTTCTCGTACACCGGACAAGCTGTTCACATACCACAAGCCCATCCGCAGTAATCTAGCCTCCAGACGGTTTTGCTCCTCCCCCGCCACCCGTGCTTGTTGCAGCGATTGCCGGGCACAATAGTGGTCAGCGCTCAAAAGCTGCTAATGCTTAACCAGTTTCACGCAATTCTCCACCTTGGCGCCCACTAACAATTCACCGTATGTTTTACTGTCCGGCTGGATGAAGGTTTTTGGCAGCTTCATGAACCAGCAAGAAAAGTCCGGTCACGTGGTTCTGACTGTGCCACCCACTCCCAGCAAGTTTTCGCCAGAGTAGTGTCAAGTTTCTATCCCACAAGTGCATCCACTCTGCCCGTTAAGCACAACCTACATAGATCCAGAAGGTCGGACAAAAAAGTTTTATTCGCTTCCGTCTATAAAATGCACAACTTTAATTAGTCTCTTGTTTTTAGTGTCATTGTTTTTTGCCTCATAATAGCATAAACGTGGAGGATTTAGATTCCTTCCCCTTTGTCTGCACATAATTTATTCGCTTTCTTGGAAGGATAACTTTGGTACGTTATGCTTTCCACATTTCATATTTCTTCTCGTGTTATCCTGAAACACACCTGCCTGGCCAATTGTTTAGCATTTACCCCACCGTATGACCATGTGTTAGTCTTATATACATTTATTTTACTCTGATAAGCTCTTCAGAGTCCATTCTCTCCATACTTTCAACACTGGAACATAAGTAGCCTTCTGTCAAGGGAATCCCATATTTGAGGCCAATTTCGAAGTGTGCAAAAGACCTAGCAAGCGCCGATAATCACTGATTCTACAAGAAAATGATTGTTTTTGTGGTATTTAAGGAAAAAGAAAGGAAGCCCTTTGGCCCTCGGGAACAGCAACACGACAGTGATATTCGTTCAGCTTCACAACTCGGTGCTGCCCCCATGTGAGACAGTACCCCGAACCCTCGAACAGTGTAGGGATGAAAGCTTTTGACGAAATGAGCAGGTGGACATGGAGGCTGCGAACATGGATGGATACAGTAAGAAAGCTTCAGAGTGCCGAAAAGCGGTATAGGATAATTAGAGTTAGCAGAAAAGAAGGAAGAGGAAAATGGAATGAGACAGCTACTTGAGATGGTTGGTTATAGTCAAGGAGTACTTCTTCCCAGTGCGCATCCAGTTTGGGCCCGAAATCAGCCACTGACGTTGCCATCACCATGTGCGGACGCAACTTGTGTCGCCTGTTTATGCTTCGGTGGGGGAAGACATATGATCCTACGCTCCTGTCCGCCATCGGCTTGTCCAAATTATGCTTGTGCCTTGTGGGTACAAGGTAGCGACAACAAGTCTGCAATGGTCTGTTCATCGGGGTAATTTACTTGTATAGCCTGCTACCATCTATCAGGTCTTCCCATGACCCACGATCTAGGGTCATTAGTCAATCAGGGTAGAACTTCCTCTGTTTTCCGCTTTAATTTCGGGGAGTCTCCTTGAACCTTCTCCAGTAAATGTTTGTCCTTCACTTGGACCGGCGCCCGTTGTAAGTCTCAAAGATTGAAATTCAATCAGCGCGCAGAAAACTTGTACGAATAAGAAAAAACAGAACGAAGTTGATTCGTGGCCTCCACCTTGCTTAATTAAAAATAACAAAAAGTACAATTATATATAAACCCAAAATATGCTGCCAAATGGACTTAATAGTAAAACCCAGAGGCTTAAAGTCGCGCGGCTCAAGCTTGACAGTCAGAAGCGGGGCAAGGTCGAGTTTAAATTTCCCATATGAACAGACGAACTCGAGGATTTCCGGCGAACGGTAACTTCCAGGTATCCAATAAAATTCAGTATTTTTGTATTAAATAAAGAGTACGAAAGGAACCACGTTTAAATTTCTCACATGAGCACTCTAACGTGCAAAGCGATGTTTACGGATGTGGTCGGCAGAGTAACGTCGAATGCAGTCAAACTCATGATGCATGTAGAACACCTTGGAGAGGTTTTCAACGTAGATTCCCTGCCCATATGCTCCCAAGAAAGTCTTCAAATGAGGCCTTACAGTCACCTTATATATGTACAGAGCTACACCGGCCTCCCTAGACACCGTTTTTCAGTTTGGGTTAAAGAGACCCCGTTTTCCCCTGTACCGCTGCTGAGGCACACTTCTCAGGAGGTTTGAAGCTCTCGTGCTAGAGCACACCTAAGCATTTTATAACGCTAGAGGACCCAATCCCTGTCGGAGCGGACAGTTTTACGTACTTGTCTTCGTTGCTTCTCCCGCCTGACAGAAAGTGTTTGGCGTTGGCTACATTTAGTGTCAACTCACTTTTCTCACCACGCTCTGAACTTATTTAAGCCGACCAGCGGCTAACTTGAGATTGGCTTCCCCAACAATTTGATGTCATCTGCAGATAGGAAACCTATGCAATCCGGCGCGGTTTCCAGCTCATTTACACACACTGACGACAGCGGTCCCAACACGGGGCCTTGCGGTACAGCACTGTGTACCTGGGCCAGTGCGAACCTTGTGTCCTGCATCTGTACAAAGAGGGCTCTATCAGTTTGATGACCCCGGATCCATCTCACAACCTATGAGGCCACCCTAAAGGCCGTCAGTTTTCCCAGCAAAAAGGAGTGGCTTACGGAGCCAAAGGTTCCACAAAAGTCCTAGTAAATTGCCTCAACCGTTTCCCTTTTTCCAACCTGCTTGTTATTCCATTGAAAGCTGTAGCAGGTTAGCTAGACAGGATCATCCTTTAGCAAGTCAGCGTTGTTGGTTGATATTCTGCGGGTAGCTAGGCAGATGCTTGCGCGGTCGTCTTTTGATCTGCTTCACCACAAATCTGAACGGGACTAAAAGTAGGCCTTTTTGATGGCAGACTTAATTCCCTTTCGTTTTGCCTCCTTTGTAAATGGTGTCATCCCGCTGCAATCTCCATTCGACCGAGAGCTCCTAAGTGCCAAAGAATAAGTCATGTACCCTTGGCAGCGGTTTTACGGCAGCCGGCTCTTTTTATTTGGTTGCACGTAAAACTATTCACTAAATTCACTTGGTTCCGTCGCGCGTAGACTTTTCCTCCCCATTACAATTTGTTTGACTGCTTCAATTTTGTGTAGTCTTAACGAATTGTTCAGGCGTTTGGTCCTCGTTCTGTAATTATCACTGGTTTCGCTCCATTCTTAATGTCCGCCTGGGAGCAAGCATAGCCTTGTATGACTTATTAATTTCTGGTTTATTATTGTCCAATATTTGGGTGCCATATCAATCACTATCAACTCTACTTTTTGTCTGTGGATTCAACTTGTTGAATTTCATTACTTTCGGGTTTGTGGCTTGTGAAATATCTCTCTCCAGCGCAAGGTTGTGCTCTGGGCTGCCCCACGGTTTTAGCCATTTCATTGTTGGACGTTTGGGCAACCTCTGGACGGTTGAGATCCGTTGATTTGTGGTTTCTATAATTTGGATATCGTTTAAGGCTCCGAATCAGATCAGGTTTGAAGTTTCTTCAGTGTTCATGCGTTTGTGACTTAAAATCGTTTCCCTTACAACGACTTCCTATTCTTCTGGTTTTTAAATTTCCCTACTTCCTTGTATCTTCCGCGGCTCAATTACTAGTCACTGGCTATGATTGCCGGTACACCAAACTCCGTTAGTTTGTCTGCATCCTTTTTTTAACAATAATCAAGACTTTCTAGGTGGAACTAGAACTGAAAAGTGCCCATTCGAAGGCGAAAGCAGTCAGGGCTCTGCTAAGAGCGGCTGAAGCCAAATAAGGGGCGGCTGAGGCGCTTATATGACACGGTGGTGAGATGGTTACGGGGCCGCCATCAGTTGGAAAGAGGTTTTTTGGAGCTGTCCATACCCGACTGTCCATTATAGGTACCAAAACGTTTAGGGCTAATGGGAGCCATGGTGATCGCTTTCGTTACGTCAATAAATCTTTCCCTTTGGATGATACGTATGGGCTAAACCAGCTGCTGTTGGAAGAAGAGTTTAGTAAAATTGATTTTTTAAAGTTTGATTGTTCTCCATTGGAGTACTCTTCGTCCGTTCAAGAAATACTGAGTTAAATGAAGAACCGAGTTGAGGATGATGGTGAGCTTTTTAAAAGTATTTTAAAATTAAGAAGCTAGAAAGGAGGAAGCGATCCGAGATCGTTTGCTTTATCCTGATAGTGAAGGTTATCAGCGGGCACAAGGCATATCGAAAACATTTTTTGGAGGCAGCATATTGTAGACAGATTCGTTTTCATTCAAAATTTCAAAGTTTTGTTTTGCAATGCACTATCTGTAAAGTTCGGTTACCACTTGATCATTGGTCCTGCACGAGCTGGCATGTGCACGAAAACCGCTGCCTTTTTTAATCTTTCTGTCGTTCGCAGGGGTCTTTGAGAATACCATCCTAGTTACCGAATTCATGCAGTGACAAGCACTAGGTTAAAGTGTGAGTGGTCTACCTGGTACGGAGGACCAAAGAATGTTCCTAATTAGAGGCCTGCGAGATAAGGATTAGCAATCTTACAATGTCTTACGGTGCACGCCGAAGGAAGTAACCTGACCAGAGCTGACTAGCAAAGATCCGGGTGAGGTGTTGTCTTACGCTAACAGGGAAACCGGTTGCGCAAACACGCTGGATCAACCAGGATATACTGTTGACCCCAATTCTGTCCACTCCGTAGAAGCGGACATGAGTATGGCTGTTTGGTACGTGGCAGCCTGTTAGACAAAACAGGTTAAGGAGGTCTACCATACAGGCAAGTTATCAGATGTTATGGCAGCCTACATGAGGCAATCAGTGAGCGCGTATTTCGATAAAACAACTCTGTGATTTAAACCTGGAACAGCTATAACTATTGTTCCACCAAAATTCTGCTAAAGCCAATGGCCAACAGGATCAAAATGAGCTCTAGGTGGACTGAAGCCAGGCATCATGCGATGTCTGAAATGCATTGTCGTATGGCATGGCAACAAATCATACAGCCTCATCAGGCTGCAGTCCTCTTGGGCAGACCGTGAAGGGAACTACAGCGAGAAACATAGCAGCTCGGTCAAGCACACCCAAACAAAAGAGTTTCGAAAGAGATAGTAGAGAGTGTTCAGCAAAAAACTAGAACCAGAAGGAAACACAGGAATACTACCTAGGGACTCGTACTTGGGGAATGGTCGATTCAGTGATCTCTAAATTCTTACTGCGGGTCGGCCGCCGTAACACTAGGGTTTTGGGATGTGTCCGTTTCTCTGTGACAACTCATATTTGTTGGGCGGTAATTAGAGCTATCCGTCCAGCGAACAAACGAGTGCGCTAAGTTTTTGTATTAGGGGCTGTTAGAATCATAGAACATACACGAAATCTATAAATGATGCAGGTTGCATCAATCTTCGCAGCAGAAAATTTGGATGCCAGCAGAGAATTTCAGACTCAGCCACTCAAAAGCCATCAGGGACTTGTTTTCGATCGTAGGCTTCCTTTGTTTGTTCTTATCCGGACCAGGGCGCTGGCTGATGCAGCATCAGGAGGTTGTGCAAAGAAAATTACGACCTCCGATAACATCTTTCGTTGCATGGGACGAATAAGGCCCCGGTCCCCAGTGCCTATTGCCAACTACTTCTCACGGGTCTCGGTGTTAGCTTAGGCATTGTACCGATCATTACTGAACGTCCAGACAGTTCCCTACGCATTAGTGCACTACCCGATACCGGTGCAGACACCTCTCTCACACTTCGTGATTTAGCGCAGCACTTAGGTCTCGTAGGGGAAACAGTCAAAATTAACTTAAGCACTCCCATCTGGAAAACTGTACAACGTTGTAAAAAGGCGCCGTTTGCTGTGAAGTCTTTTGATGGTAGGGAGGTGATCAAAGTTAGGGGCGCTTACGATGTTCCATCAGTTCTAGGTGCGCAGACCGTGACACCTAGCAAGGAAACTGTCCGAGTGTGGTCATTTCGTAGGAGTAGAAGTTATAAACATGCCGGCGCACTGGATTTTAGAACAGCGAACAGGTTCTGTGAGGGGATCCCCACGCTGACTACGCCTCTTTAAGCTGAGCCATACGAAGCCCGTTGTCCGGGTAGGTTTGGAACGTGCCCCGCGTAGACTGCAGGATAATAAAAACAATTTCCGAGATTTCTACGATAAACATTTTGATGACAATGATCTGTTGGACACCTCTTTCTTTATTGAGGACCAAAGGGCCATTGGAATTCTGAAGAGGTCGTTACGGCTTGAGGACGTACACCTTGGAGTTGCATAACCGTGGAAGAACGACAATCTCATGAAGCTCCGCAACCGGCCGGACGCTGTCCATCGTTTGAGGTTATTTAGAAATAGGTTTCTCAAGGTTCGAGGGCTCAAAGCTAAATATACGGCCGTAATTGGACGCTGCTTTGAAAATGGATATGCGGTGCAGGTGCGGGGGAGCCCATGACAGGTAGGCGAGTGAGGTGTTATTTGTCGCTTCGTCCGGTGCTGAATCTTCAAAAGCCTTGGAAGGTTCACATCGTATTTGAACTCGCTGCAGCATTATAAAGGTAACCACTAAATGCTCACTTATTTAAGGGCCTCGCTCAGTTCCCAGTTTAGTAAGTTTACTCCCGTGGTTTCTTTAGGGGCCTGTAGCCGTGTACGTCGATGGTTAAGATGTGTTCCCACATACGAAGGTGCCCGAGGAAGACCAAGATGCCCTCGGCTTTTCTGGTGATCTGATGGTGATACTGCCTGGCTGAAAGAAACTAAAACGATAGTGCATCCGTTAGCAGGAGTTCCATCACAATTTTGTGTGAGTTTTGCACTGAGGAAGACAACTACGCTATTTAGTCATTGGTTCTCGTCACTGGTTTCACAAGTGGTTTCAAAGAATTTTTGCATCCACGATTGTTTAGCCAAGGTCAGCAATGCCGCAGTAGCTCTGCCTGGCGGAGGGATAGCCCGGTCTAATAATTCTTGGTGAACTCTTGCTGACCAGGAAGCGGGAGGTGTAAAATGCAATTCTTGTTGATGAAGGGAACCACTCTGTAGGATTCTTTCAACCATCAGAAGGTTGATCAAGACTTTTCCGAATACCGTTTACTTAAAAGATCGGTCAACAACACGATGCTCGTTGTTGGCACAACGGCTACCGGAGTCTTACAGACGTGCTTGCTATTCTTTCTGCCTCCAGCAATCTGCCCCACTCAGTTCCTTTTCCACCTCAAGCAGTGTATAGTAAACCAACCGTTCATCGCGGGGCAGCTATTCTTCACACAGTCTTCATCGTTACCCCTCTTTCCTTCCGCGTAAATCCATTCATTGTTTGCTTCATTTCGCTACCTTATTAGTCTCAAAGCATTTTTAGCCCCTCGCGTTTATAATTCTCAGTTTTCTGGAATCTTTACTCATAACATTTGAATTCCACGATTTGACCCTGACTTTAAAATTTCCCGGGCATCCATATGAGTCCTCCAACGGATCCATTTGATTCCCTCCATTTCTTCTTGGTGTGATTACATTCTTATCCCCTCAATCTATCAGTGGTTCATCTTGCTCTTGTTTTATTATCATCAGTTACCTGGTCATAATATATTCGCAATGTTTAACCTTCTATCTTTCTTGTTTTGAGCTTCTCCGAAATGATCATTGTCATAAGTATTACTTTTCCTAATGATTCTCCAGGTCGTGCTGATCCGTTTACTCTACCCAAGAAGCAATTGTTCCAAGATTTGTGCCAGAAAGAGGTTGGTTTTGATGAACCGCTGGGCGTGGATACTGAAGCCAAGTGGGAAAGAAAAAGGACATTGCGAGGGAGACCAAAGCTGTAACAGTACCACGACTGTATGCACAGGAAGTCTTGGAGGTAGGTGCCGACTTCCGGTTACGTTCATTTTTGTCACGATGTCTTGCGTTAGACTTTTATCCGACGCATCGAAATCAAGATATGCACTTGAGTTTCTATTGGCGTGTGGCAACTCTGAGGACGACCTCTATAACAGGGTTGGAGATGACCGCCACTTCCGCTGCCCTATGGGTACCAGGAGGGAGTAATTAAAAGGATATGCGGGGCCACTTGAAGTTTGTTTTTGAGCTGATTGTACGGTAGTTCTTTGGTACTTCCATAGCGACAAGGTAAGCACGGCTAAGTTTGCTTACTTCCCACTCAATGAGGACACGTGTCAGGAAGAGGAACCCTAGCAGACCCGGTAATTTTATAGATGTGATCCAAAGAGAACGACCATCAACCTTCTAACAATGGTCCAAAAATTTCGTGTTCCTGAATGTTATGGTACAATTCTTGTCATATTGCTGCCCGAAATACCGGAGGTAAAGATACGCTCCGTGGCCGGTGCACTTAACTACAGCCGAATTCCCTCATGTTTCGTGGGCTGCATGTCCTGGATCACTTTATTAAGGAGTTGGCATGGATACTGCTACACAAAAATACTTTCTCATTGTCCCCAAAGGGCGAAGGGATATGCTGAGCAAGGGTACATTTCATCGGTTAAAGTGGTACTTTTTATACAGCGATTGTGGATCTTGTCGAAGCGCAGTTTTCTAATGAGATTGAGCTGGAAGAATGGGGAATATTTTCTCGGATTCCACCTATGGATTGCTGCACTCAGAAACTCAGATGTGGCATGCTTGAGAGGCAGGTTATAATGGTCCGCTTCATCGCCTGGAGAAATGTATCCAATCATTTTGCCAAAAGATCACTGGATGAATGAATTAACTGTGAAATACCACCATGAAGTGGATGGTAGTTTTCTTTGTCCACAGGTCTTGACTACCATTAAGAAGAGGTTTCGAACAGTAAAGGGAACGGCAGTTTTGCAATTTGTGGTTTAAAAACGTTTGCACTGCCTAAAAAGTGATGGTACACAGGCACTCTCGGCAAACGGTGCTTTTGCCCTTGGAACGCACAACACAAGCGGGTCATTCCTGTCCGTGTGAAGGTCTTGATTATTTTACACCGTTCCATATGAAAGACAGCTAAACTAAGAAAAAGCTTTGAGGGTGATTGTTCACTTTTTGAGTGCGCGAATGAGGTTGCGCATTCGCTTTTTACTGATTCTTTCCCGCAAGCCTGAATACGATTTACTGCAGGAAGAGGACAGAATTTATTGTTCTCCAACGATAGCGAAATTAATTCCACGGGAGAGTGGGCAAATCTTTAAACTAGCAGCCAAAGTCTCTTCCAGAGAAACATCCGTCTTTTCATGTGAAAATGTGAAGTCCAATTGCTTTTCGAGCACACCGAAACTGGTCTTTGGAGAGGGGCTTGGGACTGTATGGTACACTCCGCGAGATGTTTTCCTCTCACTGGCTCACAATCAACGAATAAAGGACGAAAGTTTATTGGTGCTTTTGGCATAATCCTTCTGTTCGACCTTGCACAGGATTAGACCTTGTACTCCAGTGCGCCGGTATTTGGTACAAATGCAGCTCTCAGTGACTTCAATGATAACGAAAGTACATTTTGGGATATCTGGGACCTGCATGGTTGTAATATCAACTACTTTCAAGTAAACTATACATGGCTCAAGAGCTTTTATTCACAAAAATAGATACAAAGCAGTGAAAACGAGAAATAGTGATCTGTGATCCTGTTTGAGTGCAAAATGTCGAATAGGTAAGGGTTACAAAATTTGGAAGATCAAAAACCGACAACTTTGAATGCAGAAAACGGATGCCTAAGCAATGTGGCAAAAAACGGGCTGGGTGACTGTAGGAAAACTAAGGTAGGCAGCTGGACAGGATATAAAAAACGAAGATAATTTTTTGTGAACTTAAATTGTAACAGGTGAGAAATAGAAGATTTGTTTGCTTTCAGCGTCGATTAGTCTCTTGCTAGCTGGCAAAGGAATAATGCAATGACAGTTCGTATAATAGGCGGATGATAAACTGGTATTGGATATGATGGTGTTAAGCCAGCGCTGGGTTATAGTGCCTGAGAGTTGCATGCAGGGTAAACTTACAGATCTCCAGATGAATAAAATAGGGTGACTTGGACGATGACACTGGAGAGGAGCGCAACGGCTTGGACAGCGGAGGCAACGGTCATCAACAACATTCAACATTCATCAAACAAGTTGGCCAGTGACATGCAAAAATCAAGGGGAGTTGGTGCCCATAGTAAAAGCGGAAGCCACAGGATGAGAAAGGACCTAGATGGAACAGTGATAGAATAGTTAGGTAAAATTGCGATGAAATCTGAAGATAAGCCTATATAAAACGCGCAAATCTGGCTGTCGCCCTAGTAGTTGTTATAGTTAGCTGAGACCAGAGATGAACGTTGTTGTCCCGTCTTCTTGCGGCCAAAATGGGGCCATCGTGTGTGACAGTCGAAGACAGGAAGAAAATTGAGATTTTATGTAGGTTCTGAGCCGCATATTGGTTCTGAGCCTGCGGATTATCCAAAGGAGTGAGAAAAAGTTGGTGACATAAAAATTCTCAGTCCAGAAAACTAGAAGGAGGTAGAAAATCCGGAAATCAGTTCTCTGGGACAGAAATTTGAAATTGAGAGGATCTCAAACTCTGTTCTCCCTTGTGGCACTTTTAAACCCCAGGGGAGTGAAATCTCTCATGACCCACTGATACACCATTAACTTGCATGGGCGGAGTAGCACCTAGTCCTTCCCTTATTTCTCGACCTTCCATACTATTTGGGTTCACTTTTCGCTCCCTTGCTTACTTGAATTAATGATCAAAATTAGGGGAAGTGGTGGCAGGCATGTAGGAGACGCTTCTTCTAGCTGTCACTGCGGTCATTCCAAGTGCGAATAAAAGGAGGAATCCTTGTGGGTCCTGTGTGGCTCTTGCAACAGTTGGCTCCGTGTTAAATGTGGAGGCCTTATGATGACCCCCGCTTTGCATTTGCCGCAAGCACGAAAGGTTAGGTTGGATCTTCCCAAACCGTGGGAAACTCCTGCGTATTGCACTCGTGGGAGCGAATTCTATCGTCGAAATGGTAGAACCTCCACCCGGCTTGAGGACCAGCCTTCGGTGGGAGTGAAGCCTTTGGGGAGGACGCCTGAAAAGCCAAAACCCCTGATATTGCCGCCGAATTAGACTGCCCATTCTGAATGGGGCATCTCTTGGTGGATCAGAAAGAGGACATTTGTAAAAAGTTTCGGTCAGCCATTGCCAGCCAAGAAGCAGAAGTCGGAGCAGAAGATAATGATCCACTTCGATCTACGGTGGGGCCTAGTACTAAGCCCAAGATAGGCTTAAGAATTAGGAAGCAAAATGTCAGAATGAAATTTAAAACCACCCTGCCACCACATATTATCCCTGTAGACACCGTTCTAAGACAGGGACTAACTGGCTTGAGTAACAGAGCGCCGGAGCCCGAGAAGCATAGAATTGTTGGACAGCCTTCGGCCAAACGCCAGATCCAGAGTGAGACAGGGCCCTAAGGGGAAATGTGGTGGATATTGGCAACTCTGAGCAGGTTATCAGAGATGGGAAACTAAGGGGACGGACAGTGAGGTTTCGTGTAGCTAATCTCCTGGGGGTGATCAGTATGCCTGATCATATGGCCCTTAAGCGTATCATCCGGCTTGGCAAACGGGGATGTCCCCAGAGAGTCAAGTCAAGTGGCCTAGGCCACTTTTTATGGAGTCCGCTGACCCCAGACCCCGGACTAGCTTTTTATTGCCTGCACACAGGCTCAAGACGGCCAAAGAGGTGCAACCATAGTTCAACTCGGTGACTGGTTTATTCGGGCTATAGGATGGCCGACGAACCCACCTATTTCCCTCATGGGTTTCAAACCAGCCGTTTTCCGCCCGCTCAGAGTCTAAGTAGCTTAGCTGCCAATGTTGCCATGCACTCCCTCAGGGGAAGCTTTGGCAAAATTCGAGACCGGAACGGGGAGACAGTTAGAGAACGTGAGTAGTCCAGCCCTGTCGGGCCAGTGACGTTTGTGTGCTGGACTGGCGAATGCTTCCGTAAGCAGAGGCAAAGTTGTTACCAGAACTCCCTTCCATAAAACGCAGAGCCGCTCGGACCTGTGGTGCAAGAAGCTGAGGGCCCCGGAGAATCCAATTAAAAGGGATGCTTGACTACCAGCTGTTTACACAAAAGTAGCCGGTTTGGGTAGACTTTGGTCTGAACATGAAGCTTGCGCACCTAACGTAGGTGTGATGGGGTTCACCAATAGATGGATTCAACCCCAAGAGGTCATAGCACACCAAATATATCCCAAATTTTTGGTCAGATAGCGGACCACACGAGCAGCGGGGAAGTGGGGAATCTCTTTGCACGCGAGGGAGCCACCACCAGTAGGAGGAATCCAGACTGCATCTACCCCATGTGCAGGCTACTTCGGTTACCCTCATGGCTTACCGGGCAGAACTGAGAGTAGTCTTTGTGTACTGCAGCCTGCGGTCTTCAACAGAGGAAGATGTTCAGCTAACACATTACTTACGTCCTCTCACAGGTCTGGGGGGAGTAAGCCTTCGTAGTTGTGGACCCCACAGCATCTCAGGTATATTGGGCAAACGAGGTAGCTCCTAAGGAATCGTTCTGCTACAGTCTGCTAGGCTACACTCATGGTAAGGGCCTGACCCGGTCCGTTACCGAGGAGACCGGAAGGAGGCACCCGCGAAGTCTTTCTACAGTGGATCTCGTGGTCACAAGGTACCCACAGTGCTTATCAGGCCTTTAGGTTGAGTTTTACCAGGAGGCAGCCACCAAGGGTTATTCAGCTTACCACCGAATCTGGGCGGACTAGTAATCCTAGACGAAAGAAGGCTTAGCCACCTTCTTTCAGGCCAGGTGGTGATGAAGGAACTGGGGGCTAAAGTCGAATGAGAGGTTGAAAAGGGCGAGAAATTTGTGGAGCTTCTGTGCAGGTGCATTAGGGATGACCTCCCGTCGCTTCTTTCGGCACGGTTAGCCAGATAGGTGCCCTAGCGTGATGGACTAGAGGGGCCCGAATATTTATTCAGAAGAAGTCAGTTTAATCAAGGTGCCGAAATAGTGGGGCAGGATCCATAAAGACTGCAGAAGCAAGCACGAGCAGCTCACAACCAGGACTGCCAAATCAAACCAGAAGATGTATTACAGTTTTGTGCCCTCGGAGGCAACCATAAGAGTGGCCTTTGGAAAAGTAAGAGATCCTCAGAGTCAGACTGCCACCAACAACCTGGGGAAGGCAGAAACCTTCAGACACCACATCTAACACGTGTATGAATGAGACAGAGCGGCCCTAAGTCTTCAGCAAAAAGCTACCAAGGCTGCATTCCAAGTGCCAGAGGAAGCCTTCACAGAGATTGAGGCTCTCAAGGTTCTGAGCGGTTCGGTGAAGACTAAGGCGGCAGGCCCCGGCAGTATTCACCCGGCAATAGACCAGCTTCTGGCAAGGCTTTTGGCCCGACGGCTGTTCTATGCGTCCCTCGACGAAGGTTGCGTACCTCAGGAATGGTTCAGGGCAGCTGTCAATTCAACCCACAAAGCCTAGATAGAGACTTCTGTCCCAGCTATTGACGAGTTACGAAAACTGCGGTATCGCTGAAGGACTCGGAGAGGATTTTTCGAGATGGGGCTGCTGACCAGGTGACCGCCCACAGGTTGTTTGCGTCGTTGTCAAAAACTCTGGTTCACGAACTAGATTATCCGAAGGTTAGACTAGGGAGATAGTGTAGAGGGCTGCCACCTCGGCTTCCAGAAGACATTCGACTCATTTATCTGTCGTTTGTTGCTAGTGAAGATGAATGATTTTATTCCATCTCAGAAAACTATTGTGTGGCTCCAGAGGTCTATCACGGATAGGACACTTCAGTTAAAGGAGGAAGAAAGGAAGGGCGTTTGCTGAGCAGCATGTCTCAGGGATTCGTCCTGGGACCAGGTATTTATCTTGCTTATAAGCAACTTGGGTATATGCTTGGAAATCCCATGACGCAAAATTGGTTGGCTCTGAAGCAGCAGATTGAATACAGTGGGATCTTAATACAGTGCATCACTGGTCGGTGTTCCGGGACTTATCACTAGACTCCATCAAGCGCAGCTGTTTAGTAGATGGCAAGGACCCCCAACCGACTGAGTGCCTTGAAGAAGCAATCGAGCACACTGAGATCACCGGGGTGGCGAAAGCAAAGAACCATGGGGTAACCGTATCGGGCAATTTCCGATCTGGGGCGCAGTGCAGCGAGTTCACTCAAAAGGCCTCTAGGGAGCTTTACTGGCTTTAAAGAACCGTTGCGTCTGGAAAACCCTGAGTTCTGTCGCCGTATTGCAGGGCTTTCGTTCAGCTGCACCTGAAATATTGCTTCCAGGCCTGACTGTCCTCCTCGATAAAGGGCATCAATCTTCTCGAACACGTTGAGCAACTTTTCACTAAGTGGTTTGATAGCCTCAGGGGATTTGCCTACCAGCAGAGACTAGATGCAATAAACTTCTCGCTGGAGAGCAGGAGGCCTAGAGACAAACTAATGGGAGCTTTCGAGATCCTCCGTGGGTCGACTACACCGCTGCTGACCCTCAGCGATCGTACTGATTTCATAGCGCACCCATTAAGTTTGATGTAGGAGAGAGTTTTAAGTCACATGAGGGGACATTACTTCAACTTTAGAGATGTAGGTTATTAGAACCGACTCCCGATAAAAGTGGTAATAGCTGGAACGGTTGTGGAGTTTGAGCACCGGCTGAAAGCCGCTCTACCTATCATTCCGTTTCACTTCTTCTCTACTGTAGCCATTGTCGCTGTCGCAATTCTTCGGTCAGTTTTTGTCTACGGCTTCTTTCCCGTTTTCATCTTTCCGCCTTCAAGGCTTTTTTCCCCTTCCATTTTCAGTTGCCTGCTTTCCCTACACCTATCTCATCTCAGATCTTTCGCCAACTTCAACTTTCCACCTTCACAAACCCTGTCTACGAGGCAGATAAGGTGTTAGGTGGAACTCACCAAGGGACAATGATCCTGTTGTATTCCTCAGATCAACACCCGAGGATGGAAGGTCCCCTCTCCCGTTTGCCTTTACCAGGTCACAGAGGAAGACTCTGCACTTCCGTTTGTCACAGCGTCCAGTGGCCAAATGGCTCACGGTGCGAGAACCTGGACACATATGGCCAGCTGCCGTCTACTCCCCGTGACCCGATTTGATTTTGATTTGATGAATCATCTCCCTCTTCTTTCCTACCCATGGTTCGGACAAAGAGGTCACCACCGCCGAAGCTCAAAAACGCTAACGTTTCGGTACCATTCCCTCCCCACTGGCTCACGACAGTCTGTCCACGGGGCTACTTGCACCCGGGATAATGACCGTCTTTTGCCTACCACAAGCTGCCACCTGGTGTTCATCTTTTTTGCGTGTCTGTGTGTGCAGTGGGCCGTTTGCCGAAAGCCGGCCCAGTAGCTGCTTTTCAGTGCTAGTCTTGCCTCAGCATTCTGGACAGAAAGTCGGGTTGTCTATTCATCCAGATCAGCTTCTCCCACCACATTCAACAGATTGTTTCCCCAATGTCGTAGGCATCTTTGGTTTTGGTCACTGTTGTCTTTTGGGCTCACTTTTGAGGTCTGTGCTCGCGTAGTTACTGCTGATTGGTTTTATTGGCAGAGCGCAACTAATACAACTTCAATGGTTCAACTTCAGTTCCCTCTCTTCGAAGGAAGGAAGCCTCACACGTGTAAAAGGATCTATTTGAGATAACTCGGGTGGCTGGGTTTCACTTAGCAGAATGGGAACTGAGCCATCCTGGCTCACTAGCAGACTTGGTAGGCGATGGAAAGCCAGACACTTGCGCAAACCCCGGTCAGAAAGATATCAAGAACCAAAAGCACTAGGTGTCAACTAGAATACACGTGATGGTTGTTAACCTTCGCTAAACTTGCCCGAGGTTCCATTACCCAGTGGATTATAGTAAAATTTTCGCTTCAATTTATGATCCTTCTGCGTTTGTAGTGGCCCCAATTGACTGCTGGCAGGTTACTCCAGAATAAGAGTTGGTGATTCACCCAGCATAAGCCGAAGCTTGTAAAAATAAAGGATACAGGGAGCGTGACTAGCCCAGAGGAACAAAAGAAAGTCAATACACAACCGTCAGTGGCAAAAAGAAAAAGAAGGTGACAGAAACCTGTGAGAAGAAATCCGAGAATCACGGACTAAAACTAGAATGAATAAAGATAAAATATTTAGATCAAATCACACTGAGGTGTGAACAAAGAAGAGAACAGTGTAGATCAAAAGGTGAATAAAAGCTAAGGGAACTGAAAAACTGAACGAAGTACTGACAACCCGAAAAATAGGTCAAATGGTCTGGAACAGGGAGGAAAGAAGGTAAGAGCTACGGGTATCCAACAATCAGTCTAAGCGCCAGCAAGAAGGAAGAGAGCAAAAGCGAAAAGCTAAAACGTGACCGAGTGGATTTACGTGGAGTGAGGTTGGAATAGTTAGGTAAGGTCACGACGAGGTTTGCAGCGAACTGGGAAAATAATGATGTGAGATATCAAGTTGGAGGAGCTTAGAGGATCTGACAGATGACCACGATGCAGAAACCTAAGGAAGCAAATGTCTACAAAAGAAAAAAGGCCATGGAAAGACTTTAGGAGAGGATGACCAGATAGTCTTCATCTGTGTCTGACTGTATACCAGGAAAAGAAGTGCAAAGGTTGATATAATCACCACTGATGCACGGTTTAATTACTTGTTGACATTGCCGTTGTTGTGTGATTCAGTATATTGATCAGTGTATGGAACCGCAACCCGCTTGCCGCTTGTTTTGCGGCTTGAGTTTTTTGATGAAATCTTTATTGGCGCCACACCAACGTGGAAGCCAATGGATAAAACGTTCTAGTTCCTAGGGTGCCCAAAACTTTTCACTCTGTCAATGTTTGATGTAACTTTGTGTACCCAACTATTACACGACTTCAGTAGGTAGTGGGCGAAATCTAGTGAGACTTTCTAAACGGAGTGTTACGGCAGCTGACCCGTCGTAGCAGATTGCACGTAAAATGTTCACTAATTTCACTTGGTTCCGTCGCGCGTAGACTTTTCCTCCCCATTACAATTTGTTTGACTGCTTCAATTTTGTGTAGTCTTAACGAATTGTTCAGGCGTTTGGTCCTCGTTCTGTAATTATCACTGGTTTCGCTCCATTCTTAATGTCCGCCTGGGAGCAAGCATAGCCTTGTATGACTTATTAATTTCTGGTTTATTATTGTCCAATATTTGGGTGCCATATCAATCACTATCAACTCTACTTTTTGTCTGTGGATTCAACTTGTTGAATTTCATTACTTTCGGGTTTGTGGCTTGTGAAATATCTCTCTCCAGCGCAAGGTTGTGCTCTGGGCTGCCCCACGGTTTTAGCCATTTCATTGTTGGACGTTTGGGCAACCTCTGGACGGTTGAGATCCGTTGATTTGTGGTTTCTATAATTTGGATATCGTTTAAGGCTCCGAATCAGATCAGGTTTGAAGTTTCTTCAGTGTTCATGCGTTTGTGACTTAAAATCGTTTCCCTTACAACGACTTCCTATTCTTCTGGTTTTTAAATTTCCCTACTTCCTTGTATCTTCCGCGGCTCAATTACTAGTCACTGGCTATGATTGCCGGTACACCAAACTCCGTTAGTTTGTCTGCATCCTTTTTTTAACAATAATCAAGACTTTCTAGGTGGAACTAGAACTGAAAAGTGCCCATTCGAAGGCGAAAGCAGTCAGGGCTCTGCTAAGAGCGGCTGAAGCCAAATAAGGGGCGGCTGAGGCGCTTATATGACACGGTGGTGAGATGGTTACGGGGCCGCCATCAGTTGGAAAGAGGTTTTTTGGAGCTGTCCATACCCGACTGTCCATTATAGGTACCAAAACGTTTAGGGCTAATGGGAGCCATGGTGATCGCTTTCGTTACGTCAATAAATCTTTCCCTTTGGATGATACGTATGGGCTAAACCAGCTGCTGTTGGAAGAAGAGTTTAGTAAAATTGATTTTTTAAAGTTTGATTGTTCTCCATTGGAGTACTCTTCGTCCGTTCAAGAAATACTGAGTTAAATGAAGAACCGAGTTGAGGATGATGGTGAGCTTTTTAAAAGTATTTTAAAATTAAGAAGCTAGAAAGGAGGAAGCGATCCGAGATCGTTTGCTTTATCCTGATAGTGAAGGTTATCAGCGGGCACAAGGCATATCGAAAACATTTTTTGGAGGCAGCATATTGTAGACAGATTCGTTTTCATTCAAAATTTCAAAGTTTTGTTTTGCAATGCACTATCTGTAAAGTTCGGTTACCACTTGATCATTGGTCCTGCACGAGCTGGCATGTGCACGAAAACCGCTGCCTTTTTTAATCTTTCTGTCGTTCGCAGGGGTCTTTGAGAATACCATCCTAGTTACCGAATTCATGCAGTGACAAGCACTAGGTTAAAGTGTGAGTGGTCTACCTGGTACGGAGGACCAAAGAATGTTCCTAATTAGAGGCCTGCGAGATAAGGATTAGCAATCTTACAATGTCTTACGGTGCACGCCGAAGGAAGTAACCTGACCAGAGCTGACTAGCAAAGATCCGGGTGAGGTGTTGTCTTACGCTAACAGGGAAACCGGTTGCGCAAACACGCTGGATCAACCAGGATATACTGTTGACCCCAATTCTGTCCACTCCGTAGAAGCGGACATGAGTATGGCTGTTTGGTACGTGGCAGCCTGTTAGACAAAACAGGTTAAGGAGGTCTACCATACAGGCAAGTTATCAGATGTTATGGCAGCCTACATGAGGCAATCAGTGAGCGCGTATTTCGATAAAACAACTCTGTGATTTAAACCTGGAACAGCTATAACTATTGTTCCACCAAAATTCTGCTAAAGCCAATGGCCAACAGGATCAAAATGAGCTCTAGGTGGACTGAAGCCAGGCATCATGCGATGTCTGAAATGCATTGTCGTATGGCATGGCAACAAATCATACAGCCTCATCAGGCTGCAGTCCTCTTGGGCAGACCATGAAGGGAACTACAGCGAGAAACATAGCAGCTCGGTCAAGCACACCCAAACAAAAGAGTTTCGAAAGAGATAGTAGAGAGTGTTCAGCAAAAAACTAGAACCAGAAGGAAACACAGGAATACTACCTAGGGACTCGTACTTGGGGAATGGTCGATTCAGTGATCTCTAAATTCTTACTGCGGGTCGGCCGCCGTAACACTAGGGTTTTGGGATGTGTCCGTTTCTCTGTGACAACTCATATTTGTTGGGCGGTAATTAGAGCTATCCGTCCAGCGAACAAACGAGTGCGCTAAGTTTTTGTATTAGGGGCTGTTAGAATCATAGAACATACACGAAATCTATAAATGATGCAGGTTGCATCAATCTTCGCAGCAGAAAATTTGGATGCCAGCAGAGAATTTCAGACTCAGCCACTCAAAAGCCATCAGGGACTTGTTTTCGATCGTAGGCTTCCTTTGTTTGTTCTTATCCGGACCAGGGCGCTGGCTGATGCAGCATCAGGAGGTTGTGCAAAGAAAATTACGACCTCCGATAACATCTTTCGTTGCATGGGACGAATAAGGCCCCGGTCCCCAGTGCCTATTGCCAACTACTTCTCACGGGTCTCGGTGTTAGCTTAGGCATTGTACCGATCATTACTGAACGTCCAGACAGTTCCCTACGCATTAGTGCACTACCCGATACCGGTGCAGACACCTCTCTCACACTTCGTGATTTAGCGCAGCACTTAGGTCTCGTAGGGGAGACAGTCAAAATTAACTTAAGCACTCCCATCTGGAAAACTGTACAACGTTGTAAAAAGGCGCCGTTTGCTGTGAAGTCTTTTGATGGTAGGGAGGTGATCAAAGTTAGGGGCGCTTACGATGTTCCATCAGTTCTAGGTGCGCAGACCGTGACACCTAGCAAGGAAACTGTCCGAGTGTGGTCATTTCGTAGGAGTAGAAGTTATAAACATGCCGGCGCACTGGATTTTAGAACAGCGAACAGGTTCTGTGAGGGGATCCCCACGCTGACTACGCCTCTTTAAGCTGAGCCATACGAAGCCCGTTGTCCGGGTAGGTTTGGAACGTGCCCCGCGTAGACTGCAGGATAATAAAAACAATTTCCGAGATTTCTACGATAAACATTTTGATGACAATGATCTGTTGGACACCTCTTTCTTTATTGAGGACCAAAGGGCCATTGGAATTCTGAAGAGGTCGTTACGGCTTGAGGACGTACACCTTGGAGTTGCATAACCGTGGAAGAACGACAATCTCATGAAGCTCCGCAACCGGCCGGACGCTGTCCATCGTTTGAGGTTATTTAGAAATAGGTTTCTCAAGGTTCGAGGGCTCAAAGCTAAATATACGGCCGTAATTGGACGCTGCTTTGAAAATGGATATGCGGTGCAGGTGCGGGGGAGCCCATGACAGGTAGGCGAGTGAGGTGTTATTTGTCGCTTCGTCCGGTGCTGAATCTTCAAAAGCCTTGGAAGGTTCACATCGTATTTGAACTCGCTGCAGCATTATAAAGGTAACCACTAAATGCTCACTTATTTAAGGGCCTCGCTCAGTTCCCAGTTTAGTAAGTTTACTCCCGTGGTTTCTTTAGGGGCCTGTAGCCGTGTACGTCGATGGTTAAGATGTGTTCCCACATACGAAGGTGCCCTAGGAAGACCAAGATGCCCTCGGCTTTTCTGGTGATCTGATGGTGATACTGCCTGGCTGAAAGAAACTAAAACGATAGTGCATCCGTTAGCAGGAGTTCCATCACAATTTTGTGTGAGTTTTGCACTGAGGAAGACAACTACGCTATTTAGTCATTGGTTCTCGTCACTGGTTTCACAAGTGGTTTCAAAGAATTTTTGCATCCACGATTGTTTAGCCAAGGTCAGCAATGCCGCAGTAGCTCTGCCTGGCGGAGGGATAGCCCGGTCTAATAATTCTTGGTGAACTCTTGCTGACCAGGAAGCGGGAGGTGTAAAATGCAATTCTTGTTGATGAAGGGAACCACTCTGTAGGATTCTTTCAACCATCAGAAGGTTGATCAAGACTTTTCCGAATACCGTTTACTTAAAAGATCGGTCAACAACACGATGCTCGTTGTTGGCACAACGGCTACCGGAGTCTTACAGACGTGCTTGCTATTCTTTCTGCCTCCAGCAATCTGCCCCACTCAGTTCCTTTTCCACCTCAAGCAGTGTATAGTAAACCAACCGTTCATCGCGGGGCAGCTATTCTTCACACAGTCTTCATCGTTACCCCTCTTTCCTTCCGCGTAAATCCATTCATTGTTTGCTTCATTTCGCTACCTTATTAGTCTCAAAGCATTTTTAGCCCCTCGCGTTTATAATTCTCAGTTTTCTGGAATCTTTACTCATAACATTTGAATTCCACGATTTGACCCTGACTTTAAAATTTCCCGGGCATCCATATGAGTCCTCCAACGGATCCATTTGATTCCCTCCATTTCTTCTTGGTGTGATTACATTCTTATCCCCTCAATCTATCAGTGGTTCATCTTGCTCTTGTTTTATTATCATCAGTTACCTGGTCATAATATATTCGCAATGTTTAACCTTCTATCTTTCTTGTTTTGAGCTTCTCCGAAATGATCATTGTCATAAGTATTACTTTTCCTAATGATTCTCCAGGTCGTGCTGATCCGTTTACTCTACCCAAGAAGCAATTGTTCCAAGATTTGTGCCAGAAAGAGGTTGGTTTTGATGAACCGCTGGGCGTGGATACTGAAGCCAAGTGGGAAAGAAAAAGGACATTGCGAGGGAGACCAAAGCTGTAACAGTACCACGACTGTATGCACAGGAAGTCTTGGAGGTAGGTGCCGACTTCCGGTTACGTTCATTTTTGTCACGATGTCTTGCGTTAGACTTTTATCCGACGCATCGAAATCAAGATATGCACTTGAGTTTTCTATTGGCGTGTGGCAACTCTGAGGACGACCTCTATAACAGGGTTGGAGATGACCGCCACTTCCGCTGCCCTATGGGTACCAGGAGGGAGTAATTAAAAGGATATGCGGGGCCACTTGAAGTTTGTTTTTGAGCTGATTGTACGGTAGTTCTTTGGTACTTCCATAGCGACAAGGTAAGCACGGCTAAGTTTGCTTACTTCCCACTCAATGAGGACACGTGTCAGGAAGAGGAACCCTAGCAGACCCGGTAATTTTATAGATGTGATCCAAAGAGAACGACCATCAACCTTCTAACAATGGTCCAAAAATTTCGTGTTCCTGAATGTTATGGTACAATTCTTGTCATATTGCTGCCCGAAATACCGGAGGTAAAGATACGCTCCGTGGCCGGTGCACTTAACTACAGCCGAATTCCCTCATGTTTCGTGGGCTGCATGTCCTGGATCACTTTATTAAGGAGTTGGCATGGATACTGCTACACAAAAATACTTTCTCATTGTCCCCAAAGGGCGAAGGGATATGCTGAGCAAGGGTACATTTCATCGGTTAAAGTGGTACTTTTTATACAGCGATTGTGGATCTTGTCGAAGCGCAGTTTTCTAATGAGATTGAGCTGGAAGAATGGGGAATATTTTCTCGGATTCCACCTATGGATTGCTGCACTCAGAAACTCAGATGTGGCATGCTTGAGAGGCAGGTTATAATGGTCCGCTTCATCGCCTGGAGAAATGTATCCAATCATTTTGCCAAAAGATCACTGGATGAATGAATTAACTGTGAAATACCACCATGAAGTGGATGGTAGTTTTCTTTGTCCACAGGTCTTGACTACCATTAAGAAGAGGTTTCGAACAGTAAAGGGAACGGCAGTTTTGCAATTTGTGGTTTAAAAACGTTTGCACTGCCTAAAAAGTGATGGTACACAGGCACTCTCGGCAAACGGTGCTTTTGCCCTTGGAACGCACAACACAAGCGGGTCATTCCTGTCCGTGTGAAGGTCTTGATTATTTTACACCGTTCCATATGAAAGACAGCTAAACTAAGAAAAAGCTTTGAGGGTGATTGTTCACTTTTTGAGTGCGCGAATGAGGTTGCGCATTCGCTTTTTACTGATTCTTTCCCGCAAGCCTGAATACGATTTACTGCAGGAAGAGGACAGAATTTATTGTTCTCCAACGATAGCGAAATTAATTCCACGGGAGAGTGGGCAAATCTTTAAACTAGCAGCCAAAGTCTCTTCCAGAGAAACATCCGTCTTTTCATGTAAAAATGTGAAGTCCAATTGCTTTTCGAGCACACCGAAACTGGTCTTTGGAGAGGGGCTTGGGACTGTATGGTACACTCCGCGAGATGTTTTCCTCTCACTGGCTCACAATCAACGAATAAAGGACGAAAGTTTATTGGTGCTTTTGGCATAATCCTTCTGTTCGACCTTGCACAGGATTAGACCTTGTACTCCAGTGCGCCGGTATTTGGTACAAATGCAGCTCTCAGTGACTTCAATGATAACGAAAGTACATTTTGGGATATCTGGGACCTGCATGGTTGTAATATCAACTACTTTCAAGTAAACTATACATGGCTCAAGAGCTTTTATTCACAAAAATAGATACAAAGCAGTGAAAACGAGAAATAGCGATCTGTGATCCTGTTTGAGTGCAAAATGTCGAATAGGTAAGGGTTACAAAATTTGGAAGATCAAAAACCGACAACTTTGAATGCAGAAAACGGATGCCTAAGCAATGTGGCAAAAAACGGGCTGGGTGACTGTAGGAAAACTAAGGTAGGCAGCTGGACAGGATATAAAAAACGAAGATAATTTTTTGTGAACTTAAATTGTAACAGGTGAGAAATAGAAGATTTGTTTGCTTTCAGCGTCGATTAGTCTCTTGCTAGCTGGCAAAGGAATAATGCAATGACAGTTCGTATAATAGGCGGATGATAAACTGGTATTGGATATGATGGTGTTAAGCCAGCGCTGGGTTATAGTGCCTGAGAGTTGCATGCAGGGTAAACTTACAGATCTCCAGATGAATAAAATAGGGTGACTTGGACGATGACACTGGAGAGGAGCGCAACGGCTTGGACAGCGGAGGCAACGGTCATCAACAACATTCAACATTCATCAAACAAGTTGGCCAGTGACATGCAAAAATCAAGGGGAGTTGGTGCCCATAGTAAAAGCGGAAGCCACAGGATGAGAAAGGACCTAGATGGAACAGTGATAGAATAGTTAGGTAAAATTGCGATGAAATCTGAAGATAAGCCTATATAAAACGCGCAAATCTGGCTGTCGCCCTAGTAGTTGTTATAGTTAGCTGAGACCAGAGATGAACGTTGTTGTCCCGTCTTCTTGCGGCCAAAATGGGGCCATCGTGTGTGACAGTCGAAGACAGGAAGAAAATTGAGATTTTATGTAGGTTCTGAGCCGCATATTGGTTCTGAGCCTGCGGATTATCCAAAGGAGTGAGAAAAAGTTGGTGACATAAAAATTCTCAGTCCAGAAAACTAGAAGGAGGTAGAAAATCCGGAAATCAGTTCTCTGGGACAGAAATTTGAAATTGAGAGGATCTCAAACTCTGTTCTCCCTTGTGGCACTTTTAAACCCCAGGGGAGTGAAATCTCTCATGACCCACTGATACACCATTAACTTGCATGGGCGGAGTAGCACCTAGTCCTTCCCTTATTTCTCGACCTTCCATACTATTTGGGTTCACTTTTCGCTCCCTTGCTTACTTGAATTAATGATCAAAATTAGGGGAAGTGGTGGCAGGCATGTAGGAGACGCTTCTTCTAGCTGTCACTGCGGTCATTCCAAGTGCGAATAAAAGGAGGAATCCTTGTGGGTCCTGTGTGGCTCTTGCAACAGTTGGCTCCGTGTTAAATGTGGAGGCCTTATGATGACCCCCGCTTTGCATTTGCCGCAAGCACGAAAGGTTAGGTTGGATCTTCCCAAACCGTGGGAAACTCCTGCGTATTGCACTCGTGGGAGCGAATTCTATCGTCGAAATGGTAGAACCTCCACCCGGCTTGAGGACCAGCCTTCGGTGGGAGTGAAGCCTTTGGGGAGGACGCCTGAAAAGCCAAAACCCCTGATATTGCCGCCGAATTAGACTGCCCATTCTGAATGGGGCATCTCTTGGTGGATCAGAAAGAGGACATTTGTAAAAAGTTTCGGTCAGCCATTGCCAGCCAAGAAGCAGAAGTCGGAGCAGAAGATAATGATCCACTTCGATCTACGGTGGGGCCTAGTACTAAGCCCAAGATAGGCTTAAGAATTAGGAAGCAAAATGTCAGAATGAAATTTAAAACCACCCTGCCACCACATATTATCCCTGTAGACACCGTTCTAAGACAGGGACTAACTGGCTTGAGTAACAGAGCGCCGGAGCCCGAGAAGCATAGAATTGTTGGACAGCCTTCGGCCAAACGCCAGATCCAGAGTGAGACAGGGCCCTAAGGGGAAATGTGGTGGATATTGGCAACTCTGAGCAGGTTATCAGAGATGGGAAACTAAGGGGACGGACAGTGAGGTTTCGTGTAGCTAATCTCCTGGGGGTGATCAGTATGCCTGATCATATGGCCCTTAAGCGTATCATCCGGCTTGGCAAACGGGGATGTCCCCAGAGAGTCAAGTCAAGTGGCCTAGGCCACTTTTTATGGAGTCCGCTGACCCCAGACCCCGGACTAGCTTTTTATTGCCTGCACACAGGCTCAAGACGGCCAAAGAGGTGCAACCATAGTTCAACTCGGTGACTGGTTTATTCGGGCTATAGGATGGCCGACGAACCCACCTATTTCCCTCATGGGTTTCAAACCAGCCGTTTTCCGCCCGCTCAGAGTCTAAGTAGCTTAGCTGCCAATGTTGCCATGCACTCCCTCAGGGGAAGCTTTGGCAAAATTCGAGACCGGAACGGGGAGACAGTTAGAGAACGTGAGTAGTCCAGCCCTGTCGGGCCAGTGACGTTTGTGTGCTGGACTGGCGAATGCTTCCGTAAGCAGAGGCAAAGTTGTTACCAGAACTCCCTTCCATAAAACGCAGAGCCGCTCGGACCTGTGGTGCAAGAAGCTGAGGGCCCCGGAGAATCCAATTAAAAGGGATGCTTGACTACCAGCTGTTTACACAAAAGTAGCCGGTTTGGGTAGACTTTGGTCTGAACATGAAGCTTGCGCACCTAACGTAGGTGTGATGGGGTTCACCAATAGATGGATTCAACCCCAAGAGGTCATAGCACACCAAATATATCCCAAATTTTTGGTCAGATAGCGGACCACACGAGCAGCGGGGAAGTGGGGAATCTCTTTGCACGCGAGGGAGCCACCACCAGTAGGAGGAATCCAGACTGCATCTACCCCATGTGCAGGCTACTTCGGTTACCCTCATGGCTTACCGGGCAGAACTGAGAGTAGTCTTTGTGTACTGCAGCCTGCGGTCTTCAACAGAGGAAGATGTTCAGCTAACACATTACTTACGTCCTCTCACAGGTCTGGGGGGAGTAAGCCTTCGTAGTTGTGGACCCCACAGCATCTCAGGTATATTGGGCAAACGAGGTAGCTCCTAAGGAATCGTTCTGCTACAGTCTGCTAGGCTACACTCATGGTAAGGGCCTGACCCGGTCCGTTACCGAGGAGACCGGAAGGAGGCACCCGCGAAGTCTTTCTACAGTGGATCTCGTGGTCACAAGGTACCCACAGTGCTTATCAGGCCTTTAGGTTGAGTTTTACCAGGAGGCAGCCACCAAGGGTTATTCAGCTTACCACCGAATCTGGGCGGACTAGTAATCCTAGACGAAAGAAGACTTAGCCACCTTCTTTCAGGCCAGGTGGTGATGAAGGAACTGGGGGCTAAAGTCGAATGAGAGGTTGAAAAGGGCGAGAAATTTGTGGAGCTTCTGTGCAGGTGCATTAGGGATGACCTCCCGTCGCTTCTTTCGGCACGGTTAGCCAGATAGGTGCCCTAGCGTGATGGACTAGAGGGGCCCGAATATTTATTCAGAAGAAGTCAGTTTAATCAAGGTGCCGAAATAGTGGGGCAGGATCCATAAAGACTGCAGAAGCAAGCACGAGCAGCTCACAACCAGGACTGCCAAATCAAACCAGAAGATGTATTACAGTTTTGTGCCCTCGGAGGCAACCATAAGAGTGGCCTTTGGAAAAGTAAGAGATCCTCAGAGTCAGACTGCCACCAACAACCTGGGGAAGGCAGAAACCTTCAGACACCACATCTAACACGTGTATGAATGAGACAGAGCGGCCCTAAGTCTTCAGCAAAAAGCTACCAAGGCTGCATTCCAAGTGCCAGAGGAAGCCTTCACAGAGATTGAGGCTCTCAAGGTTCTGAGCGGTTCGGTGAAGACTAAGGCGGCAGGCCCCGGCAGTATTCACCCGGCAATAGACCAGCTTCTGGCAAGGCTTTTGGCCCGACGGCTGTTCTATGCGTCCCTCGACGAAGGTTGCGTACCTCAGGAATGGTTCAGGGCAGCTGTCAATTCAACCCACAAAGCCTAGATAGAGACTTCTGTCCCAGCTATTGACGAGTTACGAAAACTGCGGTATCGCTGAAGGACTCGGAGAGGATTTTTCGAGATGGGGCTGCTGACCAGGTGACCGCCCACAGGTTGTTTGCGTCGTTGTCAAAAACTCTGGTTCACGAACTAGATTATCCGAAGGTTAGACTAGGGAGATAGTGTAGAGGGCTGCCACCTCGGCTTCCAGAAGACATTCGACTCATTTATCTGTCGTTTGTTGCTAGTGAAGATGAATGATTTTATTCCATCTCAGAAAACTATTGTGTGGCTCCAGAGGTCTATCACGGATAGGACACTTCAATTAAAGGAGGAAGAAAGGAAGGGCGTTTGCTGAGCAGCATGTCTCAGGGATTCGTCCTGGGACCAGGTATTTATCTTGCTTATAAGCAACTTGGGTATATGCTTGGAAATCCCATGACGCAAAATTGGTTGGCTCTGAAGCAGCAGATTGAATACAGTGGGATCTTAATACAGTGCATCACTGGTCGGTGTTCCGGGACTTATCACTAGACTCCATCAAGCGCAGCTGTTTAGTAGATGGCAAGGACCCCCAACCGACTGAGTGCCTTGAAGAAGCAATCGAGCACACTGAGATCACCGGGGTGGCGAAAGCAAAGAACCATGGGGTAACCGTATCGGGCAATTTCCGATCTGGGGCGCAGTGCAGCGAGTTCACTCAAAAGGCCTCTAGGGAGCTTTACTGGCTTTAAAGAACCGTTGCGTCTGGAAAACCCTGAGTTCTGTCGCCGTATTGCAGGGCTTTCGTTCAGCTGCACCTGAAATATTGCTTCCAGGCCTGACTGTCCTCCTCGATAAAGGGCATCAATCTTCTCGAACACGTTGAGCAACTTTTCACTAAGTGGTTTGATAGCCTCAGGGGATTTGCCTACCAGCAGAGACTAGATGCAATAAACTTCTCGCTGGAGAGCAGGAGGCCTAGAGACAAACTAATGGGAGCTTTCGAGATCCTCCGTGGGTCGACTACACCGCTGCTGACCCTCAGCGATCGTACTGATTTCATAGCGCACCCATTAAGTTTGATGTAGGAGAGAGTTTTAAGTCACATGAGGGGACATTACTTCAACTTTAGAGATGTAGGTTATTAGAACCGACTCCCGATAAAAGTGGTAATAGCTGGAACGGTTGTGGAGTTTGAGCACCGGCTGAAAGCCGCTCTACCTATCATTCCGTTTCACTTCTTCTCTACTGTAGCCATTGTCGCTGTCGCAATTCTTCGGTCAGTTTTTGTCTACGGCTTCTTTCCCGTTTTCATCTTTCCGCCTTCAAGGCTTTTTTCCCCTTCCATTTTCAGTTGCCTGCTTTCCCTACACCTATCTCATCTCAGATCTTTCGCCAACTTCAACTTTCCACCTTCACAAACCCTGTCTACGAGGCAGATAAGGTGTTAGGTGGAACTCACCAAGGGACAATGATCCTGTTGTATTCCTCAGATCAACACCCGAGGATGGAAGGTCCCCTCTCCCGTTTGCCTTTACCAGGTCACAGAGGAAGACTCTGCACTTCCGTTTGTCACAGCGTCCAGTGGCCAAATGGCTCACGGTGCGAGAACCTGGACACATATGGCCAGCTGCCGTCTACTCCCCGTGACCCGATTTGATTTTGATTTGATGAATCATCTCCCTCTTCTTTCCTACCCATGGTTCGGACAAAGAGGTCACCACCGCCGAAGCTCAAAAACGCTAACGTTTCGGTACCATTCCCTCCCCACTGGCTCACGACAGTCTGTCCACGGGGCTACTTGCACCCGGGATAATGACCGTCTTTTGCCTACCACAAGCTGCCACCTGGTGTTCATCTTTTTTGCGTGTCTGTGTGTGCAGTGGGCCGTTTGCCGAAAGCCGGCCCAGTAGCTGCTTTTCAGTGCTAGTCTTGCCTCAGCATTCTGGACAGAAAGTCGGGTTGTCTATTCATCCAGATCAGCTTCTCCCACCACATTCAACAGATTGTTTCCCCAATGTCGTAGGCATCTTTGGTTTTGGTCACTGTTGTCTTTTGGGCTCACTTTTGAGGTCTGTGCTCGCGTAGTTACTGCTGATTGGTTTTATTGGCAGAGCGCAACTAATACAACTTCAATGGTTCAACTTCAGTTCCCTCTCTTTGAAGGAAGGAAGCCTCACACGTGTAAAAGGATCTATTTGAGATAACTCGGGTGGCTGGGTTTCACTTAGCAGAATGGGAACTGAGCCATCCTGGCTCACTAGCAGACTTGGTAGGCGATGGAAAGCCAGACACTTGCGCAAACCCCGGTCAGAAAGATATCAAGAACCAAAAGCACTAGGTGTCAACTAGAATACACGTGATGGTTGTTAACCTTCGCTAAACTTGCCCGAGGTTCCATTACCCAGTGGATTATAGTAAAATTTTCGCTTCAATTTATGATCCTTCTGCGTTTGTAGTGGCCCCAGCTGACTGCTGGCAGGTTACTCCAGAATAAGAGTTGGTGATTCACCCAGCATAAGCCGAAGCTTGTAAAAATAAAGGATACAGGGAGCGTGACTAGCCCAGAGGAACAAAAGAAAGTCAATACACAACCGTCAGTGGCAAAAAGAAAAAGAAGGTGACAGAAACCTGTGAGAAGAAATCCGAGCATCACGGACTAAAACTAGAATGAATAAAGATAAAATATTTAGATCAAATCACACTGAGGTGTGAACAAAGAAGAGAACAGTGTAGATCAAAAGGTGAATAAAAGCTAAAAGAACTGAAAAACTGAACGAAGTACTGACAACCCGAAAAATAGGTCAAATGGTCTGGAACAGGGAGGAAAGAAGGTAAGAGCTACGGGTATCCAACAATCAGTCTAAGCGCCAGCAAGAAGGAAGAGAGCAAAAGCGAAAAGCTAAAACGTGACCGAGTGGATTTACGTGGAGTGAGGTTGGAATAGTTAGGTAAGGTCACGACGAGGTTTGCAGCGAACTGGGAAAATAATGATGTGAGATATCAAGTTGGAGGAGCTTAGAGGATCTGACAGATGACCACGATGCAGAAACCTAAGGAAGCAAGTGTCTACAAAAGAAAAAAGGCCATGGAAAGACTTTAGGAGAGGATGACCAGATAGTCTTCATCTGTGTCTGACTGTATACCAGGAAAAGAAGTGCAAAGGTTGATATAATCACCACTGATGCACGGTTTAATTACTTGTTGACATTGCCGTTGTTGTGTGATTCAGTATATTGATCAGTGTATGGAACCGCAACCCGCTTGCCGCTTGTTTTGCGGCTTGAGTTTTTTGATGAAATCTTTATTGGCGCCACACCAACGTGGAAGCCAATGGATAAAACGTTCTAGTTCCTAGGGTGCCCAAAACTTTTCACTCTGTCAATGTTTGATGTAACTTTGTGTACCCAACTATTACACGACTTCAGTAGGTAGTGGGCGAAATCTAGTGAGACTTTCTAAACGGAGTGTTACGGCAGCTGACCCGTCGTAGCAGATTGCACGTAAAATGTTCACTAATTTCACTTGGTTCCGTCGCGCGTAGACTTTTCTTCCCCATTACAATTTGTTTGACTGCTTCAATTTTGTGTAGTCTTAACGAATTGTTCAGGCGTTTGGTCCTTGTTCTCTAATTATCACTGGTTCCGCTCTATTCTTATTGTCAGCCTGGGAGCGAGCATAGCCTTGTATGACTTATTAATTTCTGGTTTATTATTGTCCAATATTTGGGTGCCATATCAATCACTATCAACTCTACTTTTTGTCTGTGGATTCAACTTGTTGAATTTCGTTATTTCCTGGTTTTGAGGCCTTCGAAAAGCTTGCTTCAAGGCGTTTACCTGCCGTTATTACTTGCTGTCATAAAAGAAGTTTAGCTAGTATGCCGGCCAGGGCTTTTCGGATGGTGGGGCGAATACTGTCCTGTCCCTCAGCCCTGCTGTTATCCCGGCCCTCTTAGAACTAGCCGAACTCCGCAGTTACTAATGACGGCCCCATCCATGTTCGCTGTCAGATGGCTTGTTATTGTTTCATGCTGTATTTCGATGTCTTGTCAATGCATGCATTCAGAGGAGTACCTAAAATTCCGTACCTCGTCGTGGGCTTTTGTCGACTGTTCTCCGTTTCCGCCGATCCCATATCTTAAAGCAACTCCTACTGTGTCCTTAGACTGATAGTAAGCCTCAGGCAGCGCTCACATCCCACGCGCTAAGGGTGCTTGGTGGCTTGTGCCACATTCTCGATGCGTAACAAAGGCTTGCTCACGGGTCCTCAAAAGCTGCAGCTAAACCCAGTGTCCATCTGTTGACTGATGACGATGTCAAGCCCTGAGTCTCATCGGTTGCGCCGTGGCTGATGGGGTCGTCCGTCATGGGGTTTTACACCATCACCCCAAGTCATGTGATCTGACGACTCAGCCTAAGCGGTAAA
Source organism: Fasciola hepatica (assembly GCA_948099385.1). NCBI lineage: Eukaryota > Metazoa > Platyhelminthes > Trematoda > Plagiorchiida > Fasciolidae > Fasciola > Fasciola hepatica. The sequence continues at coordinate 1,876,824 of CANUEZ040000025.1, forward strand.
TTAGATTTCTTGCCTCACTGGGGTCCGGGGTTGACCCTTTCAGGACTCGGCAATTTGTAGTCTTTTCTTTTGGTAACTAGGTCGACCAACCCCCTGTGAGGTTTCAAGGATGCCGATCAATTTCGCTATAAGGAGAATTGGCTGTCCCATGAGATAGTGAACCTACCATCCCCAAACTTCCCTTCTCGTTTGATGGCTAAAAGACACGAGAAGGAAACAACTGGCCAGGAGCGAAAATCTGGATAAAAATTCTGGGAGTAATAAGAAGAAAAAAGGTAATAAGAGGCAAACATTAGCGAGAATTACCCGACAGCGTACCAAAGTGCAACAGCCCAGTACAACTCTTCAGCTGCCACGCAAAACAGAGACACGGAGGTACTAGAAGAATGAAAGGTAAATATGTGGGGAATGCTGTTTGGACTGGGATTATTCGGGAAATAGTGAGGCCCGAAGTTTTCCTAACCAGGCCTTGGACTGCACTACGGTGAGGGTTCCTACCCCGGTGGATAGCAGACGGTTCCAGATGCGTTTGCTTTCGTCCATAAAAGTAACTGAGTAGGAGTGAAATAGCTGGATGCTATGTGTGGTCATAATGATAAAGAGAAGGAAAGGAATAACACAACAAAAGAACGGTGAGGATTCACCGGTTAGCTTGAATTCTTGACGTAATGCTCGGGTGCGATGCTTGAGCCCAAAATTTTCTCAAACCTTTGGCTTGTCCCGCCATTTGAATATTTTCGGTGAGCTGGAAGATGGTTCGCTATATAATGAGAAAATGGGACAATGGGAGATGTTTCACGATACAAAGCTCGACGGCATCTTGCTTCGGATATTGCGGGTGGCCTGGAAGATAGACCACTAGACAACGCGAAGTGTGCGAAGGTTGGTTGTTCGGACTGAGTTTATTGGGGAAGAAAAGAGGCCCGGGTTTTGTCTAGCCAGGTCTTGAACTGCACCACGGTGGCCGTTTCTACCTCAGTGGGTGATAGATGGTCTTGAATGGGTTCGTTCTCATGCTCCAGTAAGTAGGTAACTTCACGAGCTTGTATCTGTGTCCTCGGTATACTTTATTTTGGGTAAGTTGTATCATCGGCTGACTCGGTACTGACAAGCCCTCCGGTTGCCTGAAGGTTTCCACTGAGTCACTCCTATTTCCCCTCCCACCTAACGAGGAGAGGCTCATATGCTTTGATCAGTCCTGACAGGACACGTGTCTGATGCTCGCCATGAGTCTGGAGAAGGTTCAGTGGATATTTTCCAGGACGGTCTTGCCGCGAACTGATGCCGGTACCCAGGCCTGGACGCATTGCCCCGTGTGCAGCCTCACGGCAGACTTGCATATTTGCACAAATGCCTGCTCATCCCCAGATTTGACCGTTTGTATGAGTTGATGAGACCCCCAGGACGCCTTGACTGTAGCCGCCAGTCATTGATCAGAGAGTTTTCCAGATTTCACAATGCATACCCTTATTTGGGCAGAGTTCGGCTAATTCCGACAGCCCCTAGAACCGATTCCCCGTAGACCAAAGTCGAGACCAGTGACGGCTAGCTGCATGTTTTCCAGCATCAAGGATTGAGCGGATGTATATCTATACTGTGGACCGTCATCGGCGAATGCTACGCGCATCTAAAGGGTGGCCATTATCGCGTGGTCTCTGGAGCCCAACGGCAGAAGATACACTCCAATTATGTCGGAGGCTGGCGGGGAAGACACAGGGTTAAGGATAATTGATTGATCCTTCCAGTTCGTGGTCGGTTCTTGCACAAGCTGACTTGAGGTGAGGTCACATACTGTTTCTTTTAGAAAACTGGGTAACCTGTCCGTGCCAGTGTCGTAGATTTTGTGGTGCCCGGTCATTACGAAAGGTGTTTAACTGGCCAAAATCCAGACAATGGCCGTCCTTCACCCATCGAAGCACGGAATCCAGAGCCCCCTGAAATTTGACTGCTAGCGTGCTATATGTGACCCCTAGCACCAGGTTACCGGCGTTTGGGAATCTTACTCCGCTCAGCGACGCTTCTCCCTACATATGTTGCTCCACACGGCCATCAATTAGGCGTATCCGTAGACCTTTTTGCAAGCGCATAGAAACATCTGCACCTCAGATAAAAGTTTGACCCGCGCGAAACAGCGCACCTTCGGGTAGCCGGGCCCCTGAGTCTCGAATGCCATCTGCTGGCTACTTCCCCGTCAGTGCAATAGTGGACGGGGTTCTGGCCAGCGGTAGAGCTTCCATTTCGTCCCAATCGTTTCCTGGTCTACGTATATCGGTCAGAAGCGGCCTGCGGGGTGCTTCTTGGTCCCCCATCATTGGAAAATCTTTTTCTGCGAGCTCAGCAATCTCGCCGTCGTTAGCGGTGGTCAAAGTATCTGCGATACTCTCGGCACCACAAAATCTAGGAGGCAAAAGCTGTTTAACTAGTTTTCCTTCTCTCCCAAGTCTGCAAGTGATCAGCGGATCTTTCGCTTTTCCTCCAGAGGAAGGTTCCGGTGGAGTCGGGCCTGCCCCCTTGTTAGACAATAAGATAGCCTTAGAATCTCCTCCACTCCCCAGAACAAAGGACGGCTTTCAGATTCCGCGGTTTTCGGGGCTCCCGGACCTTACCGAGTGTGAACGTAGCTGTGAATTGGACTAATGCTGCCAGTCCCACTTCCTTCTCCGTAGACTGCTTATTCAAGATCAGTCTGAGCTGCACCCCCTATGATCCAGTCTGTCCCTAGAGCAAGTTTCCGTAACTTCCGGGGCACAGGTGGCCAGAAGGCTTTGTTCACTGGTTGGCGGAACCATCTTTGAGATTGATGAAACCTCGTTCCGCTTGACTGTGTCATCCTGAGCGACGGCCGAGAGGTTCGCGGGCCTTGATGGTTTGACATTTTGTGGTTGACTTAAAATAACCAATGCTGAATAAGCAAGTGGATTCACTATAAAAGCCCAACTAGAGCCCGAGTAATGTAGGCGCAATCAACTCTAAGGCCCAGAGACGAATAAACAATTTTGTCAGCGCTGCAGCTTTTATTGCTCCGGAAAAACCATCCATACAGCCTTTCAAAGCCACCATCCTGAAGGTATGAAACCTAGCTTACTAACTGTGCCACTGTTTGAGGCGGCAGTGGCGTATATCGTGTCGCCCCGGCTCCCCAAATTTTCAGTTTTCTTATGAGTTTTCGGCAGCCGAATTCCCCTGAACCTGTCCAAAAATTGCTTGAGCCTTACCATTTGAAAGCCTCAAAACAAAGTGCCTAATCTTGTCCGCTAAAGGAAGTATTCGGCAAACAATAATCATCCGCTCCATTCATCTACCCAGGGACCACAGGGCTCGTAGTTGCAGTGCCTCATACCTCTACAAAAAGGGGCTTTAGCCTCTTTGGCATAGGTAGATCCTAACCCGTTCTGCCTGCGTGATACCATGCAACCTCCTCGCAACGATTCCCAGCTCTCGGCACGTTCTTCTTCCAGCACATCTGAGAGGCACTCTCAAAGAAACCTCGTCATACGCATTGGGTGCACGCCGGTTGTCATGAAAACCAAGAGCTGCAAATCTTCAGTAAAAGTACGTGGGCATCAACTGCGGTGAGTGTGACGCCAATGAAATATCCATTGACACCGTTGTCGACTCACTGTTTAGCAGCCTTGCTATGCAACCGTGAGCGAGAATAGGCAGACCAGAAAAAATCCATCTAGAAAAACAAACGTGATTACCTGCTGCCATTACCGGAGTAAAAGCCTGGTAGAAATTCTGGAAGTGTAACAGATCCATGAGATAGATGCTAAGATCATGAATGTGGTAAACCTCCCGACGAAATCACTACAATTGGTGAACAGGCGTGCAGACATTGCACTAGGAAGGTACCTAAAGTTGTGCTCAGTGGGAACATTGAGCCGTGTCTAGGATGCCAGAATTAGTTGACCCAGAAGCAAGGGGAAAGTACAAATAATTAGGGGAGTCTGGGGGATTTCTCCAACTGCGGCAGCCAGATGAGCCTTTAGATTGGGTGGATAAAGAGAAATGACTGATGAGATACTGTATTCAGGACCAATTTTGGCGTAGTTCAGAAACCTGGGGATATGAGAGGCCCCTGGTAGCAGCGGGACTCATTAATTACCGGGCATTACGCGGGGTCAAAGCAAAGCCTGATGTATCCAAGAGGGGAAAAAGACTGCTTCTTTTCTCAAGGTGACCAAGAGTGCCTGTTCTGACTCACGACCTCAAAACGCAGGATGACCATGCTTAAACACTCAATGCCTGGCGGCTGGAGTCGACCCCCTGCAACCGTGACCAGCGTACTCCGAAAAAACTCAAAAACGGTGTATGCACTCGAAGCTGAGCTTCGGGTGCATGTTATTTCAACCAATCAGGTAGAAAACCTTACTGAGTGCCAGTGCATGAAGCATCTGTAACGAATAAAAGGGGCTTGGGGCGTAGTCTAGCAGTGTAAATTGTTTGACAGTAACGGAAACCTGGATAAAACCTCAAAGTATCTTAGCAGTTAGCCTCTTCCGCGTACGGCGTTCACAGAATGGATTGGCTGGATAGCAAAGAAGTCAGAGTATTACAGTTGGTAGCAGATACACTTGAAAAAATATAAGGAGTGGGCACAACATTGGCCAAGAACAATCACACTGAGAATCGCCCCCAATGAACGGACGGAAGTTTGTATTTACTGGAGTATATGTTAAACAAAATTGAAGGACGCCAAACTAATTTAACACCTGCAGACGACAAATCTGCTTTTGGGGAAGTGGGCATTACTAGAGGCTTCGGTTAACAGAACGTAGACTGGGAGAATGTTTAGGCACCAAGCAAGGGATTTCCCGTAAATCACGCCGGGTTTGCGATCAACCAAGCTCCAATACAACGTGTACATGAGCGAGAAAGAGGGAGACTAGGCCAGTCGCTCAGCCTCTTGGAACTGGTGTTCACAGTGTACCCAGACAACGTTGAGGACGTGCGCGACACCCTATCTCTGAGTGGGAGTAATCACAGAGTACCACCTTTCAACTTCAGGGCAACCCTGGACAGAGCAGCACCACGGTAGCATGGAGGGTCTAACAGGGTTGACCATGAGGATCCTAACGAAGACGTTGCTCTTCTAGACTAGGAGCATGCATACTCCACCGTGGAGGATGAGTGGACGTAAGTTGGGGGTAAAAATCTGGCCCTACTGGATGGGTTTGCGTTCCCGCGTGCAGCTCGACCAGGATATAGACGACCATGTTCCAGGAGGCGGACGACCAACGCCCAAAAGTGCGAAGTAAAGCTCGATGCATTGCGAACAAACTGGGGATTTCTATCGTCCACCGCATTATAGACAGGATAGTGAGGTCGCCATCCAGGTACAGATTTAGTGCCCAGTAGCATGAGCTTAGTCTAGCTAGGTCCTACAACTGCGCACAACTAAAGTCCGCCATGAGAGTTGTAGTTGGGGCCGTAGTAGGAGAGGACAAATGGTAGGTTTTTACACCAATTGATGAAGCCGAAGTAATGAGAAAACACTTCGAAAAGGTGCACCTGTTTAGTTCCGATAAGGCCGGGGGCAGTCAGATATACATCTAACAACACAATGCAGGATACTGTTGTCCGCACCGATACGATTGCAAGTGCCTTGAGGGAGTTGAATATAAATAAGGCCGCCAGTCCGGATGGTATCCACTTGGCCATCTTGAGGTCGTCGACTAAATTCACTGCAACGCCGTTGGCAACACTGGTGAACATGTCGCTAGAAACGAGGTCCACTTCAGAAGATTAGAGTCTAGCGGGGGTCATTCTCATCCCTTAGAAGCGGGGTCGAAATAGTATATGGGAAATTACATACCTCTTATTCTCCTGTCCATAATGCCCAAGTTCATCAAAAGAGGGGATAGGCGGATATATCCAATCACCCTCCGCAAACTCAAATCCTCACTCCCAAATTGAGTGAGTTTCGCAGCATCTGCTCCTACCCATCAAACCTACTGTCAGTTTAAGATGAAGTGACCTTCAGACTTAGTACGTATGAAGGGGTCTATAGGTGCTACTTAGACTTCCAGAAACCCTCCGAATCTCAGAGCAGCCGCCTAAAAAAGCAAAGACAAGTGTAAAGTCCAGCCACCGGAACGTTCGAGCGACGCGTAGCAACCAATTTCGACACAATTCAAAACAAAGTCGATTCCAAATAGCTACGGTACTATATACAACAAATTAATTAATTTTACAATAATCAAACCTCAATAGTGTTCCTTCTGGGCTCTTTCGCTCCAAATTGGAAAACAAATCAACAACTGCAGCTGGGTTACAGCCAAAGGTTAGATACAGAAGATAAGATTACCAAATACAGTCACAATGAAGTTCAAACTGAGCGACTCTCGCTCGAGGCAACGGTAGGAGTCCGGTTTGTAACAAAGGCTTAGAGAAATAAAACAAACAATCGGAATTCCAGCAAATATAGTTCATACGAATGATTAATGTCGTTTGTAACATGGATGCTAATGCATGGAATGGGGTTTCCTGAACTCCTTTACACCGGCCCCCAAAATCCGACCCGGATTTTTTCCCGTGCACCGCTAGGTGTGGTCGGCCTCATGCATCGGCTCGCCCTACGGTTCCCCAATACCTAAAACTGGTCACCGTCAATAGCAGCTCCCAGTCGGACAAGTGGATCAACTCTCAGTGGTCCCTCCCGGTTCGGCAGATCCGAAGACCCGCCTCCCACTTGAGGAAAGTTGGCCTCTGAACTTACACCACCAGTGTCCGGTTCGCCCTCAATAAGACAAATCTTTCTAATGTCACGGAGCACTAATCCTTCATTAGTTCGCACTGTTGCCGTTCGTACCAAGCCATCGTCCGAAACTGAGATGTTTTCGATTACTCCTATCGGCCACCGGCCACGCGGCAAAACCTCCGAAACTAGGAGCACTACATCACCCGATCTAAAATTGCGTTCTCGAGTTATCCACTTCTGCCGCTGTTGTAATAGTGGAAGATATTCCCTGATCCATCTCTTCCAAAACACAGACGCTAGGTAGTTTGCCTGCCTCCACTGACGAACCATTCTATCGCGCAACGAATCCGTCGGAATATCTCGTGGGTTCGCCCTCAGGATAAGCAGGTCATTGGGCGTGAGTACTGGCAGATCACGACAGTCCGAGGTCAAAGGCACTAGCGGTCGTCCGTTTACTATCCGCTCACTTTCCGTGAGGAATGTCAACAGTATTTCGTCAGTCATCGGCTGCTCGTCACAAACTGAAAGAAGTACTCTTCTAACCGAGCGCACCATGATCTCCCATATGCCACCACGGTGACTAGCATGTGGAGGATTGAAGTGCCACTGCACGCCCCGTTGCAACAATCTATCGGCAATCTTATCACTAGACCAGTTTTCCATTAGGTTCTTCAATTCCCTTTGAGCCCCAACAAAGTTTGTACCGTTATCACTAAAAATCTCGGACGGTGCTCCTCTCCTCGACATGAAACGCAGTAATGTCATGATGAATGAATCCGTGCTTAGAGAATAAGAAACTTCAATATGTACCGCACGCATCTGGAGACAGGTGAAGATGCATCCATATCGTTTCTCCATGCTGCGCTCATGTTTAACCGCAAATGGGCCGAAGTAATCTATTCCGACGTACTTGAACGGAAACCAACCTTGTTGGACTCCAATGGCTGGTAGAGGAGCCATCATCTGTTTGCCCACAACCGCCAAATGCTTCCGGCATTTCCAACATCCTCCAAGTACTCGCTTGACGGCAGCTCCCCTCTGTACAATCCAAAATTTTTTGCGAAGTTCCGCGAGTAACTGAGAAGGTCCTGCGTGTCCTTCCATCGCGTGGTACCATCGGATTATCGAGTCTGTAATCGGGTGAGTCTTGGGTAGTATCACCGGATGTTTCACACCCCGAAGCTGACTGGAGTAGTTCAGTCGTCTTCCAACACAAATAATTCCATTTAATAAAATTGGATCGAGTTTTAATAGAGTCCTGTTCATCGGAGATTTGTTAGTGCATAGGTTATTGCTCCTGTCTCGTAGCCATTTTAACTCTTCGCCATAGACCTTAGCTTGTACAATCATAATAACACTTTCCTCCGCTTTAGCAATGTCGTGTAACTTCAACGGCCCAGTTGTCAATCCTAGATCCGTGCGCCCGCCTCTCATGACTGCAACGTACATTTTAAAACGGGTTAACCACGCTACCGACTTCAGCAAGTGAAACCAACTGGAGTGCCTAGCTAGAAGTGCGTCCGACCATGTATCCCGCAACACTGTGAGAACTGTACTCGAAAGCTGCTTCAACTCAACGTTTGGTGGTGCTGCATCAACCGTAGGCCAGGTCGGCCATGAGGTTTCATCGCCCATCAGGAATTTAGGACCTTCGAACCAGCAGCTGATATCACTCGGTGATGTTGTGCCTCTTGATGCCAAGTCTGCGGGGTTAGCCTCCGATCTGACATGCCGCCACTGCCAGGGTTCCGACCACTGATGGATTTCAGCCAAACGGTTCGCAACGTACGTACTAAATCTCGTTTTAGTGTTGTTTATGTAATGCAAAACTATAGCAGAGTCCGTCCAGTAGTAGGCCTTACCAAACTTGATTCCAGTTTCTTCCATGAGCATCCGAGAAACTCTAACGGCCAGTCTTGCTGCGGCTAACTCCAAGCGCGGGATCGTTATGGTCTTCAGAGGAGCTACCCTTGACTTAGAGAACAATAGGGCACAGTAGGGGGCTACGTCCCTTGAAACCATTCTGGAATACGCCACCACCCCATAGCCAACTTCAGAAGCGTCACAAAATACATGAAGCTGCACACCTTCGTTCAGCGAGTTACCTCTAATAATGGGACGCTGAATTTTGAATGCGCAAAGTTGTTCCATACTTCTTAACCACTCATTCCAGCATCGTAGGGGTCCTTCTCCAATTGGATCGTCCCAACCAAGCTTCAAGCGACACAGTGATTGCAATAACACCTTGCCTGGCAGAATGAAAGGTGAAACCAACCCTAGCGGGTCGAACACGGATGATACTATAGACAACAAGCCACGCCTTGTTTGAGGTTTTTCGCGTATTGAGAATGAAAACTGGAACGTGTCTTCTATTGCGTTCCATTCTAACCCCAACGTCCTCTCCGGCACAGGCGCGCAATCATCTATTTCCAAAGTGGGATGGGCGAGCTCAGATTTTGGTAAAATATCCAGCACCTCCTTACGATTACACACCCACTTATGAAGCCGGAATCCGCCTCGTGATAGTAACTCACTCATCTGGATAGCGAAGACTCTCGCATTCTCCGGTGTGGGCAAAGAAACAAGACAGTCGTCTACATAGAAGTTGTTATACACGGCCGTGGAGACGTAATCCTCATACTGTCCTCCCCACTCGTTTGCCGTGCGACGTAACGCGAAATTTGCACAAAATGGGGAGGAAGTGGCACCAAAAGGGTGGGCATTCATCTGATATTCAACAGGATTACCACCTAGTCGACCATTTTCCCACCACAGGAACCTCAGTGCTCCTTTGTCTCTCGTTGGCACTCGAACCTGCATGAACATTTCTTCAATATCCGCAGCCAACGCGACAGATTCCTTTCGGAAACGAAGCAACACTCCAACTAAGCTTGCTGTCGTATCCGGTCCCTGTAGCAAGTAATCATTCAAGGAGCGTCCCTGGAATGCAGCCGCGCAGTCAAACACCACCCTCAACTTGCTAGGCTTTTTAGGGTTTGTAACTGCGTGATGTGGTAAGTACCACTTTGGCTCAAAACCCATTTTTAGCTGTACATCGGGAACTAACTGGGCGTGGCCCTTGCGCACATAACCCTCTATTATCGTAGAGTATTTTTCAAAGAATTCAGGGTCACGCGCAAACCTTTTCCTCAGGCCGTTCAATCTCTCTTTGGCCACAATATAGTTATTTGGAAGTCTCACTTCGGGATTCCTCCACGGGAGTGCAACTTCATAGTGTCCGTTCAACCAGGTTATGGCATTGGAAACCATATCGACGGCCTGTTTGTCCTCTAATGAAGGAGAGTTTTCTGACGCACACCCATCGCAAAATTCGGCGTTGTATAGTCGATCGATCTGTTCTGCTAAGGGATCGATTCCCCTCTCAATGTAGTTTACTGTTCTCGCAAAGTGTGGTTCCTGGTTTATCGGACCAAGAACAATCCATCCTAAAATCGTCCGCACAGCATAGGGTTGTTTTCTTTTGCCGCATCTTTGCTCTAATGCCCAATGTGCTTCTGGGACGTCGGCACCTATCAGGATTCGCACTCTCGAATCTTCCAGATTCCGTCTTTGGACGCAATGTAGGTGAGGCCAGGATAAAATGTCCGCATCTGTGCAGTACTGCACTGCTTGGATTGGTAACCTATCAACACAAAATGCTCTCTCTACATTCACGAAATCATTCTCTGACAATGAGTTCAGTCGCAGCTCCGTTATTCCCGAATTCCAAGTGGTAGTCCCATTTACGGTCGAAATCGAAAGTGAGGTCGGGGATGCCTTCAGGCCCACCAGCTCCATAATGTCCTTTTGTATTAGAGTCACATCAGACCCGCTGTCCAGCAGAGCGTAGGTCTCCACGGAAGCCCCCGGTCCGTCTACTCGCACTGGTAGCACACCTAAACTGACCCGACATTCTGGCCTAAGAGTAGCCGCACAATTATTGGTCCACTGCCCATGCCCTTTCGCACTGTCCGTATCCAGCTTATCCAGCTGCGGCCCTTGTGTTGTATCTTGCGTGACTTGATCGGCACCTTGCTTCTGTGCAACATGCAGTAGAGGGTGGTGCCGTTTCAAACAACCTGATGTTGAACATGGTTTTGAAACAGAACAGTTGCTGGACAGATGTCCACACTTGAGACACGAAAAACAAGCCTTGATTTCTTTGATCAATGCCCAACGACCGGGTATATCACGAGACAGGAATCGCTGACATTCCTCAAGTGTGTGTATTCCATTACATACCGAGCACCTGTTAGCTGCGACCAACAAAGTACTACCCTGATTTGGCGTGAACCGTGTCGCTTCTGGACGCGGGTTTTGTGCATAATTCCTCCAACTGGATGACCGCGAATACCCCTGAGCCTTGCTATTGGCGGCAAGTTTGCCAAACCTACTTCGAGCAATCCGTGCCTCACGGGACACTAGGTGCTGCAGATCTTGGAACCTCGGTTCGACTCCTCTTCCCAAAATATCATCAACGGTCCTAGCCCACAAATCCTGGAGACGCGTTGGTAGCACTCGAGTGATACGTTCCATAGTCTGCAATGAGTTGAGGTCTGACATGCAATTCATCTGCGTGAGGGCAACTTCGCAGTTCAGCATTTTTAACGACAATTTGGTCAGGGCATCCGAATCTTCTGCCAGAGGCTTTAAACCTTGCAGCAAGCCGTCAATCAGTGAACGAGCCACTACATGATCTTGTCCATACAGATCCTTTAGGATTTCCCTAGCCCTATTGTATGCCAGTGTTGGAGGCAACATAACACATTCGGCAATCGCATCCCTTGCTTGTCCCTTGCAGTAATGCATCAAATAAAGTAGGCGCTGTCCATCGTCTCGAACTCTACCTTCGACGTAATATTCGAACTGTTTCACAAACCTCCAGTACGTTGACGAGCAGCCCGCGAATGACTCCAGTTCCACCCTAGGCAAGTCCAAACGATAATCCGCTGCAGGTTTCACCATTGGAACCAAGCTTGTTTTTTGTGGTGCGTCGTTCTGCACGTGGCAATCACCTAAGTAACGAGAAAGATGTTCACTGACCATTACTCCACCCTTGACTTCATCTCCGTTGACTAGATTTTCTTCTTCCTCAGCGAGTGCCAAACGCAGTTTCGCCATTTCCGTCTCATTCCTCACCTGGAGCAGCTTACGTTGCTTATCTAACTCTAACTGTTCTACAACCTGCTTCTCCTTCAACTCGGCTAACAACAGATCAGCTCTAGCTCTATGGGAAACCGAGCTAACCCTAGAACAACCTGATATACTAGAGCCTGAGCAAGAAACATGACCAACACCTACGGGCAAAAGGGTTTGGTTCACCTGCGGGGTATTGTCCTTTGATTCGGAACGGTTTGCCGATTTGCTGCGTAATTTCATGTCTCAGCAATTGCCAAGGATATTGAGTACTGTAAAGTCCAGCCACCGGAACGTTCGAGCGACGCGTAGCAACCAATTTCGACACAATTCAAAACAAAGTCGATTCCAAATAGCTACGGTACTATATACAACAAATTAATTAATTTTACAATAATCAAACCTCAATAGTGTTCCTTCTGGGCTCTTTCGCTCCAAATTGGAAAACAAATCAACAACTGCAGCTGGGTTACAGCCAAAGGTTAGATACAGAAGATAAGATTACCAAATACAGTCACAATGAAGTTCAAACTGAGCGACTCTCGCTCGAGGCAACGGTAGGAGTCCGGTTTGTAACAAAGGCTTAGAGAAATAAAACAAACAATCGGAATTCCAGCAAATATAGTTCATACGAATGATTAATGTCGTTTGTAACATGGATGCTAATGCATGGAATGGGGTTTCCTGAACTCCTTTACAACAAGGATGGTATATTTCTCGGCTGTACCTGAAATCCACGTAGAAATTGCGTAGACATTAAAGAGTCACGTATCTTGGACACCCCGTTTGCAACAAAATTATCCAAATGTTCTTTATCGCCCGTCACATAGCTAAGAACCACGACGGATTAGGTCCAATAAATAAATCGGGAAATTTCAGATCCGCTCCCCATTGAGACATTTATACTGTTCGCACAACAGCGACAGCTGCTGTCCGTTCCAACATCTTAACTCTGAAATTTCGCGTTCAGATCTAAATTGAGAAGCTGACCAGGGGTCCATTTTGGGAGCTTCTGAAAATAAGTGCTGACCAATACCCGTCATGAGTATACCACCTTGGCACTCTTTTTATTTTGGCCCCTCCTGCTATCTTTCCCATTTCTTCCCTCCCTGCTTCAGGGTCCGAGCCTAGAGGCTCACACCAACCAGTTGAGTTCTGCCACATTTCCTGAAATTGTTTCAAGCGCAGAATGATCGGGCCAGCCTAACCCAAAGGACCATAGACTGTGGCGAGTTGTGCCAACAAAGCTCTCCTTGTTGTTAGCAGGCCCTTGATATAAGCATGGTATCCGAGAGCCTCCACCTCAGCATTCCTAGAAGGACCTAATAATCACACTGGCGATAATGGAAACGTACCCATTTCCTTTATAGCACCGTATCGTTCACCAGCTGGAACGGTATTTAATAACAGTAATACTGGTTAATTTCGGGGACACCCGAAGCATGCTTGATTGCATGATCATGTGATACAATTGAGGTCACGGAAAGGTTCCGTTGATATTCATTTGGGTAAATGCAGCTCATAGGTGTGTAGGTTTTAGTGATCGCATGAATGAATGCCCGGCAAACTTGAGTTTGAAGGTCAGGTAGAACCACCTCTCCGAAAGGAGTGAAATGTGCTCAGCGGTCGAGATACTTGATGAAGTGAAGCGGGGATGAAGTAAAAATGTGCTGTGTTTTGGACAGCGTCGATATAAAGTCGCAGGGGTGAGTAAACTGACAAAGAAAACCTTCGAAAACGCACCAACGAAAAATTGGAGAATTTTTAGTGATGATGGAAATGTACTTAAACCAGTAGCCCAGGTGACCCGGAAAATAGAAGAAGTATAACACCCAAGGATTTGTGGTGTCCTCTGATGAGGGGAATTGCGTAAATGAAACAGTCCGTTTTACCACTGAATTAGTAGTTACTATTCATCAAGAGATTGTTGAGGATGCCCTCGTAAAGAGGTGGATGTAGATGCCCGAGCCTGGAAATTTTAATGGAGCTGAGTGGCGAAAGTTGACAGATGAGTGAAACACGACTCGAATAAAGGGTTCGCTTGAGGTTAATTGGTGGACACAAGTTGACAATAGAGTGGACAGAAGAGTTGATATACGATGATTTTATGAGGTTGTGTGGGGTGGTGCTTAAACGATACTGTCAAAGCATGTAAAGAATCACTTAACGGGATGCTGTGGTACGAATCTGATATGGGGCATTTGGGAGACAACCGGAGGGTCAGTAACTTGGCATGCATATAGTTCATTTCCAGCGAAGGTTTGGAGAAATTGCTTTCGCAGTGTTCTTTGGCGTGGATGCCCAATCGTGGAGGACTGATGAAAAAATGGCAATAGGTAATAGTTGAGTAAAATGGTGTTCAACTATTGGTTTATCGGGGGTTACTCCAAAACTTACAGATGAGGAATGCAAGTTCACAACGAAGTGGGCATAATAGTGATTTATATGTTTAATATTTGACGGAATAAACTGGGGGTAGTACACGACTGGAACCGTCAAAAGGCGCAGATATATGCGTGACTAGTTACGCTGAGGAAAGTGCAACCTGAGACTTTGGGATGGGGGACAAACAGAATAACGGCAGCCTTAATTGCAGATAGTTCATTTTCAGCTAAAAATGTAGAAAAAGCACTTTATGGATAGTGGTGCAGGCGGTTGACCATGGCGTCTTGGCGGAGCAGCGGCAGTGGTTCATAGATGGGTGAAAAGTGATACGTTTACGGATTTGTCATCCATCATAGGAGTCGATCGCTGTGTGGGAAGCGGGTTGTTACCGTTCAAAAGCCAGTGACGGAAGGGTGCTATATCATGTAGTGTAGATGTTCAACAAACCGTTGAGAGCCATCCCGGATAGCCTTGTGGTTAAGGTTCTCGATTCACAATCGTTCACCCCGGGTTCGAGTCCCCGTGGGGGCTCGGTGGATGTGCACTGCTGATGATTCCCAACAAGGATGAAACAGCTGTGCTTCCATGGTTTTCAATGGTGAGTTGAGCGTTCAAGCTGCATGATGAATCATATTATATACAAATCTAATCTCCTACTACTCATTTATCTGGGTTCGTTGATGATTAGCATGAGAGGGTCTAAAATTGGTGACAAAGTGGATGCGGGAGGTGGACACATAGTGGACTGATACAGTCGTATAAAAGTAGTACATATGAACAGCTCTCAGGAATTGCGGGTGATTGCATATCTGGATATGCTGAAGTACGACATGAAAAACTAGGGAGGAAATCGAACTATTTATGTCCTGGATTGTGGATACTTCATTGCCAATGCAACTGTCATGAAATGCAAATGGCTGAATGAGAAAGATTCAACGGAAGGATGCAAAGTACATAGAGCTGATGTCAAGCAGATGAAGCGCTGGAAGCAGGACCATTCTGTTTTATGTGGAATTGTTGGCAGGCGAGAAACGAACCTCTAAATGATGGTTTTGTTTAGGTGAATAAAGTGGTGACACAAAAATTACCAAGTGGATGAATGGTCTCTTCAAGAGTATATCAGGAATTGTGATATTCACAATAGAGATCTGAACAGTGAAACCGTTTCATGTTTCGCGGTGCAGAGTCCGGTAAATGGACACAAGAGGTTGAGGCTAAGTATGGCATCAATGCGGACAAATAAAAGATAATTTGATGGGTATAAATGTCAGTAGTCGCAAGTGGTTGGGTAAATTTCTGAGCCGAGTAAGTATACGTGCATACGTTGATTGGGAACTTGGCCAGGTGTAAGGAAAATCTTGTTCGGGAACGTTGGAAAAGGCATTGGGTGGCAGCAGTAAGATGCAGGGGACGTTGCTTTTCAATCCACAACTGGTGCTAGTGGGTGGGGCTGGCCGTGTGCTGGACATCTAACCTGAAAACCGATTCTGGTGACAGGAGGCGCGATCTGCCAGCCTAGCTGCGCCCGCACGTAGTTGCGGTCGGCCTGCAAGCCCGATGTGCGCCTGTCAAAGCGGTGGACCTGGCCGCGCCTCAGACAGTTGGGATTGACACGAGTTTTCTTGGTGGGGCCAAACGGCTGTAGGTATCAGGTAGTCCGCGATCAGGCGACCGGGCACCAGGGTTTCCCGAAAAATAACCAAGGGAGCATCGGTCGGTTGGCTTACAAACAGCCGCCGGTCAGGTAGATGCATAGGCCAGGTTATTGACCGGCGTGATCTCCAGGGTACTAAGAGTCATCGAGAGAAAGGTACGCACAAATGAAAATCTGGAAATAGAGAAAAAGTAGAGCAGGGCAGTCTGGGATGCTCCCAGCTGAGGATAAATGGGAGTCGATACTAAAGTGCAAAATGATAGACGATGACTATCTGGGACTAATTTTTCAACTGCAGAAAGCAGAAAAAGATCTCGCTCCTTGCTGAGTCACCTGGATAAACTGAGCTCAAACAGAATCCGTAGGCCACGAAATCACTCCACTAGGCAGCACTACTGCGGCATTGCTGGCCGTGGCTAAACAATCGTGGATGCAAAAATTCTTTGAAACCAGCAATAAGGATGAAATCTGAGCAACAATCTGTAAAAACGCCCACACAGTTGAGCGAGAATGGGTCGCTTGAGCCAGCGAGGGGCAATGGAAGGCCGAATAATCAAGAGAGGGAGGCCTCAAGTGTCTTTTGAAATCAAAGTAATTATAGCTGTCATCGAGAAATGGCTGAAAAGATCGGACGGTGGAGCTGCTACGTGTCTTTACTGCTAACAGACAGGATAGAATAGGCGGTAGGTTTGGTGAGCGGGTAATTCTCTTCGTAAGAGAGCACTATAATCAGCGGGAGTTGCAGCTTTCACCTGTACCCCCGGGTAAGCAAGACACTGCAGTTGCGTTGGCCCAGGCAGCTGGCCGTTAAGGATAGTCTGTGTCTACAGGGTACTGCAAGCAAATGAAAAAGAAGACTGTGAACTGTTCCAGGACCTATAGATAGCTCTGAGTGGGTCACAGTGCTCTATCGCATTGAGAGGCTCGAATCTTCCGCCATCAACTGGGACGTTGTATATGCCATAAGGCGAACCACCGGAAACCTTCTCTTGATATGGCTTCAAAACTACAACCTTGCGCCAAGTAAGGTAAGCAACACGCTTCCGCAATGAGCAATGCTCGTGTACACTAGACCTGTTGGCAACCAGGCAGAGGTCTGACGTCATCTTCTTGGTGATAGAAAAGCCATGAGGGAGAAGCAATAACGAAGTCATGCGTGCGACATTCGTTGTAAGACACGATAAACCAGGACCTAAGTTGGTTCGGAAAGAGGCTAGAGTGAATGGAGATCAACTGAGAGTAAGGGCAGGGAGCATATTTTAGTATCCGGAAGTGCCACATCCATCCGCGAAAGAAAGGTGAAGAGCAGTAAAAACCAGGTTAACGAGCTTGACGGACGAGTTTGCTCCGCTGGCACAGCAAATGAATGGGACACAGTCCCGTCGGTGGAGGCCAAAGTGGGCACTAGCGTTAACTGCTCGCAGAAGGCATTAGACTCATTACAAACTTCACGGCACCCACTACGCATGAACCGCTTACGAGACAGCCGAAAACATGGTCCAAGCCCCACAACGGGAAGCGAAATACGAGTATGGGAAGAAACTCGCCAACAATGTGAAAGTAGACACTGAGAAGTTCTTCGCTTATGTAAAGCCCAAGAGGAAGACAAGTTAGAGCTTCGGGTGCCTTAGAATTGTCCAACGGAAGCCATGATCTCTGTGATAAAGGCAGGGTGGAAAACTTAATTAATTTCTTTGGGAGCGTTTATCATCAGGACCAGACGCCTAAAGCAGCCAGATTAGATATAGGGAGTGCGACTGTATTCCAGAAACTTACTGCAAGTGAGGACGAGGTGCTCCATGAACTTCAGTCTTTGAGCAAGCATAAAGCAGCCGGACCGGATATGATCCATCTGGCGATTGTTCAGCTTCTTTCGGACATCTTAGGAGCCAGCACCCGGCTGTACAAGGCATCTCCAAGGGGGGAGAGGCGCCAGGTGACATGCGTAAGGCAGTTGCCTTAGCAGCACCCAAGACAGACTTCGGGCAGAATGCAGGGAACAATAGACAGGCCAGCTTAATATCAGTGTTGCGCAAGTGCTTGGGACATACAACGAGAAAGCAGTTGTGCTCGCACATGGCCAATAACGACCCACTGACACCTGCGCAACATGGGCTTGTTGAAGTGATTACTTGACAAGCCTACTGATGTTCTTGGGATAGGCCACAAGAGGAATTGATGAAGAGGCGACAGTGGATGATTTTTACTTGAATTTCAGTAGGGCTTTTGACTCTGCGAGTCATTGCCTGCTAGACTATGAACTTCAAACCCTTAGGATGGTCAGGAAGGCAAGTGATTGGGTAACACACTTTCCAGGGAATCGTGGCCTCTGCATAAAGGGAGGTAATTATCTATCTAGGCAGGAGGGGGTTAACATTGGTGTGCAAGAGAGTGTAGAACCGAAGCCTATGCTCTTTCTCTTGCACGTAAATGATCTTATGAAAGAATTGAGCAGCATCTCTTGTCTATGCAGATGATGTGAAGATACCGGGGAGCTATTTAGTAAAGGATATGAATGCTCTGCTCAGACGGGTAGATCGACGGGATTTACCCTTGAATCTTGTTAAGCCCCAAATCCTGAACACCAACACAGACAAAATGAGCAGCATTTCATTCCTAAGGGCGTTGAAGGTAAAAGGCCTAGGCGTGATAGTACCACATGACTTTCACTCTTCAAGACGGTGCCAGAGATCTGCAAATATGACCAGAGTTGTATTCACTGCGGTATACCATGCTGTCACATGCAAAACCCAGAGGTCTTCGTCCTGCTTAACAAGGTTTTGGCGTGACCACTTCTGCAGTATTGCGTGAAGGCATGGGCTCATTATTATCGCTGGCCTAATGAATGCTTGGAAGGGGTGAAGCGATGTGCAGTCAGAATGGTCAAAGGTCAGGAGGAGAAGTCTTACACCCGGCTTTTAGTAGATCCTAAACTCTTCTTCAGAGCGTCGTGAAAGCCGGGGTGATTTAATAGAAGCTTTCAACGTAGTTCAGGGTCTGTCATGTATAGACACGAATGATTTGTTCGCTTCTGTCCTCGGGGGCTGCACCAGGAGAATGCCTTGAGCTTCAAGGGGTACACTCAAGGCTGGACACAGGAGCTGAGATTATTATACATGAGGTGGAAAAGACTGTCAGAGAATGCCGTTAGGGGCAGCTATGCACCAACTTTCAAGAGGGCCTTAGATTCATGTTGGAAAGGCTTACCCAGGACGGGGGTGGGGTAATGAGCCCTGGTATTTTTGCCAGTGAACTTGTGTCTGGAAACGAGATGCTGCCTTGCAAGTCCTGTCTTTCAGGCAAAACATTCAGCGAGCAGTGTTGGGAGCTGAGGAAACTCGCAGGCAACAAAACGATCTGGAAGCCCGACCGGTCTCGACCAGTTTCGCCCCGTGCAAACTGAACTGAACTGAACCCGAGCTACACGAAACTTGGAATTACTAGGCCGGTAGTACAAGTAAATCCTCGTGAGTTCTCGTGTTCCGTTCCATTATTCTCACGCAAACTACTACAAAGACGTATTGGATGCCGACTAACTGTGGATCATCCCAACCGCTGGTTGGGTTTCAACCAAAAACTCTGACTTGCTAAAGAATGATCCTGTCTAGCTAACCTGCTACAGCTTTCAGTGAAATAACAAGCAGGTTGGAAAAAGGGAAACGGTTGAGGCAATTTACTAGGACTTTTGTGGAACCTTTGGCTCCGTAAACCACTCCTTTTTGCTGGGAAAACTGACGGCCTTTAGGGTGGCCTCATAGGTTGTGAGATGAATCCGGGGTCATCAAACTGATAGAGCCCTCTTTGTACAGATGCAGGACACAAGGTTCGCACTGGCCCAGGTACACAGTGCTGTACCGCAAGGCCCCGTGTTGGGACCGCTGTCGTCAGTGTGTGTAAATGAGCTGGAAACCGCGCCGGATTGCATAGGTTTCCTATCTGCAGATGACATCAAATTGTTGGGGAAGCCAATCTCAAGTTAGCCGCTGGTCGGCTTAAATAAGTTCAGAGCGTGGTGAGAAAAGTGAGTTGACACTAAATGTAGCCAACGCCAAACACTTTCTGTCAGGCGGGAGAAGCAACGAAGACAAGTACGTAAAACTGTCCGCTCCGACAGGGATTGGGTCCTCTAGCGTTATAAAATGCTTAGGTGTGCTCTAGCACGAGAGCCTCAAACCTCCTGAGAAGTGTGCCTCAGCAGCGGTACAGGGGAAAACGGGGTCTCTTTGACCCAAACTGAAAAACGGTGTCTAGGGAGGCCGGTGTAGCTCTGTACATATATAAGGTGACTGTAAGGCCTCATTTGAAGACTTTCTTGGGAGCATATGGGCAGGGAATCTACGTTGAAAACCTCTCCAAGGTGTTCTACATGCATCATGAGTTTGACTGCATTCGACGTTACTCTGCCGACCACATCCGTAAACATCGCTTTGCACGTTAGAGTGCTCATGTGAGAAATTTAAACGTGGTTCCTTTCGTACTCTTTATTTAATACAAAAATACTGAATTTTATTGGATACCTGGAAGTTACCGTTCGCCGGAAATCCTCGAGTTCGTCTGTTCATATGGGAAATTTAAACTCGACCTTGCCCCGCTTCTGACTGTCAAGCTTGAGCCGCGCGACTTTAAGCCTCTGGGTTTTACTATTAAGTCCATTTGGCAGCATATTTTGGGTTTATATATAATTGTACTTTTTGTTATTTTTAATTAAGCAAGGTGGAGGCCACGAATCAACCTCGTTCCGATTTTGAGATTCGTGTGAATTGTCTGCGCTGCACTCGAATAGCGATTCCGGTGGTTTTCAAATTGGGCGTATCTTGTGTGCATTCTGCTAAGTTAATTTTAGACGCTCGATTAATCGTCGCCATCACCTGTATTGTGCAGGTTGAAATGAACTTAACCGAAAGGACGTTTTCCACGGAAGGCGACAAGATTGATTGATTTATTATAGATGTCGTGAGGATTCAATGGTTAAAGAACATAGGATCTTGGTGAATTCTGACCTCAATTAGCCGGGTCCTCTTGCGGCCGCTGCACAACAGGCAAGCATCGTACTTTCCAAAAACTTAAGGGTTATCATGCCAGTGTATTTTCAGATAAATTATGGGGAGTAAGAGGAATCATTTGAAGGATTAGGCATAAAAATATAGGCTGGGCCTGGTCGCATACACCCAACCATCATACGGCCACTGGCAGCCGTGACCAGTGGACATATCTGCCTCCTCTGTTGTGCCACACTCAGAGGAGGGTGTTATTGTTGGATATGGAGGTATCAACAGGTTTCTATCCGCAGGGAAGGTTCATGGTCAGAAGAGGATAATTACTGTATCAACATTGTATTCACTTCCAGCAACCATCAACTCCTTTGCCACCCCATGCATAAATTTCGTTTCATTGCTCCGAACCAAGTTGTTTTTGATTCGACCGCCGACCTGACGCAGCCATTTGTGAGTCCTATCATCCATTTCCGCTCTTTACGCTAATCTCTGCTGACTAGCTTAGGCATTTCTGAGGTTCAACTTTGGTTTTCTGACTTAAAGTGAAGCATCACTCGATTCGTGACTTTGGTTTTCAGCGGCCCCCATAGGTCCTTTTTCCTTCGACCCTGCGCTGAACTACCGTCCTTCAGGCCTTTCATACACCTTCTGGAGGTGTTTGTGGCAGCTGGTAGGGCTTTACGCGTTAAACCTTGTTGAACGACAAATGGCCCTGTAAGGCACAGGACAGGTTTTGGAGGTCAAATTCTGTCCCTCCAACTTTGTAGCAAGCTCAAACAAAATAGCTACCCAGCTGAACGGAGGCAGGGCCATCGAAGTCTGTTACCTAGACCTTGGTAAGACCTTTATCTCAGCCAACCATCCCCTTTAGCTGGAGAAGCTGAAGACGTTTGAGATAGGAGGGCAACCATACAAGCGACCGGCAGGACTTTTCCAGTTAGTGAAGAGAAGAGCAGTTTAAAAACAGAAAAGGTAACCAGCAAATTATCTCAAGTGTTAGTTTCAGGATCAGCGACTTTATCCTCTAAGAAATTGATTCAGCAAAGGATTTATGCCCACAATCTTAACCTTTGACAGTGACGTGTAAATTGCGGGATCAGGGAATCGCGATTACATGGCAGGGGGCAGGAGCAGGAACCCGTCCAGGGCAATCAAATGAGATATGCCCTTGGAAGAAAGCAAGTTTCACCTACCCATCAGAATTTCCGTGGGAGAGACGATAATGGGAGGAAGTGGACCGTTCAAAGTTCAGGCGGAACAATCATCAAAGAACAGGAGTTTTACAATGGCCGTAGACTGTGTGTTAAACTGGGCAAAATGTTTATTCACAAGACGAAAAAGGAGCTCTTTCAGCTGCTTTGCTCACTTTCCCGCGGAAAGGCAGAGTCGTCTATATCTGCGCTGAAGGCTGTGGTGAGACTGTTTTTGAAATGCTGAGACAGGGCTCGAATATCTTTTTTGAAAAGACTGCGGTCTGTTTAGAAATGTTTCACTGATTATTCACATAGATGGCTAAAGGATAATAAGGGAAACGGTATGAACGACTGGTGCAGGATATGAGACTTTTCTCGCTTGGAAAAGAAAATCTCAGTAGAGATCTAACCGAGGCTTTTGAAATCCTAAAGTGTTTATCGGGTTTGTGTACAGAAAGAAGTATCTGAATAGGCCAATGACCAGCGGACGAAAAGCGATAGAGTAAAATTATGTGGGCCACGCTCTGTTGTGACTGCACAAGAAAACATTTCATCCATAGGGTAGTGGGTAAGAGGAATACGTTAACTAAATAAACAGTTTGCTTGCAAGGTGCAAAACGTTTTTAAAGGATGCTAGAAGCTAAGCCGGGCGAGACGTTCGCACAAAAAGGACACAGATAATAAAGGAGCGACTACGATATACTCAGGGCCCTTCAGTTATCCAGCGACAATACCTAAAGACGAGTGCACTAGATGTGGTGCTGGGCTAAAGTCATGTTTATCCCTCGGCCGGAAGGTGAAAACTGCTTCTACTCCCTTCTTTTTGTGTCAAACTGGAAGAATGAACTCATCGGTGCAAAAAATTGAAGGAGTTAACAAAGTCACAGTAGTGAGGGCCCATCTCTGTGCGTACCACTAAAAGAATTATGGAAGCTCGACTGGGACCTGAACTCCATCAGTCCAGTGCAATCTGACCCGATCTGTTCTGTCAAACCGTAACGCGCCAACTTTTAGGGAGCCACTTAGGGGGCGACCTGGGCAAAAGCCTTAAGAATCTGGATAGAAAAATTGAGAAATCGTGGAAGAATTTCAGTCGTTAAAAATCTACTGTGGTCGGTCAAAAATATCAGTTCTGGGTTAATTTAACAGCGGGCTATCCACTGCTATTCCCACGTAAAACAAGACTGAATAAAAGGATCTTGGAACCCAAACAACAAGAAAGGATCGGGTAGGAATTGTACGAGAGGGAAAGCTCGAAAAAAATGCACTCGATTTTGACGAACATAAAATTGAGCTCTTTCCCGGTATTTACCTATCTGGTCCTATTCTAAACGTACCGTACTCCACAGTCACCATTTTTGACTTCTGCTAGGCCACTGGTTCTATATTCCTCACATCAGACAGAGCTTGACTTTTCCATATAAGCCTCGTCAAAATCAACTCCTTGTAGTGAGCTAGAGCTTGAGTAGAACACCATAGCCCCAACAAAGATTGGTCAAGTCCCCTTTCGAATGCTTTTTCGTTTACCTCTCCCATCACAACAGCTGGTAAAGAATTCCAAAGGTTTGTAACCCCCTGAGACAAGCGGTAGACTAAAGGCAAACCAGTAGAATGCATCTTCACCAGTGTCGTTGAGTGCTTGCGCACACGTCATGGCCCACGGAGTGGGAAATCCGTTTGCAACTCTGGTCCCAGATCACCCCAAATGATACGACGGATTCAGATGAGATCACCACACATCCGCCGATAGGCTACTGGAAACAAACCAATTGCTTTAAGACGTCTGTTGCGGTTAACCCCGCGCAGTCCAGAGATGAGACGGGTAGCAGACCTCTGCACTCTCTCTAACTTGGTTGATTCTGCAGCTGTACATGGATAAACAGCCGCACCACTGTATTCGAGTCTAGGACGTACGTGGAAAGTATGCAGCATACGGAAAGCATCGTACGGTAGGTTCCCAAACGATCGACGAATTGGGCCAAGGATACTCCAAGCGGAAGCACACTCTGTCCGTTTGACCTTTGGTCTTCAGCGTGGAAGACACCAAGACTTCTAGACCGCGCTCGCAATCTGTTGTCCGGGGCAGGCGTTCAGATAGGTGGTAACTCACCGGCAGCTGAGAGTGACCCACACGCATATGAATACACTTCGACAAATTTAGTGGTAGCATCTACTCAGAGGACCAGCGCAAAAGCGCATTTAGATCCTCCTGTAGAATTTGGCTATCTGAATCCGAATGAAGTGCGCGCCATAGTTTCCGATCATCTACATACAGGAGACAGGAGGATGAGGAAACTGAGGGAAGGTCATTTATGTAAATGAGAAACAATAACGGTCCAAGAACAAACCCCTGGGGGACACCGCTGTGAGTTGAGTACCACCTGGAGATGGTTGTTGAGACTCTGACAGCAAATCGCCGTCCTCTTAGGAACTTTCAATCCATCTTAGCAAGTAGGCAGCTAGTCCCATTAATCTGAGCTTCCAAGAGGAATGCTCATGTGGAATCTTATCGGAGGCTTTGGTGAAATCCACGAGAATGACGTCCGTGGAATATCCCTCAGCCTTCACTTTAGCCCAGCGCTCACGAGTGAGCGGAAGACTGCAGGACTGGTCTTTTTGGAAGCCATGGTGTTGGGAACTGAACAGATGATGGTTTTTCATGTGTTCCTGCACCTGCTTGGCTATGAGACGTTCCATGATCGTGCAGACGACACAAGTTAGACTCACAGGACGGTAATTAACAGCCGCAGTTCCGTTACAACCTTTGAACAGCGGAACAATAATAACATATCTCCGGTCGTCCGGTAGTTTCTCTGTTGCCAGCGAGGTGTTGAGCAACCTGGTGGTTTGTGATGCAATGATGTCGGCGAGTTCACTTTACACCAGAGGGTGAATTCCATCAAAGCCCGCTGATTGGTGAAACTTGAGGGATCGTAGTTGTGTCGTTATTTCGTACACATGAAAATAACAAGGCACGTTGACTGATTCCGAAAATGGCAAACCTGGCGAAAGGGTTGTTGCGGGATCCGTTGTATACAC
Source organism: Fasciola hepatica (assembly GCA_948099385.1). NCBI lineage: Eukaryota > Metazoa > Platyhelminthes > Trematoda > Plagiorchiida > Fasciolidae > Fasciola > Fasciola hepatica. Next base: position 1,901,925 of record CANUEZ040000025.1, read on the forward strand.
CAACACAATGCCGTGCCAGGACATCAGCCTTAGCCTCGTCAGAGTCAGCGATGATCTCAGCTTGAACCAAGGTTGGTATTCCCGGCGTCGCTCTCATGCGGCGTTTGAGATACGCGAACAACTGGTTAGGTGCCTTAACACAGTCGGCTGCCAGCCTCTCCTCAAACCTGCTTCGCTTGACTGCCCTCGTGGATGAACAATGATTTCTTATCCGTCTGCACACAACATAACCGTCTATGGTCTCTCGATACCTTTGCCATGCCCGATTTCTCTTGCGAAGCAGGCATCGGAGTTTTCTATCAAATCCAGAGGACCAGGCGCATGAGAACGCTTGCGGTGGGGTAGGGCGAGGCGATCAATCAGCTGAAGGATCTCGTCGCGGATACGACTCCAGCCTGTGTTCACGTTGTCAGGATCGTCGTGCTTCCATACCATAGTCCGCACCGCCTCTCTCATATCTTCAAAGTTTGTATGCCAAACGTCTGGTCCGCAGTGTGGACTAGGCGATATTTGAACGCCACGCCTCCAGTGTATGTACGGAACAGCATGGTCGCTTGAACCTAAAGGAGGTAGAATATCAATCTTGGAAAACGTCTGACATCCGTGGAGTGAGAACAAGATCCAGAATGGACGACTGCTTGCCTTGGAAACGACCTGGCTCGGACCGGTGTTTGTACAGCCCCAGGCCACATGTAGTGGCAAGCAGATTTCGGGAAATGTTATCAGCTGCTGTAGTAAAGAAGGATGCCACCCAATAAGTGTGGAGCGCAGTGAAGTCGCCAAGGACGAGACAGTGACCGTCAGTTGCCCAGCGCCCTAAGGAATCCAGGATGTCTAATGAGTCTGCAGCAGGTGTCCTGTAGAAAAGCCTCAAAACTACTGACGTAATACCGACCAATTTTACCTTACACCAAAGTGACTCGCCAAGCACTTAGGGAACCAAACAACGATCAAGCAGACGAGCAGATATGCCGTCTCAAATATAAATTATTACACCACCACCACTTCTGAACCGAGTTCGATCGGAACGAAACATATGGTACCCCTGCAGAACAACCTTGGTGTCCAGAACCTCGTCATGCAATCAAGTCTCAGTCAGCGCTATAACTGTAGGTCTTCGGGCTGTAGCGAGCTCTTCTAATTCTCAGGACATTCCTCACAACCAAACCTGCCATCCGCTTGTTCAAAAAGCACCAGTCAAGTCTCTGCTTGGGCCAGGGCTGCTGGGTTCTCTATTCTCAGAGGTAGCTGAGTCGCACGCAGTCTCCTCTTCATTACCCGAAAATTCAGCTTGTTCAGATATTTCTAGCCTATCACTCTGCCTCTCCGGAGTTCTTTTCTGACAAGCTTAAGTTTTTGTTGACCCTCCGGTTTTAGATTACGCAACAGTCGGGCAGCCTCGCCTCTTAGACTCAAAAATCGCCGTAAAGCCTGTTGTTCCTGCTTGCGAGAAACGAGAACAACCCACAAGGGTCGATAATCCCCATCTTCGCGCATCTCGCCTAAACAGAGGGCCGTTTTTACCCGTGTAGGCCTAGCCATCGACTCTCAGCTCGCGGAGAACAGTTTTTCAAACACAATCCATAACTGAAGAATGTCGTGACCAAGAATCTACTGAAGGACCGGCACCGACTCGAGCGTCGTCAGCTCAGAGGTCGTTGGACGAAAGGCTGCTAGTAAGACAGCCGTAAATGTCGTTGCTCTTTCTCGGGGTGGTAATTTCTCTCTTGATTGTAGATTCTCCCTCGACCGGTATTTTTTATCGCCAAAACCATAACCCTATAGCCAGACTCGTTGGGGACGAAGAACGGGACTTATGCTCTGACTAGCACCACGCCACTGGAAGCCACAACCTCTGCGGACCATTTTCCCTCTGACGGCGACAACAGTAACGGTGATAAAATTGGTGTCCACAATAACGATGATGACTCTTTTGTTGCCGCTGCTCTGGCTATTGATGGTAACGAACAAGTTTGTGATGGCAACCAAGGTGATGGTGACGACGATGAAGATGATAACGATGATGATGATGATGATGTTGATGATGATGATGACGATGACGATGACCACTGTGACCCCATAATATCTGCGACGGTAGACGCGATCATTACTGAGTTCCTTGCCGCCCACGCAGGTTTTAATCGCGCCGTGCTTTTGATCCACAGCCCTTTGAGAAACTTTGCAAGGCATTTATCCAGGCCTTTGCAAGGTTCACTGTTTATTACGAAGCCCTCAGGATGGATCCAATCACCACATGAGTCAAAATGAATGAGTTTGTCGAGAGGGCGAACAACCCTTAGAGAAACTTGGCGTACGGATGCACACTTTTCTGGCTATTTTTGGAGGAGCAGTGGATAAATTACAGTCCACAGACAGATACAACCACAGAAAACATAAATCAAAGTACCACCCCAAATGACTCATTTTTGCAGTGCAGCTTCTCCAGGGAACGTTATTTTCTGGCCCCCTAATTTACACCTCATTACAACATGACTTGGTGGCTCGGATCCTCCTAAAGCAAGACTGCAAGAGGCAACAGGGGATTACAGCCATCGTCAACGTTTCTCTGCTGCAGTTGGGCCTGTAATCTTGAATCTCAAATGAGACATCTGCAAGCTACGGTTCCAAGAAGGGTGTAGCAAACCCTCGGCTAGGACTTTAGGCCTATATGAGAAGCTTCATGCTCTAGGTTGGGCCTGCCCTGTATACGTCGGTTGCTGCAAGCAACAACTTTTTAAGATCGCCCTCAAATTCGAAAGGCCGGGTAAACGCTCAGACACAGGAGACCGAAACTCATACTGAACGCGACCGGGGTGGGGTGGGAGTGTTAGATGAAACAAGCCACCGTGATGGAGGGACAGGGGACAGAAAGCAGACGCCTGCCCGAAAGGCACGACCGCTGGAGGTGAAAACACGGGGTCTTTTCCTTCCCATGTATTCTGGGAGGACCACCTGGTGATCTCAAGACAATTTCCTCCTGGGCTTCTTTCCAGCCGGATGAAACCAGAAAGTTCCAGAATGAGGTACAGACCTTGACCATAGCGGTCTCTTAGCCTGGTTCACATGCCGAGAGAACCCTGGGTAGTCAAAAGCAAGTGATTACCAAGGACCTTCGCGAAACTTTCCACAGGGCATCTAGCCACGAAAAAAGGGAACTCTGTCAACATGCGATAGATCGATGGCACATAGGTGTCCCGGTGGTGTGGGTTGATAAGGCGGGTCATGCTTTTGTGCAAGTGGGGGACTGAATAACTGGGAAGCCAAACTTCCGCGTGCCCCGCTGCGGTGATATTAGTGAAACATCGCCGCAGAGGCTTTTCCCGACAACAGCCGAGAAAATCCACCTACTCTCCGCAGGCTTACTCGAGTTGAACCGGATAGCGACACTCCGAGTAAGTACAGCTTCACGGGCCCGGCAGAAATTACTGTATGCCTAAATCGGACAGTTGAAGATGAGTGCTCAACCAAGCATCGACAGTCTCCGATAACTCACCTGATTGGGCATGATCAGAAAGAGCTCTCTCAGCAGAGCACTCCACAAAAAACCACCACGCCGAGGAATCAAATCATCTGAAATGGAACACCCGCCGTCAGCTTTTTGCAACGTCATGGTCCCTCCATCACCCGACAGTTAGCTTTACCAAAAAGAAAAGGCATCGCTCGGGCTTACCGCTCGAATGCACAGGCCGTAATGAGGGAAACTGTCCAGAAGCACAGAAGAGCCTATCGCTACTCTATGGGAATGTCTGTATTGTAGGCAAAAAGTGGAAGAAACTTCAAGTAAAGGCTCCTGGGGCAGACTGAGCGCCCCCGTGAAAAGTGACTAAAAGATAAAGCGGCTCCGAACCACCTTACCCACCGGAGTACTCCAAACATGGGCTACACAGAAAGGATGGCAGGCTAGGACGGGGTGCACTTTTGCTAGTCGCTAAACACCTGCAGTGAATGCAAGATACCTATTTTGTGACGCCCAGCATTCAGGCAGTTACCACCGCAGTCACTCTTGAAGATAGCAAAGCACTCTTTATCAGCACCTACGGCAACCCTTCGACAACTGCTGAGGAAGGCACAAACTTCGTGGACCATTTACGATAAGCCTTTTGGATTAACAACTACTTCTTAATAGTTGGGGACTTAACTCCCCCAGAAGTGGGCTGGGAAGGTGAATGGAAGCCACTTTCTTTTTGGGGCAACGGCCTTATTGATGTTATCCACGAAAAGACCCCTTTCCAGCATTTTTGCTGGCCCACACCCCGAAGGGACGGACACGACCCTACCTTGTTGGATGTTCTAATGGCCGGGTACCAAGTCGATGGGAGAGGCTCGAGGATCAATGCTCTACTTGCTAAAAGTGACCATGGTGTCTATGGTTCATCCATGCTATGGATCATGAAAAGCCCTCTGGCAAATGGGGGCTGTACATTGGCAGGCTGGGGTTCAGGACCGGGATGATGAACTGGATTTGTCCATCCGGCAATATAGGTTGCGTATTGGGGCACATAAAAGTGATCAGGTTCTCTTAGATGACGAATTCTTTTCACTTAGGAAGATGCGGAGCAAAGGTCGACCTCCTTGTTGGAAGAACTAGGTGACTAGGGCTCAGCAGAGGCCCCAGACTTGGAAACGCTTCTAGGAGATTCGGGGCCACACTGTATACCTACAGTACACAGGGGTAAGAAACTCGGAGGTCACCACATGAAGAGCACATAAATTTATGGTATATATGAATTTAGTTTTGAGTTGGCCCTCACAAGAAGCACGAAAGGTTGCCTAAGGCCTGTTTCAACTATGTACGGTCCTAGGAGACCGTGAGGGTGTCCTTCGGAATAGTGCGAATTGCAACAGGTGATCACGCTGACACTGCTCGGAAGAAGGCTGAAACCTTCCTGGAGTACTCCGGATCGGTTAACGTTGAAGACCCGGGCCGACACCCACGGTAACTTCATCATTCAAAAGTATCGACTACGTCAGATGCGACCACTGCGCCTGGGGGGGGGCAAAATTAGCGCTTCATGGCCTAAGCAAGCATATAGCCAGGAGGTTTGATGGCAATAACCCTGCTATCCAACAGCCCCTAGCCGGGGTCATCGCAACTTACCTAGAGGCCTTATTTTACCTTTCTATGGAAAAGACCCCAACTCAGATCATTGCCCCGTAAGTCTACCTGTTGCCTTAAATATCGTGAAGCGGTGCATTGGGGATGAAACTATTGGTCGTATAGATAATCATAACCTGCTTGAGATGGAGCTGCACGGGTTCGTCAACGGTAGGTCTTGCCCATCGAAACTGATTTTCTCCCTAAATGAAGTGAAAGAAGGACTAGACAAGTGTGACCGGGCCGGTGTGTGTAATCTCGACTACCAGAGGGCGTTCTGCTCGCTAAACCACATTCTTCTCATCCCCAAGTTGAAGGTGTTACAGGAAGCATCCTCAGTGGTGGCGCGGTTAGTGTATCACGTGAAAACCCGGAACTTCTACTTCAGAGTACAGGGCCCCACCCCATAATCTACGAAAGCATGTAGTGAATTTCCACAGGGGTATGGTTTCGGGGCCACCGCTGTTTCTCGTTCTCGTAAGTGACCTGGTGACAGGGCTCAAGGCTCCCTGCAACCTGCTCGAAGACGACACTAAGGTAGCCGGGAGCCCAACCCATGATGGTATACTATCCAACCTGGACGGTGTCCACACGTGGTCAGTAGCCTGGGGTCAGCCGCTTACCCATAAAGAGGCGGGCAATTTCTATCCGCTGGGGCTCCAGCCTCGCGACACATGGATTCAGTTAACCCCCTCTAGGCAGCAGAAACACCTATTGCCGAGTACTTAGGGGCACTTATCCATGAATCGTTTAAACTGTCAGTCCAATAAGCCACCGCAGCCAGCAAGGCTAAGAGGGCTCTCTATCAACTCCGAAAGATAGCTGACCTCAGATATTTTCGGGGCTTCTTCTCGATATACACGGCCTCAAGTAGAATACACCGTGCAGACATAGGATCCTCATTAGTTAGGGATCTGCGGGTAATAGAGACTGTGCAACGGAGGTGTACAACAGCCATGACAGGCCTCCGGAATATACCGTATTAGGAAAGATTGGCGATTTTAGGGGCTTTCTCCCCTGATCGGAAACGGATGACGGGGTACTTAAACGAAACCCAGACGGCTGAGAGGGGTATCAGTGACTAAGGTACCTCCCTTCAAAATCGACTGGAACTTAGCTTCGGGGGGGCATAGATTGGGGCTGAAGAAAACCAGATCACTGCGGAGGATCCGGGCTAATTTCCTCCCTTTTGGGGAGTTAAAGCGTGCAATAAACTTCCTGAAGGAATAGAGTCCTCACACACAGTCATACAATTCAAGGCTAGCTTTGGGCAGCCTTGAGCGTCAATGACCCCACTCTCCTTCATAACCCAAATAACCTACGTCTATTGTCATTCACACCCACTCTAATTTCTTCTCATATATCCCAATTCAGTCTTCCTGCCAGTCTCATACGGTATCTTTCCTTTACATTTACTTGTTTCTTCCCTTTCTCATTGTGCATGTGATACGTTTTACCTCTTCTAGTTTCATGGGTCTTTTCTCGTTCCACCCGTTAAAGTCCGGTGTGCATTCGCGTTGTTTTCTAGATTCCTGTCTGTTCTAAGTGTGAGCATTTTTTCTGAAAGAGAACCAGATCTTACGCTCTCAGTTTGAATCCCTCAGCCCCAAGGTGCCAAGAGGGCCGTTTTTTAGTCAAAACATGGTGGACTACTGAAACTCGTGTGCGAGATTCTGGACTAATGTTGGCCGAGCAGCAGTCCCTGTGGTCCGACCCGAGCTGACCCACAGAGCACTACCGCACGCAGTAGACTCTGGAGGAGATTTCGTGACCATAGATGTTAATGGTGCTAAAACCGTCTTCTATTAGGGGTAGAAGACCAAAGAGGGATTCAATAGAAGCCTTAAGTATAACTGAAAGATTATCCATCCCAATGTGGCGGTTGTCCCAAGATTCCTGTCTTAGGGTAAGCGAATTTAAGCCCGTCAAGCCAATTGCGCTGAAGAACTAAGGAGGAAATCCTGTTGCTAGCTGGCCTATCAACCAGTGGAAGGCACTAACTGGTGAGGCGGTGCATGTAGCCTCTGTGATATGTGATAAGACACATTTGGGTATACCCTGAATGAACCCCAGTTAATCCCCTGGCTGAACTTGGTGGAACTTCATGGGACTGTTTTTGATGTATTTGATTAGCAACCCGTGGGTGATGGCATTTTCAAGAAGGAACCTATGCTTTTTCAACGAGCACAGTACATACTAGGCAGTGCACGGCTGTTTGCTTGAACTATTATTCTATGCCTTCCTCGTGTTAAACGAATGATCCCCATCTCTACAGAAACCCTCATCAATCAACAGTCGGTTGGTGCACGAGCTGACTCCTTCAAGCACTACGTACGTATCACACCTCAAAGGGAGACTAAACTCTTGGTCAACCACGCAAACGATGATGTTGTTCGGAACACTGTAAAAATATAGTTTACTAATTTATACAAACAAAGTAGTAATCCTAAAAGAAGGGAATCTCTGTGTGAAGCTGCATTACAGCACAGTCCCATTCTTTGTATTCCGTAAGCGCATACTCCACGGTTTCTGTGAAAGCCGTCACAATGCACGCGAATAGCACCCATTCACGGAACTTCATATTCTTACTGTGAACATGACTATTTCTATGGGCCTAGAACACGGGTTGTGTTAGGTGTTCGTCCCTGGCTGGCAAAACCGTACACACCTGGCTGGACACACGAAAGACTACAACGCCAACGTACGCACGTTTTTCATCAGGCTACATAAGCCTGCCCAACTAGGTAACCATAGGTCGGTGATCATGACAAAGGTACATTTGCGAAAGGAAAAAAGTTACTTGCTAAAGGTAGTAAAAGAGTTCTATCTAGCAACTTCCCCTAAGATGGCCATTTTGCTATGCAGTTATACCGTGGCCATTTGTTGTGGGCAGCACAGCTTTTGTGAATCCGTCGGCAGCGCCTATAGCACAGCCCCTATTCAGCGTTTTCGTCCAAGTCCACATCTAAGTTAACCTTCCTGCAGACGCCGCAAACATCTTGACCGAGAGAAGACGATATTCAAGGTTGCCTCTCTCAATTTTCGTTTCGAACTGCGCTGCAACCCATGGAGGAAGCTAAATGAACGTCATGGGTTTCGAGTGTCCACGGTAGGCTCTTATGTCCTCGACTGCTGTATAACGATCCATTAGAATTGTTTTCATAAGCCCGAAATCTTCAGGGGGATATTTATAGTCTTTATCGGAAACAGGCCCCGATGCGGTGGCCGTTCGCTCGCAGCGACGTTTAAAAGACGAAATTGGGAAGCAGCCTCTGCTTTTCTAATATCCATTCCTATTGGGAACATCCGAAATAATAGGTGTCCCTGCGGGTACAAGGTCGCACACTCATTCAACTATAAATGATCTGTCTCGGTGTTGAGCCTAATGCATTTTGTTGCAAATGCTTTCCGTGTCATGAGGGACATGAGAACGATGAAACATCACACGCGGTTTAGAGTATATCTTCCTCACTGCCCTTGAGTGAGCTGTTTTCTTGTCCCAGACCTACGCTCTTTGGGCTGTGTACGAGACACCTCTAACCACCGAGCAACAGCTTAAGGTACTCTCTTTGAGCAGAAGAGAACACAACACACTTCTACGTAACCGACTGTCATCTGCGGCCACTACGTGCCGCAAAACATAACCACCGTAATACAATTGGTGCTCAGCTTCTGTCAGGAGAATATCGTCGAGCCCTCTAGCAAACGTTTTATCACCAAAAAATAAAACGTGATCAGCCAATGATTTATCGCTAGCTTTTTGCACCCGCCCTGTTCAACAAGCCCACCTATGACTGATCACCTCCGTTCACAGACGCTATGTGGGTTTCTTGTGTTCATCGACCAACCACTGAGACTACTGGGGGAGCAACCTTCCAACCCCACATCGCCCGGTAGCACAAGAGGCCATCATTAGCGGTTGCTTTCCTGAATCCAAAACAAAATTAACACCAACTTATTCTTCCGTCAATATATATTAGGAAGCTTGAAAAATTTAAAACTGTACATCCAACTCAATAATGTCTTGTGGCTCCATATTTTCCCCGACGCAGAAGAATCACCATTGGTAGGTGAAATGTACTGGCGACGTTTGCCACGCATACTGACTTTTTGGCCTTATCATGCGGTCTTTGCCGTATAGCACTTATTGACATGAAAGGCCAAGCCTAAATGATGCAGAGTGGCGAAATCACATTCCAAATTCGGGTACCCAGAACAGTTAGATTTAGTCTCAGGTAAACACGCAACGTGCCTTGATGATCGGTTATCTTGCCGGCGAAGGTGAATTTAACTCCAAGTTACTTGTTTGTATGGAAGCCGGTCACCACACTGAGTGCCTCGTTTCTCAGCTCCAGCGAGCATCACAGAACTGCGAACGTACAACGACTTACACGCTCTCTGATGAGCTCGTTCTAAAAAATACTATGAGTTACCTTTTGAACTTCACTCAAATCCTGTGCTAAATGCCAAAAACGGCAGTATCATCGGTAGACACATGCCCCAACGCGCCGGCCACGTACCAGCGTACACATCAATCAAACGACAGAGACCCTGAGCACTAAACTTATACATGAATTGCGAACCAGTCAACCTCAAATGAGGCAACCTATGGTGGGACAGGCTCACCACGATCTCGGTCACTTAAGAAATTTTGAACAAATGTTCGTCATGAGTGGTGATAAGGACGTTTTACACAACGTAACAAAAATACCCGTGGCATGTCTGTCCGAGGAGACTAGAAAGTAAGAGTATTAATTGCACAAAACAATGGCACAACGTCAGCAGCAGTGCACCAAGGTTTGAGACCCATCCACCACTACCGGTCTCTTCCATTTTGATTTGTCCGTTCGCATAGCTTGGTGTTTAAGTTTTGTCAGCTGTTAGGAATTTTGGATATTTATCTGTATTCTTTTTCAGTATTTATCTGTTTTTGGTGTACAGAATAACTCCATAACTTGGGTGGCAAACCTAATGCCTGATTATTAGTCATCATTTGGAATGACCGTGTCTGAAACCATGAAAAAGATTGGGGAGAAAAAATATAACCGAATAGGAGGCTGGGCATCTTATCGAAACCAGAAATGGTAGAAGAATGGGAAGGATGAGGAGATATGCTGTGAAGCAAGCAGAGGTATTTTACTTTACTTTAGTGGACCGAGAAGGGGACGCGTCGTACGACGCATACACTTCGTTAAGATGCCGCTGGCAGAGTCACCAGCGGTGCAGATTTCCGCGGATCTTGTTAGTATAGAACCCTCCTGATCTACAATACGGAAACATACATCTGGACTGATAAGTTCGAATGCGTCTCCCAATCGTTTTCCAAGGCTTATCGGGGTCCTCCATGGCTTGATCGTGGGTGTTATGCGCACAAGTTCGATGGCGGTAAGAAGGCGCACTTTTACCGTTGAACGTGTATTCAGTACAAACTTGCGGCAGGCACAGCTGCGGCCAGGCCCGTGAAAAATGGTAACACGTATGCGAACGCTGGAGTAAAGGATGTATGCAATAGAGAACGCAGGATGACTGTACAATCGGATTTAGCTGCGCAAGGTCGTGCAACACTCGACCCGATCTGATTAGGTAATGCTGTCCGGGGCGAAGTGCTGCGGAAGTCAGCTTAGTGCGTGAGCGTGTGTGTACGAGGTGGTCCGTATGAGCGCTTGCCTGTTCGAGCCGAGCACAACAGGTAAATACGAGGTGTTCCCCGCTTTAGGTTTCGAGGAGGGAAATGTTGTTGGGCTGCCGCAGACGTATACGGACCATACAAGGTCTTTGGGAAAGTGTTTGTCTAGGAAAATGAAGAAAAGAATTTGTTTTGAAGATTCTTCCACAAAGGTTATCGTTACAGCACCCCAACGGCTTCCAGCATGTTTAGACGTGGAACACTGGTGAAAACAATTATGTCACGCGTACAATAGTCCACTCTTACACCTCGGTAAGCCTCTAAAGATCCGGTTAGCCAACCGCAACATGGTACCAGTAGCTGATTAGGGGTCGTCATCACCCTGTCCATCGAAGCACCACGGTATAGTAAGTTTGCCTCAATGCACACCACAAGCATCTTTAGCACCACCCTTCGAAACTTAGCAGTTTCCAGCAAACCACACACGAAGTTCATGGCCCTCGCTCAACTTCCCACCGGGTCGAAGCCAGTTACCGTACTTCCCTTAATGCCCCTCTTCCCACCGCAGCCCTTCCCTGCATCCCAACACACTACCTGACTCGACCCAACCAAGTCAGTATACCATCAACCATCTGCTCCAATGGTCCTCTTGTTTTACCCAGCCGACAAAAGATATATCCGGCGACTACCTGGTATCGACACGAAATACCCTTTTCCCTTATCTTCCCTAGGCAAAACACGGCCCTACACCATAGCTCTATCTCAGTTGAATCACCTCCGCCTCTTCCCCCAATGGCCTTGCAACCACCGGCCCATCAACCCTTACTTCATCCGCAAACCGGGGCCACTGCTCTGTAATGGCGGATCATATTTTTGGGTTCCGTCCTCTCTGCGTTGGTTCTCTGCTTCGGGCCTCCCACCTTACCCTTACCAAAGAACCCCTAGTCTTCTTAGTCGGCCGCGACGAGACCAGTTGCTGCACGGGCCTCCAGTGGAATCCGGAAGTCACTATCTTAGATTATACTGCTCGTCCTACCAGCTCTCCCCCAGTCTTTACTAGCCACTCCCAAGGTGATCAAACATCCCTGTACTGATCCTCAGCCTGCATAAGCAGCTTTTTTCCCGGGATTGCCCCATCCACCTCGCCAGTACCAGGACTAGTAACACCACCATCTGCATCTCCTCCAGCTCCAAAGTTTGCACAGAGACCAGTAGTGACTGGACAAGAAAGGATAACGCATACGTCCTTTTTTGTCATCGATATACGTCCAGTACCAAAGGAAGTTCACTTTTGAGCTCCCGAGTCCTCTTGTTTAATTACAACTTCATTCCTGTAGGAAGACCGTGGCTTGACGCAAACTGCTAGCGTAGGCTTCACCATAACCGGTTACACGACTTTCAGTAATTCTAGAATACATCGTCCAGAAGGGGTTGCCTAATGTGTGGCGTAGAATCCTTTCGTTTCCCTGACACAGCACCCAGCTCTTGAAGCCGCTAATGACTTAGTCTGGGCAACAGTTAAATTGTAGTCACAAAAAGCTCCTTCTCGGTCGCATCTGTTGATATCCTGAATCAGCCAGGAACAATACTGCACCTATCACTACAGCCCTCCTATTTGCATCCGCCTGCCCCACCGGTCAGAGGTTGATAGTAGGTGATCTCAGTGCCCAAGGAGTGTGTTGGCTATCACAATCTGGTCCAAGACGTTGTTAGGATTTTCTTACCTGTGCACACCTCGGTGAGTGGACCCAACACCTTGAATCACCTACCAGAGGAAATAACACCCCGGATCTATTTCCTCAAGAACTCGGTAGGGGGTACTTTCCCCGTACGTGATCACGGGGCGGTTTCGTGCGAGTTTCCTGCGTCAAAAATCGTCATTTCCTCCTAACTGTCAGCCAGACCATATCACTCAGCTCGCTGTTGCACCCTTGAAAACATAATAAGATCTCAAAACTGGGATGTTTCTTTTCTTTCGCTTGACCCTAGGCTGTAGCAGATCAGCAGTGATCTGTTCTCAACGGGTGTCTAAACAGTATCGCCCCAGCTTTGCCAGCCTCGACGAAATCCAAAATAAACAGAGTCGCCTGTATGAAGTGCAAACTTCACCGACTTGTAATCAAGAAGCTGGAGCTGTCGGTATATATCCGAATGGACCGACTGTCAGTAACGACCAAATCACAAATTGAACTGATGCTTACTCTGCGGCACTCCAAAGCTCCGTGTCACCCCAAGAAGGCAAAAACCATGGGTAAGCTGATGAGAGCAAGAACCTCCCAACCCCACGGGATTATGCCTTTCATCACTGTCAACAGCTCCCATCTGGATAAATCGGAGGAAACGGCTCATGACTTCGACAAATCTTCTGCTTTAGCCTTAACGTCCAGTGTGCCCACCCCTGGAATGCACTCTGCATGCTTACCCAGTAAGACCCTATCTACATCATAATTTCACCCGACGATATTTCTCCACTTCTAATTTACATGACACCATTTTACCGCCCATGCCCGGACATTCTCATACAGTTATCTAATTTATTCAACTTATGTATGAAATCTGGCTCCCTCCTCACCCAATTGAAGACCTCCACAATTATCCTCCCACATAAAAATGCTCTGCTCATGCCCTGGAAAATAATCGTCCTACCAGTCACACACCGATTATCCCCCGAGTCATGAAGAAGCTCGTCAAAAACATGATAATGTTTCACATTTTAACGAATAAAGTGCTCCGTGTGGATCATCACGGTCTCCTGAAAGGGCCTTTGTGCTCTACTAGCCAATTTGAACTACTAAGCTCAGGCACGGAAACTGCTGGCAAATGCATGCCCATGGATATTATCCTGCTAGATATGAAGGCAGCTTCAGACCGAGTTTCATCCTCTCAGGTCAAGGGACAGGCCAAATCTTACGGTATCACTGACCCGTTGCTTGGTTCATTGGATTCTTATTTCTTTGGCCGTCACCAGTTGATTCAGTTGAATGGGTCCCTCAGCAAACCCAAACCTGTCACTAGTGGTGCCATAAAGGGCAGCACTTTGGGCCCACTACTCTTTCTGACATGCTTAAGCGACGTTTTTTACGCTGTTCGCCTTGGCGGCCTACGCCTATTTGCGTGCCACACCAAAATCTTGCACATTTTTGGTTTCAGAAAGCTTAGTTCAGTCACCAGTGATATACTGCAAGGTCTAACGACTCTTAATTTTTGGTGCACCAGTTCACGAATTAGATTCTCCGTGGAGGAAAGCAATAGTCTTACCTTCAAGTGCAAAATCCCTTTAGGTATGTTCAGTGTTGAGGACCACCCAGTTTCCAGCAACCAGGTAGTACGGGATTTAGGTAGCATTTTTCAACCAATTTCGCCCTCACGAAACACACTAAAACTCAAATTGCGAGGGCTAAAAGGCTAACAGGTCTGCTTTATGGAACATCTAGCCTCTCGGAGAGCAACTCGGTACCTATATAACTTACGCTAGACCCCTTTTGGAGTACTGCTCCGTGATCTGCTCTAATGTGCGCCTGTGGGGCAGTGGCCTTTGGAAAGTGTTCAGCGGCTGGTGGCAAAGGAATTATTCGGTTTTCCCACTCAACTCACTTCCATCCAAGGCTGTGAACAGTTGAAGCTAGACCCGCTTTGGCTTAGACGCGTAAAAATAAACCTTATATTCTTCCGTGGCTTTGTTGTAAACAAAATCATCATATCAGCACCCCGAATCAGAAGATCAACAGATTCCCACTACCCAGCAAGACTCGGAGATAACCCAGTTACAGTTCCCCAATTTAGAGGCGCTTTTAGATTCTAGTCATTTCTAGTCATATACGCGAACCCATGAAAAAGTTCGCCACAAAGTGTGCCTCCTATAGGGCCGTCCAAGATTCCTGGGACCCGTATAAGCAAAAGCTTCACATCATAAATTATAATCCTACTCAACGATCCGTACATAAATGGAGAAGGGGCTTTTGAAGTTCGCGTAAGCTTCTACCAGCTTTATGCTCCATTGTTCGAATACCTCATCGTCTCTTGTGCCGTGGCCGCAGCTTGCTTGCTTCCTCCAATCCCTTATTGATTACCCGTTAACTTTGCTTTGCTTTCCCATCTTATCCCGCCATCCACACTTCTAATTCTCTCTAGGTAAATTTCGACAAGAACAGACTTAGAAATTTTCCTTGGAGTGCCTCATTTACTCAACTCAGCCACTATTTATGGCGGCAGTTTCTTCCCCATGCCCTAACCTCCAGCTCCTCTGCTTCCACAATTTCCCACAGAATGGCTTTTTACTTCAGGCCGGTAATTCTGGGCCCAGTCCGTAACAAGCGGTTGAGGGAAGTCTTTTCGGAGCAACCACTTGCACTGATTCCGTGGGCATAATCAACTGTATACGTCATTTGCATGTTTTGCACCATTTACCTATTTTGCAAACTGATCCTTGTTTATTCGCGTCCAAGGCCCCGACCTTTCTATATCCTGGTTGGGCCTTTACAACTCATGTGCTGGTCTGTCTCTCACCGTGAACTAATTCTCGTATTAAATCTTTGTGATAGCATATTTGAGGTTTGCATATATTTCGCGAGGTTCATTTGATAATTCAGGGCGAAGAGGCCGCGAATTAACCTTGCTTTGATTTCGGGATCCATGCAAATTTGGCTATGTATTGCCCATAGGAATGTTACGCAATCTTCATCATTTTTCTGAAGCTGGTAATCGTTACTTTTCCAGTTTCTCTAATTCTCTGGTCATTTCTTCCCACAACCACGGCATGTCCACTGATTCTTTGCTTTTGCCACTGATCTACTCATTTCGCCTCTCTTTTCCATCAGACCTTTCCACATTACACGCTAGTCCGCATATGTATAACCTAACCCATACCCGGAAGTCCCGTTCACACTCCGATGTAGCCGTGCCTCCCCTTTGTAAATCACCTGGCCTTGACTCACAAGCATGCCCGGGGCTAGTGGTTTTGGAATAGCCGTTCGTCATCAGTTTGTTTTTTATACCGTGCTTTATTTTTCCACACAACTCTTACCCACAGTTAATCAAGAAGTTGGCCCATCGTGACCTATAACGAAATTTCTGCCTGTCCAATCTCTCCGCCATCTGCCAACTTCCGGTTAACCGAGTCCTAAGATCTTAACAGTTCACCAGTTCTTATCTTCAGCTTGCGACTTTAGGCCGACGCCCACAGATATATCTGCCCAAGTCGCCCATTTCTACAACACTAGTTCGCGGCCAACCTCGGCGAAGTCGGTGGGGATACTATTTCATCCAATTTGTCATGCCTGTGAGGTTGTACTGCATACCTAAACCGGCAGCGCAGCCACCAAAAGGTTCGCAAATATACTGGAACCCGTTCGTCATGTCAGGGGCAAAAGCAAGCGGTTGACTGATAGCCCCAGAAATCCTGCTATCTGAGTGCTTTTTTCACCCTGTCTCTTTCTTTCACAGCTTACGGCTGCAACACCCTCACAGATTATGGCATCTAGTCTATGGCAGTCTCACAATAAGGAGAAGCAGCCATCCTTATCAGCCTCTGACCCAGTGTGCCAAGTATTCCGAAAGGCAGGTCACAGAGTGACAAAATTGTACTCTTCCGGCTGAGAAGGGCCAGTGCGGTCCGACCCACTCAATAAAAGATGAGTTTCTGATAAAAGACTAGTTTCGGCCCTGCATGTGGAAAACCCCAAGAGGTTGATCTACCCTCCAGGTAATACGTTCGAACCTGCGCGGGGCGACAGCAGGCCGTTCCACCTCTCCATGTACGCTTGCCTGCCTTACCCGGCCCTTCTCACCCTCAACCCTTTCAGCCTCCCTGCAAAACCGTTAATCAGCTTGCCGGTGTCCAACGCAGTAGTGAATACACGGTCTGAATAGTTGCGTCAAGTGACCCCTGCCCCGAAGACACCACGGCACTGATACACCTAGAGTCCATGACCATGGGCCAAACCTCGCCCGTTTTGGTTCCCAGAAAGAGGAATGCTGTCCCCTCACTTTAAAATTTGCCATCCACAACTTTACATTCTCTGTGTTCCCCTCAGGCCAAAGCATTAATAATGCGTTGTCGAAAGCCAGATGTGGATTGTCTGCTACGGTATCGACTCGGTTGTGCAACCAAAACGCTTCCTGGTACAAGCCATCCTTAAGAAACCGCCTCTTAATGGTGGGTGCTCATCCTCAGCTGATTCTCGTGTCTCTGGCTCCAACTCGGAGGTCTCATCTCATTTTTTCTTGCTCTCTTCTGTAACCTTGAGTCTCACCCCGCGGATCACTGTTCTTCAAAAAACCAATACTCCGCGGCGTTCGCATATGCTCACAGCATGCTTAGATCCCACCCCACTTGGCTTCCGTATACTTCTGCTTTCTCACGACCCTGAAGGAAAAGCGGCAAGTTCGCATCTACTTAAAATAGGCCTCAAATTAACCTTGAGTATTTTCCTTTCAATGTTGTTCCATTCTCCTCCAGAGCTGGTACAGCGACTAGACTGCCGTCTTCTTTGTTCTTCCTTTCCTGATTCCACCCCCCCCCCTCTATTCTTGGTCCTCTACTGGGTCCCTCCTTTCTTTTACCACCCACCAACTTGGTCATTCTGTTCTGGTTAAGTCTGCACCTAACGTCTGCCCTAAAACTCCATCGCCATTCAGCGACCCTACGAAAATACCACTCTGTCTCCACCCGATAACCCCCCATAGATCAGTCCGTTGGCCGTTAGTTAACAAAATTATTATTGTCTGGTTCCAATAAAAATGTTAACCTTAAACCCCATCTAGAACGTCCTCCATACTGCTGAGCTCCTAATCTCTTTCAGATCATTCTGGTTACCTCGGTATCCATCGGCCAACTTTGCTTTACCCCCGGGATTGTTGTACGGATTTACCGATTAAATCGATCGGATTGGGCCACTCTCCACCTTGGACGGTCACCTTTTGAACCCATACTCACGCCGGCTGGCGCTTTACGGGGCACCTTCCATTAGTGGTCGCTGTGATCACCATCGTTTTACCCGGGTCACAATCCCCCATGTTGGTCTCGCCGGACTGCTCGGGGGATTCCTGACATCAACCGACAACTAGCGCTACATCAATGTCTATTTCTTGTGCTTCTTTCAAAAGGTTCGGTTTATTCTGTATTGCTGTACCGAAAACAGTGACCGGAATCCAGCCCTCTCCGTTGCATTTTCAGCCTGCCTTCTCCATTTCGTCAACCAACGCCATCCTAGCCCCTTCTTCCTTGCTACCGTAATCAGTCGCTACCTGACATCAGTGGCAACCAAGATCATTAAGAAATAAAATATCAACCACCTGTAGTCAATCAGAACTTGGTTGTTCATTCTCCTGCCTTGTTTATAGAGAAGCCTATTCTCGCACTCATCCGATTTTTTTCCTTGATTCTGCCCATCCTTCTCCAAATCACGACTGTCTCCTTCTCTCCCTGTCATCCCTGCATATTTGCTTGGTCTCACCTTCAGTATCTTCTGTCTCCAGTAGACTGTTTCTTCGACCACTCTCATTCGGAATTATCTGAACTGCTTCCCTTTACCATTCATGCTGTCCAAAGGCACACTGCATTCCCTGTAGAGTTTAGCCTTCGTGTAAAACCTTATATCGCTCCGATAACTACGTATACAAAAAAGGTCAACCACATCATCATTTCCGACACACTTGTTTTCATATCACTATCTTTCTCCGCAATTGTTCAACGATGAAATCAGTCTCCTGTGCGAGCCTCTGGCGCCTGTGATTGCACTCCGATTACACCGTATTGGTTTTACTTTCGACCTTGTCTTGCGGTAAAACCCTCCTCCAGGTTCCTCGATACCGGGCCCTCGGGTATCCATTTAGTCTACCCTCCTGTCTCTCTTCACACACCTCTTCACTTTTTGAATCTCCCTCACTCCCCCTCCACTCTTTTTCCCCGTTTTCATAACAGTCCACTGCACACCAAAGTCCGTAGATGAGAGTGACCTACTCCCGGCCACCGGATCCACAGAGGCCGTTTCCTGGCACGTATACGGAAAACTGTATAACATTCTTGCCCCGCATTTTTCTGCATTCGAGATGACTCATAACAGCGGCGTGGACCATCTCCAATTTGGTTCACTGAAACTTTTCCCAGCCCTATTGCACTGTTGCCGCAATTGTGCGAACCGTGCGCTTCAAATTTGTAAATATTTCACATAGCTGTGTGTCTCTGTATTCTGTGAATATACCTAATGCATGCTTCTTGATCACGGTCAAGAAATATACCATCATTATTACCATTATTATAACGAGGGACACTTGTTTGGAGACCTCCAGAAGGAAGAGGGCCATGAGCTTTCCTACTCATTTGTGTATGTGAAGGAGTCAACTCCATCACCACCATGTATGGATATTACTTCCACACTTCGGCCCTTCCGTTCAGAAAAAGGCACCAGGGAGCTGAAGAAGCTAAGAGTTCACCAATCGCCCTGACCAGATTGCGTCCTTCCCGCGGTATTACTTGCACTGGTCAACGAACTTGCACCGTCTGCGACAGACCTTCTCAGTCAGTCGCTAGGCGGGGGACGTTCGCCTGGCGAATGGGAGGCCGCTATTATCCGTCCACTTCACAAAAGGGTTTCACGGAAGGTACGCACCAGTAACCGCCAAATGAGCCCAATCTACATTTTGGAAAACGTGATGGGGCGGCTAGTGTTGGTAATAATCCGAGAGCACCTGGATTCGTACGAGTACCTCTCCCCCCCAGCGTAGATTCAGTCCAAAGAGGTCAGTAAAACTCAATTCATTTTGGACAGGACGGGTGATGGCCACAGCCGGTCAAGAGTCCAGAACTCTTTCGGTTTTATGCACACCAGTTATGCTTCCATCACTGCACAGAATGACTCATACTTGCAGCCGGCACGAGAATGGTAGGCAAACTCTATAAGGGGCCACAACACGGATGAGGTTTTCGTCGACTAAAGTAATGCCTTTGCCAAGGTACCCCAAGGTCGACTGTCGAAAAAACTTAGGGCACTCGGTCTCCAGAGTCCAGCTGTTCACGAGATAGCTGATTTATTGAGAAAGATAACGTTTCAGTCAGGGTTGCGTAGCCGAAGAGGAGTTGTTATGCTGCAACAGGTAGGATTCCTCAGGGATTGATTCTTGGGCCAGATCTGTTACTGGCATACATAATCCCTAGCCGTCAGGTCTCTAGTCACCTGCCCTTGTCAATGAAGATAAAGAAACTGGCATGTCGTGGATCCCGATGTGGATAGAGGTTATACAAAGGGATTCGAAGGCTTCACCACGACAGTTTGATGTCTGAGCCCTACCTATCAATGCCCTTAAGTGCGCGTGCGTGCCTGTCGGGGAGGGCTTCGGTTGTAGTGCTCGGCGCCGGGAAAGGGCGGCCATCAAGACGACATCCGAAGGAGACCTTGGGGTTATTCCCTTGACGCCCCCTGGGATTAGAGCTCACATGGGTAAGGTCCGCGGTCCAAGGCTATTGTCGGAGTCACAAATCGCCCATTTGATCGGCTGAGTCCTGAGGCTTTACAATTATTGTGTGTCTCTTATGTTCATCCGAGGCTGGAGTGCGGAGGTGCTGCAACCTGCGCCTGCACTAACGGTGAGGTGGAATAATAGGAAAAGGTGCAACGATTCGCGACGAGACTTGCCTGTAGCCTACCTGAGACCAGCAATGTGAATCTTCTGAGGCTTCCTGATCTTCGTCTCGAGTGCCACCTGCGAGATCGTTGTGACATATTTACCTTGAAGAAGTTCCCTCGGGTTTACTCGGGTCCGGAATTGCAAGCGGACCTTCCTTCCAGGATGTCAGGCCAATCTTTAAATCCCTGGAGGCTTCTGATAACTGGTTTGCCGCTGGATATTTTCTTTCACGGGGGGGGGGCGACTAACCTCTGAAATAACTTACCAGCGTCATTGACTGGACAGAAGGAAGACGCCCGGTTCAAACGTCTTCTCGAAGTACATCTGGAGACATTGTGGGGAAAGCTTCCTGAGCATAGACCTAATGGATCCATGTAAAGAGGCCGACATGGGATGTTCCCCTGTTCCTTCTGACGAGGTTAAAAATCGCAGGTTTGTACTACAGGATATGAAGTCAAACCGCTGAGGGGGCGTTTGATATTTATGCAGAACGTACGTATCCGAAGTGGTTCTGCTTAGATTGCGAACGCGTAGTGGTTAAAGCTTGTTGAGGAGTGATGTGGCCGGTAAGATCCGTGAAAACCCATCGCAAAGCTTAGCAGAAGCTTTCCGAAAACAATTTTCTATGTCTAGAGGAAGAAAGGAATAAAGAAGGCGGTTGACTGGAAGAGAGAGTCGAAGTAGGTCTGGGTCTAGCTGAAGGGAACAGGGGCGCAAAACCGAAGATGGCTGGTAAACCAACTGAGATACGGAAGTGACCGAATCGGTAAGCAACAAGTGCCTGCTTCTAGAAATTGCCTCGGGATTAGAGGATCAAAAGAGTTCATTAGAACATTTACTCGAAGACGGGAATAAATTCTGTCGGCACAACGAACATCTGAAAAAGACTAGTCAATCTTCGGCAGGAAGGGCGGAAGTATGGTGGTTCGCGGAACTCCGGAGCCACGTAAAAGAGAACGTGGAAGATCACAGAGCTATGAGAAGCAATAAAAAATGGCGAGGATGCACTGAACTGTCTGAAAAAGCTACAATAAAAGGGAGCCTGCTTTTAGGGAAAAGGAGAGTGGAAGTATCTAAAAGTGACATGAGGCCAGGAACCACCATGGTGAAGTTTACAGATCCTAGACACAGAAACCGGGTGCATGTGATCTCGGAAGAAATGGGGGACACCCAAATAGCCAGGTCTTCTTCCAGTCTAAAGATGCGACTGGCGCGTACACTTCCTATCCAATCTTGAAAGTGGGATTAGGGTTTTCTGGTCTGCAATGTCCGAATCTGTCTATAAACCGAGTTATCACATCCACGGAAGACAGGTTTGCGGAGGATAGCAGAATCTTACGGAAAGACAGAGCGGTGGACCGGAAAAAAGAAAACAGCTGTCCAGCTTAGAGCCCATGGGCTTAAGTAATCGGGGTAACTGCTCTAGGAAGGGACTGCTAGGTTCCGACTACGTAGACAATGCCTGTAGTTTTCGAAGCAGGTGGGACGAATTGGCAGTCACACTAGGCACTGCACGGATCACTACTCCCACCGAAAACTGGGCGACCATTGGATGTCTTCACCCACATACATGGGAGAGGGTTCGTGCAACACAGAAAAGATAGGAACGGTGGAAGAATAGAAAGGGCTTGCCCTTGCTGCACCCAAGCCCTTATGCTCACGGATAGGTATAGAAACGGGATTGCCAAGCGGGCAGTACAAAAGTTGTACCATTAATTCGTAGAGCCTCAGTGAGTGTGTGTGTATCGGAGGCCAGTCTTTACAGCAGTGGAGGATACTGAAGTGTGAGCGGTACTTGACACAGTGATCATGACGGGCGGCTCCAGTAACCCAAAAATAGACTGGGAGTCGGGAGGTGCACCATCGGGCCACTTCGGGGGTGCACGAATGCAGGTAGCACGAAGAGAAGCCCTAGTTCAACACGTGCAGCAGGACACGCGTTGGAGAATCAACCAGAATACTGCAATGCTTGACTTAGTAGAGACAGAGTACGAAATGGGTTCTGTCCCGTGGCCGTCACGGCACCACTAGGGAAGAGCGATCATGAGGTAATGAACGCCGAAGAGGTATCACGTGAAGCGGCAAGCCCTGACATATACTACAATGAGCTCAATGACTTAAAATCCCCGGCACTAACAGCGTCAATGGCGGGACTGAATTGGGAAATCACTCACGGCGACGTGGGAGAAAATTAGAACCACATCCCGGGAAGCATTGTAGAGCTTCTGGATGGTTTCGCATCACCAGCAAATTTATTTGAGTTCATTCATCGACTAACCTCGGAACTCTGGGCCCTGGTTTTCGGTGCTATCTTTTTAGTATCGTCTACCGAGGGCAAAAAGAGTTGAAGCATGAGATGAAACCTCCAGAAAACAAATTAGGTTCCCTAACTGTGGGGCACGGATCACAATATAGTTATTGTTTTCCCCCAGGTGCTTTACCTTCAGACTTATCCCAATTTATTATTATTTTAGCAATTTGAATTTGTATCCAATCGCGCGAATATACATTGATAACTTATTGGTCGCCTTCCTTCGATTTACTTTGTGCTGAGAAGTCTGAATATGGCCACTTATTGTTTGGTTGGTGTAAGCTCAGGTTCCTAGGCTTTGGCTTATGGAGTTCTTTTTATGTTTCGCAGAGAGCACACTTACGAGCCTCACGGAAGACACGTTTTTCGCATATTACAACTGTCTGCCCTAGCCACCTTTTGACTCACAAGGTCAGCCTGCCCCATCCCAGCAGAGCCTATATAACCAGGTCAGTTTATTGATCCACGAGCCAAACAACTTGGGTGTTCGTCGGACCCGTGGGCTCCCGCCAGTCTGCAAGGTAACGTGTGTTTCATTGAAGCAAGCCGTTAGCGTATCTTCGACTATTGAGCTTCGGTTGCCGAACAGATTTTGCGATCCGAAAAAATGTTACTCTGGTACGAGAGTACGTGACATTCGACCGTCAAATATCTGGTTGATTCACTGAAAGATAGAAAATCCCGGCGATTTTGTGAAAGCCACAGCAGAGGAGGAACCAAAAGCAGGGCGAGAACCGGAAATCTTAAAGACAATTAAAAAATCCAAATGCAACTACACATCTAGCCGCGACACCTAACCACGTGGCCATATGGAAACTGCACCCCAAGTCATAGAACTGAGAGGGGCAACCCAGGCCCAGTAATAAGGAAGGCAAGGGGCACCATGTTCCAACAATGTGGAAAAAAGCCCCCCGACAGAAGTAGAATCCCTCAAAGGGCAGGTTAAAATCCTAGAAGTCGAAATGCAAAGCGTGAAGCTTTACACGGAGGCCGTGGCAGAAGGAAGTAGAAGACTGCTACTTCGTAACCCTGGTGACAGCATCGTAAACGAAGGTAGAATCAGAAGGGATGAAAACGGCTATCATGTGAGGTTCCTGGGATGGCTGGCCTACCTCCTACGACACCAATAGTCAAGTGCTATAGAACAGGACTATGGCATGGAAAGCAACCAGAGCCGCCACCTCCCCTGGTATTTGTCAGCCACAGTGTCTGCCGAACAGATATGCTGCCATCCAGGGCAAGACCATTTGAGGGCAGCAAGCAGGGAAGAGTGAGGGTTAAATCCAACAGTCCGGCATTCGTCAAACTAGATAATGCCATAGTCTCGTAGGGAAAGAGCACACCTGACCTGAGGCGGCCGGCTCTCCATGTAGCAAAGCTGGAGATTGCCCCGTTTGGCAAGTCAATATCCAAATCCCAAGAGGTAGGTCAGGTCCCCAAGGTGGTGGTAGAAGCCGGCAAACAACAAGCTAAAGTTCACGTGGTTCAACAGAACAAAAGTCAGGGGATTCATAGGGCATCCGGTCCGGTTTGCAATGAGCGAGCGCAGCCAGCCCAATTCCGGAGAAGACGCCTAAAAAATCTACTCCGATGCAACCAGAGAAGGTGGAGGCACCGGAGGGAACAGCCGAAGAAACTAATTGGGCCGACGTGGTAGCGAAACCAACAAGAGTCATCGGTATGGTGGCTCAAATGGAAGAAGCTTCGGCTGTGTACATTCAGCCCGACACTGGTTCGACTGGTGGGAATAAAAAAGCTACGAAAAATGGAGAGTCTCTGAATATTAGAGAAGCTGCACCGCGGACACCTGTGAAGGCAAAAACGGGGCATCTCCTCTGAGGTTGCATCGGAGGATATCCCTGCCGCAAAATTCGCAATAAATTTAGTAGCGAGGACCAGGAAACCGTCAATGTGGAGCACAGATATCTGCAGCCACCCAGGAAAAAAAGGATGAGTTGAGGGCTAGGATCGTAGAGTCCGACATCGTCGCGCTGACGGCGACTTGGATAAAGCCAGATGCCGATAGAATGCTTTTTCAGGGATATGCTGCCTACTGACAGGACGGAATAGACGGAAGACAGGGGGATCGAGTAGCACTAAAATTGCGGGCCGACATAGGACATTAGGAGGCTCCGTCCAACTTGGTCTCTTTCGCTGTGAGGTCAGGTCTTGCTTTACCGGTATCGAAGTGCGGACTGTCTGCATTACATGTATCTACAGAGCACCGCCAGTGAAAGATGAAGAAGACGTCAAGCTTTTGCAGATTCCAGGTGCGGTGCTGGCCCAGACAGAGGTTAGCCTTATTAGGGGAATTTAACCTACCAGAAGTCAGCTGGAAAGACTAGATCACACCAAGGGGACCAGTGGGCGACGATTTTCTGCAGTGGACCCAGCTGCATGCACTCAAGCGGCATGTGACGCAGGCTACTAGGTACAGAGTTGGACAGCACCCGTCTCTCCTTGATTTACTCGTAACGAGGTATCACCAGGATGTTTAAGAAATAGAGTGGCAAGAACCACTGGGCGGAAGGACCATGTAGTCCCAAGGGTCACACTGAGGCTTAGCAAGACGTTGAAGGAAGTCATGTTGCGTCGGCACCGAGGAAGAATCGAGAAACATGAAATAAGCCGGCGGCGGAGGAAGTTCGGCGGACACTGAGTCACACAGATGGTTCCATGGAGGAACTTTCGGAGGCCACCAAGTCGAGGCCACTCGGAGTTACAGAGCAGCTCGCACCCCTGAGGGCGGTTAGCTGTAAAGACCAATCCCTGTGGTGGAAGTCAAAAGTCCGCAAGTCTATAGTCACTGGAAGGCAACAACGTGTACAGTACAGGCTGTACAAAACTCGGGCTGCACGGGAAGGCTATAGGATGACCAAGAACAGAGCTCAAGCGATCGAAAGAGTACTGCGACATTCCTTTGAGTTTCGGTTAGCTGCTCCGGTCCGCACGAACCCAAAGCGGTTCTATGCTTAAGAACAACCCCACAAACGTTTGAGAGAATGGGTAGGAACTTTGAAAGGGTCGTAGGGTGGACTAGCCTCAAGCTTTAAGGACAAGGCCGACACGCTATTAGCTTTCTTCTAGAGTATACATCGACCAGCAAATTATCTGGAGGAAGGAATGGAAGGACCACAGGTGCCTCCAATACGCCAACTTTTAAAGAAGAGGAAGAAGAGTACACGCAGCTGCAAATCTTGAATATAAATAAAGCCTCAGGACTAGATAAGGTTCATCCAGCCGCCGTTCAACCCCTGGCTGATGCCGTCAAGATGGCTGGAGTAGGTGTAGAACCTGACGTGCTAGCCGTGCAAAACTGGTCACACAAGTGAGTCCTTCCGCACAACCTCACCAAGTGTCAGTGCTTGACCACAAATACAGTGGCCAGTGGGAATGGTTTGGGATCGTTGCAAATGATGTCTCACGTCAAAGGCTTAGACGTTTTACCAGGCAATGGCTTCAGGCCATCGAAGCAGCACGCCGCAGCAGCCAGTATGGTCAGCAAAGAGCTCTTTCGAGTTGGATCCACCATGTCCCATGGAGAGATGAAGATTTCCATTCCGATATGACGGGTCATAGTTAGGCCGCTCATGGAGTACGGCGTGAAAGCCTGGGCACCGTACTACCAGAAGGATATGGACTGTCCGGAGAAAGTGCCACGACTGGCCAATAGAATGGTGGATGGACAGGAAAAGTTCAGCTACAGAGAGAGTCTCCGTGCTCTGAATCAGTTCCCGAATAAGGGGCGGTGCTTTCGAGGGGACCCGATAGAAACCTTCAAGCAGATGAAGGAGCTGTCAGGCATAAATCGAGAAAAACTTTTCTCTGCGATCTCACAGAGAGGCACAAGGGTGCATAGCCTAAGATTACGAGGAATACCCAGGGCTGGAAATAAAGGTGAATTACTTCACTAATGAACGGGTACCCTGTTGGAATAAGCTCTTGGAAGAGGTCATAAATACCAAAAGAGTGAAGACCTTCAATAAAGCGGTAGATCAGTGTTGGGTGGCAGTATACCTCGAATTATGTTAGGCAGTTTTTAGGGTCGGACGCGGCTAGATCATTACTTCCACCTTTGTCCGCTGGGTCTGATTCTGCACAAAACGCCTGCCTTTCGGAGAAAGAAAATCGAGAAGTGGCTGGAGCTACGGTAAAGCTCCAACAACACAACTATCTATACACCCGATTGGCTTCAGTCACACAAAGTCCGGTGCAAACCGAACTGAACTGAAGCTGTGAGGAGAGGCTTAGAGGAGTGAAGCCCCTATCTGTGGAACGTAAGATGGCAAGGGGTGACCTGGATGAAGTTTTCTGGATTATGCGGGGCATTTTCGACTCGGAAGGACTTCATCTTCTCCCAAGAAACAGAGGTGATAGCCTCAGAGGACACGAGCTACAGCTTGCGAAGAGCAGTTGCAGTACGATATTTAGGGCAAGTCTCTTCTCCAAACGAGTAGTAAATAGGGGGAATAAACTTCCTTCCTCATTGGCGGAGGCTTGGACGGTGGCTGACTTCAACAGAAAGTTAGATGCCCTCTGGGAGGGCACGTTTAAAGACCTAGTGTAGAACGACAGACTACCTCATGGTTCCCTGAGTGATAGGAAACGGAGCGCTTGAAGCTACAAAAAGGGTCTTCATCGGGAAGAAAGCAATCTGGGCAGTGCATTGAAGCTAGCTTGCGGATGATGCTGAAATCCAACCTCTCTCGCTAATCTACAGAAGCAAGTGAAAACCCAGTATATAGACTGTCCAGACAAAATTGGGTATACTTATCATAACACCTGTATTCCGCACTCCTGCAAGACGCTGTGTAAACGGGGGGCGAGGTAATGAGCCCATGGTATTTTTTAATGAACTCATCTCTGTGAAGGTGATACTTCCCCGAAAAATCTGCCTTCCGGATAAACGTTCAAAGCGCAGTGTTGAGAGCCAAAGAAACTCGCCGAGAGCACAACGGTCCGGTCTCCCGATTGGCCCCGGCTAATTTCCTACTGTGGAAACCTAAGTGAACTGAACTAAATCAGAATCTGATCTGTTTTCCACACTCTCGCACGACGCTACTACGGACCAAAATGCCCATGGCTGCTCACAAAGCCTAACCTCTGCTGTATGTGAAGCACGACCATATGAGGCAAGACTGGTATTAATCGAAACACAAGGCGGCCAAACACTATCCCTATTGCTCTCCCTAAAAAAGTCACTATAGTGGAGCAGTGATCCTTGGCCTGGCGGAAGGTTCCTGCAAGACGAAAAGGCAAAGGCTGAAGTGTTGTACTCACCGATTAACCCCCATCTTAGCAAACTGCGGTCAGAATGTGATGTGATAAAGGGTGCCACCGAGCTCCGACCGCATAGGCCGGCAAAAAAAAGAGTGGGGCAAGATACTAGATTGCCAAAACATTTACGGTTTCAAAGGAGTTCCGAAGGATACTGAGAGAGCCCAAATGCCTGAAAATCAAGGGTCAGAAGGAAAGGAAAAAATGTGAGGTGAGCTTCTGGGCAAGGGGTGTAGGGATCTGCCTCCCTGTCATCGTCCATCAACCAACGCACAAGTGGTCCTCAACCCGTTTTGGAATAAAACTAAATGCTTAACAGAGAATGGCTTGTGTCGCTTTGCATATGGAGTCCTGGAACGGCGAAGTATTTTTTACCTCACATCTTAAGCTAGCAAAGTTTCACTCTCACTGAAGCTGATATCGCTGCTACTTCTAACCAATTTCCAAATCGTTGAACTTCTCTTCCTCGTATTCTTCTTTTTCCACGGGTTACTACCTTGTTCTTCATTGTTGTTATTATTTTTTTGTTTTCTTCTTCTCTTCTTTTTATCTGGTCTTTCGAACTCATTACCACACCTCCAGCCGTGCTTGAAGACGCAGCAGAAAGATAGGAAGCCTTCAGTATCGTCCATGCAAGCACCATCACAGCATTCTAGAGAGAGAACCAAAGAATATGAGTATCAAGGCCTCACCTTCGACGAAGACTGCTTCTCATGCTACTATGTCTCATAGTTAAGTGGGGTCCGAGGTCGCTTGTGCTTCCACCAGGGTCCTCTTGTTTTTGGGAATAGGAGATGGATGGTCAGCCGACTAGAAACCTGCAGCATTGTCGTGACCACTGTAACGACTGCTATGTTCCGTTTTCCGTTGCAGCACGTGACAATCTTTGGGGCCTCGGGTGCAAGAGAAAGGATGCGAATTTGGCTTAAGCTTCCTTATTCTGTGTTTTGATCTGGTCTGATCTGACCTATGATTGCGCTACGCCGGTGAGTCTCTGGGCGTGGTACTGGGACTTATATATATTCTGTGGTTTTAT
The DNA here is from genome assembly GCA_948099385.1 of Fasciola hepatica. Classification (NCBI taxonomy): domain Eukaryota; kingdom Metazoa; phylum Platyhelminthes; class Trematoda; order Plagiorchiida; family Fasciolidae; genus Fasciola; species Fasciola hepatica. Next base: position 1,930,894 of record CANUEZ040000025.1, read on the forward strand.
CAATCTGTAGAACATAATTCTTTCAATGTGCCTCATAAAATAGTCAGAAATGTTGCATCCATATATCTGGTTTGTCTAACGGTTTTTCGTCCCCGCAACAGATCTTTTCAGCATGGTGGGTGTGATGTTTGGATTCACCTGGAATGCTCCGAAGTGGACAGTGACCTTAAAAAAGACCTCTATAGATGCCATGTGGAGTTTTGCGAAGTGCTGCGCATCAAATGCACAGCTATAAAAGCTGTATGGCCGCAAGGAAGTCAGTGATGACGGCTCCTTTCATCGCAGATAAGACAGTCATCATCAACGTTGTTGCCACCATCCACTTGCTCATCACCATCAGTAGTGGCAGCGGTAGCAGCACCACCATCATCTTCTTCACTAATGTCATCATCGTCCCCTTCACCACCGCCAGAGGGGAAAACGTTCGCGGTGGTTGTGCCTTCCAGGAGCATGGTAGTTGCCAGTGCACAATTCCCTTCTGTTCCCACTGAATCTGGTGTTAAGGAGGATATGGTTTTGGGGACAAAAATGCCAATCGTAGGGGAGCCAAAAACAAGAAGGGGAACTTGTCATCCCAAGAAGGAGCAGTGACGATCACTGCTGTCGTATCGGCAGGCGTCTCTCCATCAGTCTCTGAGTTAATTGCACTTTTTGGTCACAGATTCTTAGATACAGGTGCGTACGGATCAGAAGGAATCACCTCCACAGGATCAGTGCTTGCTGCTTGTCGGAATTCTGGAAGCATCGGTGTCGGTCCCTCAGCAGCGTCTCGATCACGACCTTCTTCAGTTACGGAGTATGTTTGAAAAACTTCTCTGTGGGCGAAGAGACAATGGCTGGGTCTATACAATTAAGAATGGCTTTTCTTTTAGTCAGGATACGCAAAACTGGGGATCCTGGACCTCTGAAGGTTGTTTTTGCTTCTCGCGAACAGGCACAAGCGGATTTACGGCGATCGCCGCGTCTAAGAGGCGAGGCTGCCCGACTGTTGTGTAACCTAGAACCGGAGGATCGGCAGAAATTTAAGCAGGCTCACACAAAACTCCGGAGCCGCCGCGCAAACGGTGAGGACAATCTGTACTTAGGGGATTTTCGGCTAATGATTCGGAGACTGTGACGAGGCCACAGCTGACAGCAGTGACATTACCAGCTCCAGCCCAGGGGGGCACCCTATTGTGAATCTCAGTCTGTGTGTTGTGAATGGACAGACAGCAGATGTGGTTCTGGGGGATGTTATGGGGCTTTTGAACAAACGTAAGGAACTGGAAGCGTTTGCTATGGCCCGAAGACCTACAGTTATAGCGCTGACTGAGACTTGATTGCATGACGAGGTTCTGGACACCAAGGTTGCTCTGCAGGGGTACCATATGTTTCGTTCCGATCGAACTCGGTTCAGAAGTGGTGGTGGTGTAATAATTTATATTTGAGACGGCATATCTGCTCGTCTGCTTGATCGTTGTTTGGTTCCCTAAGTGCTTGGCGAGTCACTTTGGTGTAAGGTAAAATTGGTCGGTATTACGTCAGTAGTTTTGAGGCTTTTCTACAGGACACCTGCTGCAGACTCATTAGACATCCTGGATTCCTTAGGGCGCTGGGCACCTGACGGTCACTGTCTCGTCCTTGGCGACTTCACTGCGCTCCACACTTATTGGGTGGCATCCTTCTTTACTACAGCAGCTGATAACATTTCCCGAAATCTGCTTGCCACTACATGTGGCCTGGGGCTGTACAAACACCGGTCCGAGCCAGGTCGTTTCCAAGGCAAGCAGTCGTCCATTCTGGATCTTGTTCTCACTCCACGGATGTCAGACGTTTTCCAAGATTGATATTCTACCTCCTTTAGGTTCAAGCGACCATGCTGTTCCGTACATACACTGGAGGCGTGGCGTTCAAATATCGCCTAGTCCACACTGCGGACCAGAAGTTTGGCATACAAACTTTGAAGATATGAGAGAGGCGGTGCGGACTATGGTATGGAAGCACGACGATCCTGACAACGTGAACACAGGCTGGAGTCGTATCCGCGACGAGATCCTTCAGCTGATTGATCGCCTCGCCCTACCCCACCGCAAGCGTTCTCATGCGCCTGGTCCTCTGGATTTGATAGAAAACTCCGATGCCTGCTTCGCAAGAGAAATCGGGCATGGCAAAGGTATCGAGAGACCATAGACGGTTATGTTGTGTGCAGACGGATAAGAAATCATTGTTCATCCACGAGGGCAGTCAAGCGAAGCAGGTTTGAGGAGAGGCTGGCAGCCGACTGTGTTAAGGCACCTAACCGGTTGTTCGCGTATCTCAAACGCCGCATGAGAGCGACGCCGGGAATACCAACCTTGGTTCAAGCTGAGATCATCGCTGACTCTGACGAGGCTAAGGCTGATGTCCTGGCACGGCATTGTGTTGGTGTATACAACGGATCCCGCAACAACCCTTTCGCCAGGTTTGCCATTTTCGGAATCAGTCAACGTGCCTTGTTATTTTCATGTGTACGAAATAACGACACAACTACGATCCCTCAAGTTTCACCAATCAGCGGGCTTTGATGGAATTCACCCTCTGGTGTAAAGTGAACTCGCCGACATCATTGCATCACAAACCACCAGGTTGCTCAACACCTCGCTGGCAACAGAGAAACTACCGGACGACCGGAGATATGTTATTATTGTTCCGCTGTTCAAAGGTTGTAACGGAACTGCGGCTGTTAATTACCGTCCTGTGAGTCTAACTTGTGTCGTCTGCACGATCATGGAACGTCTCATAGCCAAGCAGGTGCAGGAACACATGAAAAACCATCATCTGTTCAGTTCCCAACACCATGGCTTCCAAAAAGACCAGTCCTGCAGTCTTCCGCTCACTCGTGAGCGCTGGGCTAAAGTGAAGGCTGAGGGATATTCCACGGACGTCATTCTCGTGGATTTCACCAAAGCCTCCGATAAGATTCCACATGAGCATTCCTCTTGGAAGCTCAGATTAATGGGACTAGCTGCCTACTTGCTAAGATGGATTGAAAGTTCCTAAGAGGACGGCGATTTGCTGTCAGAGTCTCAACAACCATCTCCAGGTGGTACTCAACTCACAGCGGTGTCCCCCAGGGGTTTGTTCTTGGACCGTTATTGTTTCTCATTTACATAAATGACCTTCCCTCAGTTTCCTCATCCTCCTGTCTCCTGTATGTAGATGATCGGAAACTATGGCGCGCACTTCATTCGGATTCAGATAGCCAAATTCTACAGGAGGATCTAAATGCGCTTTTGCGCTGGTCCTCTGAGTAGATGCTACCACTAAATTTGTCGAAGTGTATTCATATGCGTGTGGGTCACTCTCAGCTGCCGGTGAGTTACCACCTATCTGAACGCCTGCCCCGGACAACAGATTGCGAGCGCGGTCTAGAAGTCTTGGTGTCTTCCACGCTGAAGACCAAAGGTCAAACGGACAGAGTGTGCTTCCGCTTGGAGTATCCTTGGCCCAATTCGTCGATCGTTTGGGAACCTACCGTACGATGCTTTCCGTATGCTGCATACTTTCCACGTACGTCCTAGACTCGAATACAGTGGTGCGGCTGTTTATCCATGTACAGCTGCAGAATCAACCAAGTTAGAGAGAGTGCAGAGGTCTGCTACCCGTCTCATCTCTGGACTGCGCGGGGTTAACCGCAACAGACGTCTTAAAGCAATTGGTTTGTTTCCAGTAGCCTATCGGCGGATGTGTGGTGATCTCATCTGAATCCGTCGTATCATTTGGGGTGATCTGGGACCAGAGTTGCAAACGGATTTCCCACTCCGTGGGCCATGACGTGTGCGCAAGCACTCAATGACACTGGTGAAGATGCATTCTACTGGTTTGCCCTTAGTCTACCGCTTGTCTCAGAGGGTCACAAACCTTTGGAATTCTTTACCAGCTGTTGTGATGGGAGAGGTAAACGACAAAGCATTCAAAAGGGGACTTGACCAATCTTTGTTGGGACTATGGCGCTCGACTCAATCTTGAGTTCATACCAACGAGTGGCTTGGGACGGGGTTTACACGGATGGTTTCCGCTGTCTCTAATATGAAGAATGAATGGATGAATGATATGCATATCACAGTGTCCGCCGCCACCTGGTAGGCGGGTCTCGTGAAACCCAACCTGGAAGTCTTACAGGTCTTACTTGGCCAATTCCACCGGGCAAGGTTTTTATACCTTGCTGCCATATCATGGACTGACCACCGGCCTACCTACTACCTACCTATCTCTGTAATAATCAACAGCAAACGAGTGATAACAGAAGTCTTGAAATAGAACCCGGTGTAAGGCTTTCATCAGCTTAGAACAAGGTCAGCTAAAATATAAATAGGCAAGAGTCATAAGACTTTGACGTGGAAGAAAGCAGACGATGACAAAACCATATAATTAAGAAAGATACAGATACCACGTTCATCTCGCCTATAAATATTTCTGAGGTAACGAAAATTGACTTAGAAGTGAATGCTTGCGCAGAACCAGGAGAATGATTGATTGCGTGGCATTGTGTTCGCACTGTATTGTATGGATCATACTTTTCTCTTTCTCAAACAATAAGGATGGAGTCTGTACGTTTCGTGCATTGAAGACTGTTGAGTGATGCGTTCTTCCCTTCTGGTTACTTTCTAATCTGATGTAGGAAAGGGAAGTCCGTTAGCGGGACTACATACCATTACATTTTCTTCGTTGTGGCTTCGATCTTCAGTAGATCGTTCAGCAGCTGGTGCAGGGTTTCATAGTGATACGATGTCTTCTGGATCATCCATATAGCGGATGCAGACCTAGAATTACATCCCAGTAATTCAGCTTCCCCGACTAATGGGTCAAATTTGAATGATCGAGCATCTTTACAGCGAAGTACCCTATTTGAAATCACCAACCAGTTGGGCAGCGGATCCACAGAAGCCACGTGACAAAATGTCAGCGACCCCATTTTCGCGTCCAGGGTGATACACAAAGTCGTAATGAAAGTCGGATAGCTCGATTCGTCGGCGTTAGACTTTTTTAGTTTACTTTCGGTTGTTTTATTAAACACGAATGATACTGATCTCTAGTCAGGAACTAATTTAAAATGTGTTCCAATTAGCAAATGTTACCACTTTTTCAATGCTTCAACAATGGCGTATGCCTCTTTTTCGATCGAAGAATGATGCCTTTCCGCCGGGGACAATGTCCTGCAGAAAAGTGCCACTGGTCTGTCGTTCTGGTTTAGGGGGGCTGCAATGACGATATCCGAGGCATCCGTTTCTACTACCAAACTGGTTCCAGGTTCGTTGATTACCGAGACAGCATTTTCCAATTCAAGTTTCAGGGTTTTTATGATGCAAGACGTTGCTCGCTGGGGGGGAAGGCCCGGTTTCGTACAGGTAGACAGGTTTCATCCGAGAAATGTGATATCCACCGAGAGTAATACCCAAACATGCCTGTGACGCTTTCTTGGGTTTTCACATTATGGGGTGGAGGTGATTCTCTCTGGTTTTAATCGCATTGGGTCTGATCTAATAACATCCGTCGACACTTCGAACCCAAGAAGACTGTGTTGCCGCGAACAAATAATGCTCTTTGGCTCATTTGATGTAATACCATATTTCTCAGCGACTTCAAGAAACTTCCAAATTTTGATCGTGCTCCTAAGCTGTGGTTCCGCAGATAGTCCGGTTTTATTGTAGACGAACGTCCCGTTGAGTCGTTTTTTTGGCTATGACACCACGTTGATAACACGCCACTCCGTTTGTCGCTCCGAATGGGATACGACAAAACTGGTGCACTTTTCCGCATGCTTCGAACGTGGTATAGTACTTTTCGCTGTCTTTAATCTGTGTTTGATGGTAGGCGCTCTTCAAGTCTAGTGCGCCGTAAGCTTCATATCGCGAAATTGTTTCGAATAACTCATCTATATGTGGAAGCGGGTAACCATCTAAATGTGCAAAGCGATTTATCGTTTGGCTGTAATCGACTACCAGTCCTCTGTTGTGGCGTTCATTCTTATCAGTAAGAACTTGCGCTCTCCAGGGAGACTTCGACGGTTCAGTAGCGCCGGAGGGTAATACTGTTTTAGTTTCAGATTTGATAAACATGACATCTTTCAAGGAATGTCGTCGCAACTTGGTGGTGACTGACCTACAATCGGAAGATAGATGTTCGAAGAGTGATTTTGGTTCGATTTTGGCCGCCAGTTCGTGAACCTAATGAGATCATTGTATTCTCATACTTCTGGCCGCGTTAGAGTTTACGGTGAACTATCCGGTCGGTTCGAAACGACCAGTGGTGTTCGGCAGGGATGCTCTTTGTCTCCATTCCTTTTCGACTTCGTCATGGACGAAATAATGGCGAGTGCGTTGCAAAATCTTCAGGATGTAGGCGTCGAACTAGGAAATAGTGGAAAGCTATGTGACCTAGATTACGTGGACGACGTTGTCTGCTGTTCAAATCGACGGAACATGCTCAGCGTGCACTAGGTAGACTCGCAAGAGCTGTAGCTCCATTCGGCATGCGCTTTGCACCTTCAAAGTGCAAGGTGATGTTACAAGACTGGACGTCAACAATTCCGAGCTTGATGCTCGATGGGGAGGTGCTGTCAATTGTCGACCACTTCACCTACCTCGGCAGCAGTGTGACGACGGATGGGAGCACAGTAGTAGAGGTGAGCGCGCGGATATCCAAGGCTCCAGCGGCGTACGCTGGACTGAAGCACTTGTGGCGCCGACCTGATATTTCACTGAAGTTGAAAGGTCGTGTATACTGTGCCACTGTGCGTTCAGTTTTGTTGTATGGTTGCGAGACTTGAAGTCTGCGTGCTGAAGATATTCGTCGTTTTGAGGTTTCCGACCATCCATGTTTACGTAGTATCGCTAGGATTGGGTGGAATAGCCGAGTGAGCAATGCTGAGGTCAGAAAGCGAGTATTGGGTACTAATTCAGAGAATGTTCTATCACAGCGTATCCAGGTTAGTAGACTTCGTTGGTTGGGACACGTGTTACGTATGGCAAACACGTCTACCATACCGTGTCCTATTCTCCGCCCCTCCTAGGGAGTGGAAGAAACCACGTGCAGGTCAACAGATGACGTGGCAGCGAGGAATGAGAAAATGTACAGCAGACTTGGGAAAAGTAGGTGCTTCACGTCTTCGTGGTTGGGGTCCAAAAGATCCGTCTACCAGTTGGCTGGAGACACTGAAGGATATGGCTGCGAACCGCGAACAGTGGCAATCGTGTTGTCACTCTCTATCGAATCAGAATGGCTGATCGATGTGCGTTTGTACAGTTAGACTGTGTATTCCGTGTGTTGGCTACTAGGACATTTTTTCCTTTTCCCACCCATGTAGGTCCACTCCCTGTCCATCTTATATATTCAAACTTTCTAATTTAACGTGCAACATGGTGAGAAAGGCAGTGGTCAGTGGGGCTTGCCCTACTGTTTACCGCTGTACAATGATGATGATGATGATGATGATTGGCCGCCAGTGAACTGCAGAGAGAAAGGGGTGGTTTGATACCAGAAAATGGAATTTCAAAGCTTTCATGTAATCTGAGAAAGTCATGTCCAATTGAAGCATTGTATATAAGTCAGACAAGACGGAAAGTTTGATACGTGTGTAAGAAATGTCTCTGATTTGGAGAGATACAAATAAATGTTTCTGATTATAACTCGGTAAGCCGACGAATGTCATGGTGATTCTATGTTGTAACGCAACAGCATGCCAGCCATACTTTTCAACCACACTCCTGGAAATGTGGCTCTCCGAACTATGAGTGCGTGCAGTGTTATCCCGTTGACAGTGATAAAAATGATTGCACTGGAAAGGCAATGGGGAGTCGCTGCAATAATGGTGGGAGAAATGACGGAGTCCACGGACGTTGCGACGTGCCGGGAGAAGATTCTAATTTTCCGGACACGGGAACTTCGACAAACGCATTGAAAATATCTCTTTTTCCGCAACGTTTGCACAAAACATCCCTAGTTAGTTCCGGGGTGTCGACGCAAACTGCAGAAATAACATGGTGCCAACTGCCGATACGGGGTTTTTCTCATCATGTGGGTCAGTTTAATTACCCGGAACGGGTGGACTGCTCGTAGACACGGACCAAGACATGCTTGGGGCAGCATAGTGTGACAAGGATTATTTTTGATCAAGCGAGAGTTGTTTAGCTAGATCAGAAGCGGTCAGATTAAATGTCTTTTCTCTCATCGACCGTCACCGGATTTGATTAGAGTTCAAGCCACAAATGAGTGGATCGCGAATTAGTTCGTCGCGGTGTTCGTCAGCGATCACTACCTTGAAATCACAATCGACAGAGAGAGGAAGATTGCAATTGTTGCAGAAATTGATAGGTAGTCTGTTTTTGTTCTTCTCTGACGGAATACAGCACATGGCGTGCAAACGTCGTGTTTCGGTTGAATATAAAGTTTCTGGAGAGCTGCGACAGCCGAGTTACTATTTTTGCAGGCGTCGATGATGGCGCGACAGTGCGTTAGAGTGGCAAGTTTTTCAACAGACTAAGAGCTCCCATTTAACACAAACGAATGCAGACAACTCACGGAGGACATTCCTCAGTCCAACCTGAAGAAACTGGGGATGGAGGCACCAGAGTGGGTTCAGTAAGGGCTAATAGTATCAAAGATCTGGGGATATTTGTGACTGCGGAATTCAAACCCCAGAGACACTGTCCGGAAGCAGCAAAGAGAGGCAGTAATGACCTCTTGGTCAATGAGAAGCCATGGGTACTGCTGCTGTTCCACACATCTTACGTAAGGCCACTTCTGGAATATGCAATTCAAGCTTGGCATCCCAATCTTGTTAGGGACAGGAAATTACTCGAACGTGTGGAAAGGCGATTCACCCATATTCCCTGAATTCCGAAGCCTGCTGTTTGAAGAGAGGCTTAGAGAACTAAAACTGTGGACCGAAAGAAGGTAGGGAAAGATCTCATTGAGGCGTTCAGGATTATGAGGCTTCTCGCACTTGGGAGGACTTCAATTGCACCCAATAAGCATGAATGAAAGGCTCATGGGACACGAACCGAAGCTCATGAAACGCCATTGTAATACGGTATTTAGGGCAAGTTTCTTCTCCCAACGAGTAATAAATTGGTGGAACGAACTTCCACTATTGGCGGTGTAAGTCCAGAGGATCGTTTATTTCAAGCGAAAGTTAGATACCCACTGAGGCATCTTGTTTGAAGACCTGGTCTGGGAAAGCAGACCATCTCATGACCCTGTGAGTAACCGCACATATGGTGCTTAGAAATTTTTTTCTCCGCAAGTATGTAAAGTGACAGTCGGGTGTAAATCATACTAAATTCCAGTGTGTTAATGTTCCGGAAGTGGATACAGTCTATTGGCTCTATCACAATAGGCCTGAGGACAACTCCGGACACCAGGGTGTCGGATTCGCCCTGAGCAAAATACCAAAAGCGCCCTGATTTCTTGGGAACTTATTTCCTTGAGGTTGGCCTTAGCACACTTCAAGGACTCACCCCAGAATCTGTCGGTGATTGCTGTCTGTCTACCGACAAATGCGGCTGAAAATACAACGAAAAGTGGCTTCTGCGACAAATTACAAGATCTAACCAATCGTGTTTCAAGCAGTGATATGCTCTTCATCGCCAGTGACTGGAACGCACAAACAGGCTCTTCGCATGAGTCTTTTCGCCATGTCTTAGGAAAGTTCGAACCTGGCAGACGTTGTGAGAATGGAAACCGTCTAGTGAATCTGGCTGATACTAACAGGTTAGCTATCTACAACACTCGTTTCCAACACCATAGAAGACACTTGTTAGCCTGGTACTCAAGCGATAGTCTCACAGAGCATCAGATAGATCATATTCTGATGCGTTCCCGTTGGGTTCCATCAGTAGAGGACTGCCGAGCGTACCGCGGCGCAGTAACAGCAAACACGAACGATACAAACCATGTCCTTGTAAATGTTTGCTGCAAAATCCATCTGTCTGCGCGCCTGTCTCACCACCGAGCTGAATCAATATCGCAGCCCTGTAAATACCCGAAACGCACAACGCTCTCGAACGCTATTGCAGCCCGGCTGGCTGCTGTAACTAACGGGCAAACGGGTGGGTTTTCCGTGGAAGAACAGCGGAAGGTGATCAAGTCGGTGGTCAAGGAGGTTACTTGGAAGGAGCTAGAGGGGACTGGAAAGCGTCTGAAAAACTGGATCTCTTCGACCACCTTGCAACTGTCAGTCAAGGCCCAGGAAGCCCGAGTAGTGGGAACCACTGAACGCCGAAGAATACAACGAGGTGGGCTTCGCGCTCGGCTAGAGCCGATTGTAAAAGGTACTGGATCGAAGTGGCAGAGAAGATGGAGGCCGCTTACGGTACTGGTGACTTCCGGCGATGCTAGCCCGAATCCGTCTTACATGATGCAGCAGGCCAGATTATCTTTGAACAGAGAAGAGAAATCAAACATTGGGTAGAGTATTTTGATCGGATTCTCAACCGACCTTCGGACCGGTCCGCGGACGATCCATTTCCCGGGTGTAGAGGTGTATGACGTCAACTGCGAGCCACCAACTATGACGGAAACCGCCAGGGTCGTCAACCAGTTGAAAAACAGGAAAGCTGCTGGCGGTTGATGTCTGCTGCGTAAGTAAGACACGTATCCTAGATTCGAGCAGTGTGATTCAACTAACTGTTCCTGGCATCTCATCGAGGTATTTTCTGCGCACCTCAGGAGATGAAGAAGCCAGAGCTGTCAGTCAACATGGTGTAGGAATAGCCTTGATTGACAAGACTGAGGCTGCCCTCTTAGACTGGATCCCTGCTAATAGTCGTTTATGTGTTGTGAGACTCCAGGAGTCAGTTGGCGTTCGAAAGGATAGTCGTGTTAAGCCAAATTTGTTTGTGATCTCGGCATATGCCGCAACAGACTACAGCTCTGACACGCAGAAAGACGAGTTCTGCGATGAACTCGCCACTCTCGTTCGCAGCAGCAAAGGCTCTGACATTGTAATTCTGGCAGGTGATTTTAATGCCCAAGTTGACAATAATGGTTTCCTTAGACTTGAAAGGTGCCTTCGATTCAGTCGATCAAACAGAGCTGTTCACTGCTCTTCATCGGAAAGGTATGCCACAGAAGTTCGTGAACCTACTGAGATCATTGTATTCTAATACTTCTGGCCACTTAAGGGTTTACGGTGAACTATCCGGTCGGTTCAAGACGGCCAGCGGTGTTCGACAAGGATGTCCCATTTCTCCATTCCCGTTCAACTTCGTCATGGACGAAATAATGGAGAGTGCGTTGCAAAATCTTCAGGATATGGGTGTCAAACTAGGAAATAGTGGAAAGCTGTGTGACCTAGATTACGTGGACGACGTTGTCTGCTTGTTCGAATCAACGAAACATGCTCAGCGTGCACTAGATAGACTCGCAAGAGCTGTAGCTCCATTTGGCATATGCTTTGCACCTTCAAAGTGTAAGGTGATGTTTCAAGACTGGACGTCAACGATTCCGAGCTTGGTGCTCGATGGGGAGGTGCTGTCAATTGTCGACCACTTCACCTACCTCGGCAGCAGTGTGACGACGGATGGGAGCACTAAAGTAGAGGTGGGTACGCAAATGTCCAAGGCTTGAGCGGCGTACGCTGGACTGAAGCACTTGTGGCGCCGAGCTGAAATTTCACTGAAGTTGGAAGGTCGTGTGTACTGTGCCACAATGCGTTCAGTTTTGTTGTATGGTTGCGAGACTTGAAGTCTGCGTGCTGAAGATATTCGTCGTTTTGAGGTTTCCGACCATCGATGTTTACGTAGTATCGCTAGGATTGAATGGAACAGCCGGGTGGAAGGGGGGGGGGGTCAGAAATCGAGTATTGGGTACTAATTCAGAGAATGTTCTATCACAGCGTATCCAGGTTAGTGGACTTCGCTGGTTAGGGCACTTGTTACGTATGGCAAACACACGTCTACCATACCGTGTCCTATTCTCCTTTCCTCCCAGGGGGTGGAAGAAACCACGTGGAGGTCAACAGATGACGTGGCAACGAGGAATGAGGAAATGTACATCGAACTTAGGAAAAGTAGGTGCTTTACATCTTCGTGGTTGGGGTCCAAAAGATCCCTCTTTCAGTTGCCTGGAGACACTGAAGGATATGGCTGCAAACCGCGGACAGTGGTGATCGTGTTATCACTTCTGTCTAGTCAGAATGCTTAATTAATTTGTTTGTACAGTTTTACTGTGTATTCCGTGTGTTGGTTATTAGAGCATTCTTTCTTTTTCCTACTTGTGTAGGTCCACTCACCGTCCATCTTGTGTATTCATTCTTTCTATTTCCACGTGCAACATGGTGAGAAAGGCAGTGGTCAGTGGGGCTTGCCCTACTATTTAACGCTGTACGATGATGATGATGATTCTCGGATTACATCATAGACGGAAGAAAAGCCCATCCGCCCACTTCGAGATACCTGACTGCTCAAGAGATCGGCGATTTTTGCATGACTACTAGAAAACTGACGCAGGCCGTGGCGTTCGCTACAGAAACCAGTAGCTTAAATGGAGTTGAAAAACCAGAGTCGAGGGGGACACTAAAGGGCTATTCCCATAAGGAAACGCAGCCCATTCACCTCCGACGGAGCAATAAGAGTCGGAGGTCAGTTGAACTGGGCGTTGGTGTCTTTCGAGGTGAAGCACCCTGCCATTCTCCGAAATCATTCTGTAACTCGTCCATCAATTCGATATTGTCACGAAATCAAGGGCCAAAGGGGAACAAGTCAGGTTCTAACCGTGGCAAGGCGAAGATATTGGATACTGCATGGTCACGCGGCAGTAAAGTCAGTTTTGGCAAGCTATTTTCATTATCGAAAATGGCACTGTAAGCCATGTCACCAAATAATATGTCAGCTACCGATAAACAGAGTTCAGGTAGACGGAAACTCGTTTTCTTATGTTGGCGTCGACTATTTTGGTCCCTTCTCGGTAAAACGGGGGCGCGGAACAGAAAAGAGGTACGGATGCTTCTTCACTTGTCTACCAGTCAGAGCCATCCATATCAAGGTTGCAGTCCAGAAACAGACTCATTTCTATGTGCGTTTGCAAGATTCTCCGCTTGTCAAGGAAACCCGGTTCATTTACGAGGCGACAATGACCTGAACTTCAAAGGAGCAGAATGCGAGAACAGAAGAAGGCTGTTAACACGGAATCAAGAAAGGATCTCAAGAAGACAGTCAAGCATAGGGTGCGAGTGGCAGTTTTCGACACCTGCGGCCAGCCACCAAGGAGTCTTGTGGGAGCGACTGATTCGCAGTGTTTGACGTATCCTGCTTTCGATCGTAGGTGACAGCCTAGTTGATGCCAAGAAATCATTGACTGCATTTGCCGAAGTTAAAAGGTTATGAATGAAGATACCACAAAAGATTCAGTTCACACATTAAAGAACTTGAGCAAGTCCATCCGGAGGGGAAGTGTTGATTCTTTTTGGTCATCAAGTAGCCTTATTCTTAGCTCAAACCCTTTTTATGTACTGACATTTTCGTCTTGCACACCGTATAGCATAGACCACATTTCCGCCCTTTTTCTGTTGCCTTTCGCGTAGTAATTTTCTTTCCAACCACCGCCCAAATGTCCTGTGCTCATTTATATGATACGATTTCCGTTTAAGGTGATCGCCCCATCTGGGTTTCGAACCGCTGACCCTTTCAGCTCCAGTCTAATATCCTGCCTTTCCATCAATCCGGCCACTCCGGTGGATCGGCCAATCGCGTACTGTCACACGCACGCACGCACCCCACCGGTCTTTATCCGCCCCCGTCTCTGATATCCGTTTACCGCAAGCGCCGATTTTAACTTTTAAACGCTACAGACCAAGTTCACACAGGAGACGGTTAAATCTGTCCACACTTGTGACAACGCAGTTTGGGTCCCAGCAGCAGCAATCTGCAGTACACCAGCCACGGCAAATTATTTACACTGTTCGCCACGCTGTCTGCCGTCCTCTGTAAGCCATGCCCGTTTTCTCATTTGCACTTTAGACGCTCCAACGAAATATGCGGACCCGATTCCTGTCCAATGAACGAAACGCGCAGAACGGTAGCAGTTGATGGATTTTGGTATTAATATCGGTTATCCTGTAGATCTGACAGGAGGTGGGAGACTGCACGAGCTAATGACCGGAGCTGACGAGCAGAGGTTCGTCTTGTCTCTAGAGCCGCATGGTCTAAGATGGCGATGATTTTGTGTGCCGGTACCAGGTGGACTTAAACAAACAAACTTCAAACAAACCTGAATTCCTGACCTATCGAAAAGCCTGATCAGCGTTTGCTTGGCCAGTTAAGTACTTCAATGGATGACTGATGAGAATCACCCAAATGTCCTACAGGACTTCTGAAATAGGCCCATGTATCCGACCGAAGAGGATTATCATACCGCACTGGATGTGGGAAACTACTTCGAAGTACAAAAACGACACACTGGCCTTTCTGGATGTCTTTATACACAGGAGCACCAATGGGACAGTCGAAAGAATAATGCATAGAAAGCAAACATGGGCTGGACAGTACACCAACTTTCTCTGTTTTGTACCCATACGACATGAAAGAAGCAGTCCAATGCTTAACCTCGCGAGTAAGAAAGTTATGCTCACAGGAGACCATAGAAGAAGAACTGCACTTAGTTTAAACACTCTGAGGGAAAACGGGTACTCTGAGCGCTTTATAGAACAAGATTTGAGAGATAGACCTAAATGTACTTGAAGTTATGACGTCCCTAGGAAGAAACTGTTTATGCGTATGTCATTCAAAGGAGACGCCATATTGGACCTTGTCAACAGACGTTTAACACGTGCGGTGAGTGGAACATTCAACTAAGCTCGTGTTTCCTGTGTATTTGCAAGCTCTCCGATCATTCGAAATTCTAATAACGATGTGCTGCCAATGCTGGCCACCTCAGTAGTAATCTATTTGTTCAGGTGCAAATGTAATGCAACCTACATTGACCGAACGACAAAGCAACTATCCCAAAGAATTAAGGAACGTCCACAGTGGCTACAGCATGGAGGAACAGGAACCATAGAGAGTGCCATTCTCGGGCATCAAGTAGACTCAAGTCATCAAATAAGCACAGATTCGGCATTCAAAATCGTCTATCGAGTGCCCCCCCCCCCTCCCCCCCCCCCCCCCCCCCTTAATCCGCACAAACACATCTGTTTACACACACTGAACATCGCAGAGGCGATTAGCATCCTTCTTTTCGCACCTGCTCTGTGTACACAAGAAATTCGTCCAAGCCCTCCAATTACTCTGGCCGCAAGTGGACCACCCCCACCCCAGTAACTCAGCTCCGAACCATGTGACCGTCACGACCTAGTCGTGCGGATCGACACGCCGATCTAACTTCACCCCCCCCCCCTTCCACAAACTATGTCCAATCCGAATGACCCTTGACCATTTCAGCACAACCAACTCCTATATGATTTGTAAAGACTAGAGAGTGAATCATTGAAAACAATTTTTTGTCTCTGAAAACGTGTTCTGGAGTACTATTGTCCTAACTATAAGCCAGTTTATGTGACTGAGTAGAAAGATTCGAAAAGGAAGATTGCTTATAGCTTGTGGAAGACCTGGTACCGGAAGTGGATGTTCCCGGGGAGCGGTTGTCATTCCCAAGTAGACCTAAGTACAGATACGTATTTATAGGTATTTTATATAAGGCGCACCTAAGCTCGTAGTTTGCATTTTAATGAGTTTGGTATCTGCGAAGAGCCACTACAGCATGCATTCTCCTACAGTTATTAACCTTATGACTGTCCCTGCTGTCCGTCTTTGATCAAGACTGCCGTTTTGTCACAACGTTCTGCTTCAAATTATGTCTATATTCATATTCAGTACCAGTTCCAACTGATATAACTGTTTATTGAACACTAAAGCCCCAATCTGCTGTAATCTACATTTGCTGCCGTTTCGGCGTTCATAAACATACTCGATCTCTCCACGGTTTCTGATTGACCGTCGTCATATTGGGACTGCGCTCAAACTCGTTCACTAACAGCGACGTCACTAGAAGCGATTGAAGATTTCAAATCCTCCCTTGTTGACTGTTTTTATCAATACCATCGAACCCATAGGAAATTTAGAAGCATTGTCAGTAACCGACACAGGGAAGCGGTAAGAGTATTAAGGGGAAATAAAGACATTGTTATTGCCAGGCCTGACAAAGGCTCCGGAGTTGTGCTATTGAATCGCAAAGACTACATTGATAAAATGGATACCATTTTAAGTGACTCGACAAAATTTACAGAATCCAAAGGAGAGAAGGACAGAACCAAGACAGTGGAAGAACAACTTACTGCAGCCCTGAGACTATTGAAAGATCAGAATTATATTTCGAATGGCAATTATGAACAGTTACGACCTACTGGCACTAGTATTCCTCGTCTATATGGCTTACCCAAGATACATAAATCGGGAGTACCACTAAGACCGATACTTGATATGAGCACTTCTCCCTACCACTCTACTGCTCGTTGGCTCGCCGATATACTGGAACCAGTGCGCAGAATCATTGCTCAATACAGCCTTAATGACACATTTCAGTTCGTAAAATTAATAAAAGAACAAAATACGACAGGACTTAAAATGGCATCTCTGGACGTAACATCACTACTTACGAGCGTCCCACTTCTAGAAACTATCGAATATTTGTGCAAATATATAATCGAAAATGAAATAAACGTTGGTATTCCGGTAGTCAGTCTGAAAGAACTACTACTACGATGTACTCTAAATGTTCAATTCGGCTTCAACAAAAAGCTTTACCGACAAACCGATGGAGTTGCGATGGGCTCGCCTCTGGGACCCCTACTTGCCGACATTTTCGTTGCCAAGCTGGAGAATGGGGTACTCAAAGACACCATAGAAAGACTACCAAGGTACTGCCGGTATGTGGACGACATCTTCATTATGATTGACAAACATGTTCACCTAGATGAACTAATGGAAAAGTTTAACCAGACTCACAGTGCGCTCAGTTTCACATCCGAAGTGGAATTAGACGGCAGATGGCATGTAGATGCGCTTGAACCGGTTCGCCGAAAGATTGCCCGCTACAGCCTAAAAGACATTCTTCAATTCATAGAACTAATCAGCAAGCGACATGCTGAAGATCTAACGATGGCCTCTTTGGATGTGACATCTTTGTTTACCAACGTGCCGCTTCTAGAAACGATCAATTATTTGTGCGATTTCATCGTAGAAAACAGTTTCAATATCGGTATTCCAGTAATCAATCTGAAGGAACTTCTGTTACGATGTACTTTCAATGTCCAGTTTACCTTCAACGGAGAAATATACCGTCAGACCGATGGAGTAGCTATGGGGTCACCTCTAGGCCCCTTACTTGCTGATATATTCATGGCTAAGCTGGAAAACGGGAAACTTAGCGATACGATAGAAAGTCTGCCCATCTACTATCGATACGTAGATGATATTTTTGTCCTAACTGACAGTCATACACGGCTGGAGTCATTGGTGGAGGAGTTCAACCAGGCTCATAATGCGGTTGACTTTACGTCGGAAGTAGAAGAAAGGAACACTTTTCACTTTCTAGATGTGCTTCTTTTAAGAGGTGGCGATGGCAAACTGCTCCGTCGTGTATATCGCTAACCAACGTGGACAGGCCAGTACACCAATTTCGCCAGCTTTGTACCTATCGGACGTAAGCGTAACCTTATTCGCTCACTCGCAGCCCGTGTGCGAATGATTTGCTCGAATGAGACGGTGAGTGATGAATTAGACATTTTGAAGCAAACGCTATTGGATAACAGATACCCCGAGCGTTTCATTCAAAAGAACATAGCAGAAAGGGCAACGAGACAAGCGTTAGTGACCGTGAAGAAAGATTTATACATTCATCTCCCTTTCAAAGGAGATGACAAAAGCGAGTTACTAATAAGACGCTTGGAAAAAGGCAATCGCTCGCACCTTTCCCGCTGCTACACTGCGTGCCCACTTCACCAGTCGACCAGTGATCTCGACGAACCTAAAAGACAAGTTACCTGTCCTCACCTCATCCATGCTAACCTATTCGTTTATTTGCTTATGTTCGGCAAGCTATATAGGTAGAACGACACGACAACTATCACAAAGGATCAAAGAGCACAAACCAACTTGGCTGTCGACGGGAGACAGAAAATTCATCACCAGCGCGATTGTGGCACACCTTGCGGACACTGGACATCGTGTAAACGACGACGCGTTCAAAATAGTCTACAGAGTCCCTACGAACGCGCCGAAGGCCGCTCGAAAACAACATCTAGCAACGGCAGAGGCTGTGGCGATCAGATTATTCAGTCCATCGCTTTGTTCTCAGAAACGTTTTGTTTAGGCACTCAAACTACCCTAGCCGCGATCCGAAACCGACCCTGGAGCTCAGTGTGACCCATACGTTGACCCTTTGGTTGAAACCGGAAATGGATAATCCCCAAAACCCTTGTTCATTGTTTCACGGGCCCCTTTCCCAACCACGAAACAACAACATTTCCCCTCCTATTTTTCCTAACTACGCAACACCAACTTTGATGACCATCCAATCACACTTTAGCACACAGACGTTGTTCATAATTTATGCATTTCAAACCTATAAATGTAACTGTATTAGCCACGAGGATGATGTTACCGAAAACGAGCTTGTTCGCTATTGGTGTTTTCTATATATGTAACTGTATTAGCTAGAGGATGAAGTTAGCGAAAACAAGCTTTTTCGCTATCGTGCCTTTTTTATAATGCAATGGAATTATTGAGTGATATATATATATATATATATATATATATATATATATATATATATATATATGATTACGAAATCCGAATGGTTGAGGCAAGCAGAAGACAGAGGCCTAGAATTTAGGCTTTATTTGACATACAACTGAACGGTGCGATCTGATAACAACAAAACAGAAATTTGATAGAACTACAGTAATAAAGCTAAGGTAGATAGAAAATGGTAAATAAACATGACATTCACCCCCGCGAACTATTTTGATTGAGAACGTTTGTGTCGGAGATGTTTCATGCTTCCCTATTTCTTAGGTTATAGGGATGGACTCGCTGCTGTGCTTTTACTAAGGGGTGTGTACTGGATTCGTTAATGTATGACTCTGATATTGGTGTGTGAGAAGAGGGGGTGTCTGTAGACTCTTATGCATCAAGGGGATTACATATGGTGTCGGGTAAAGGCTGATAGTCATCATTTAGAGTCGGAGGCTGATTTTCGGCAAATTCCACGGTCTTCGGTGATTCTGATGCTTGGCTTTTAGGTGCCAAATGATGTATAGGGACAGTGTCTTCCCTTTCGTCGGGGAAACGAACATGAGCGTATTTCGGGTTGCATTCAATCAGTTCAACTTCATCGACCAAGGGGTCGTATTTTGTTGACCCTACAGAACGACGTATCAAGACCGATCCTGGACTACTCAACCAGGTAGGTATTGAGACCCCTGATGTTGATTTACGGTGATGAGTGTATATTCGTTCATGTGGTGTTTCATATGTTGCAGTGCACAAAGTGACCTGATGGAGTGGAGTGCGTCGAGAAGAACATCCTCCCACTGGGTGCATGGTAGTCCTCTTGACTGGGCTGCAAGAACAGTGGTTCTCCAGAGGGTTCCATTGAGTCTCTCGATTTGTCCGTTTGACTGAGGATTGTAGGTTGTTGTTCTGCTGGTTACGATACCCTTGTGGTGGAGGGAGTTCTTTAGTTCTTCAGACATGAAAGAAGAACCCCTGACCGAATGGATGTAGGACGGCATACAGAAAATCGAAAACAACTGGGAAAGGCAACGGATGATTGTGGCGGTCGACAGGTCTGAGCAAGCATAAGTAAACGGGAACCTGGAGTACTCGTCTATGATAGTCAGTAGGTACCGCTTTTGGATATTGAGGGAAGCGGCCCCTTGAAATCATTGTCTAGTCTTTCAAACGGCGAAGTGGCTTTGATCAGACTTCCGGTAGGTGGCTTGCAAAACTGGTTTCCATTTGGCACAAAGTGTACAGCCACCGGTGACAGATTTCACATCGTCGACGGAGTACGGATGATTCTTCGTTATGACGAAGTAAAGCATACGGATAACACCCGGGTGGCAGAGTGAGTTGTGTAATTCTTTGAGTGACGCGAGTGACGTAGACGCTGAGCAGAAGCTGCGAGACAGTGTGTCAGCTGCGACATCCTCACGACCGGGACGATAAATAACGTCGAAACTGTAGCACGATAATTCGATTCGCCACCTCTGAATCGTCCCATGATGTCGGAAGTTGAACATAAAAGCGACCGACTCTTGATCCGTGATGAGTCGGAAATGCGTACCCAGCAAATAATGTCTCCATTTCCGGATAGCCTCCAAAATAGCGTTTTCCTCTTTTTCTACGGATGAATGATGCTTTTCGCTTTGATACAGAGTCCGGGGAAAGAATGTGACCGGCATGTGATTTTGTAACAGTGTGGCTGAGATAGCTATATCCGAGGCATCTGTTTCAACGATCAATGGCAACTCGGAATCGACAGTGGTGACGACGGCACGTTCGAGCTTGCTCTTGAGTGTTTCAAATGACACTCTGACATCGTCTGGTAAGGGAAATATGTGGTTATGGACCAGTGGATGAATCTTATCCGAGAAGCGTGATATCCATTGAGAATAGTATGAAAATAAACCTATGGCTCGTCGCTGAGATTTTATATCTTTTGGGGGAGGGAGTTCCTGAAGGGGTCGTAATCTTTCAGGATCGGGCTTCATCAAACCACGTGAAACTTCATAACCCAAGAGATTAAGTTCTTTCGTACCGATGATACTCTTCTCTTCGTTCAGAGTAAGTCCGTATTTTTCCACAAAATTAAGGAAGTTAGTAAGATTCTTATCGTGATTATCTCTGTTTGTGCCACACAGTTATATTATCAATGTAGGCAAATGTTCCTTTCAAGTTTTCTTCGCGAATAATTTTATCGATAGCACGCTGAAAACAAGCAACATCATTCGTCACTCCGGACGGTACCCGGCAGAATTGATATAAATTCCCACAGGCTTCAAAAATAGTGTATGGCCTGTCTTGTTTTTCTATGGAGATTTGGTGATATGCGCTTCGCAGGTCCAGTGCACTAAAAATTGAATATCGGAATATTTTAGATACCATGTCATCGATTCTAGGCAGTGGATAAGCGTCCAATAGCGTGTATCGATGGATAGTTTGGTTGTAGTCAACTACCACACGTCTTTTGTGTTTTTCGTTTGTTGTAACAAGGACCTGAGCGCGCCAGAGTGACGTTGATGTCTCAATGATCCCATCCCTCAAAAGTCGCTGAATTTCTGATCGAATAAATTTCTCATCTTTAGGAGTATGGAGTCGTGATTTAGTTGCGATAAGCTTGCAATCTGGTAGCAAGTTACCGAAAAGAGAAGTAGGTTCAATACGTGAAGCTGTCACACTACAAAGGGAGAGAGTTGGTTTGCTGCCACTGAATGGAATATCAACTGCTTTGTGGAATTTCAAAAAATCGTACCTCAGTAATACATACGCACACCGTTGAGGGAGCACAGAGAGTTTGAAGTTGTTGTACGAATTATCCTTGACTTCTGTTAGCAAAACAGTGACCCTTCGTCTGACTGATTAATCTTGTAGAAGCCATGGCCGTGACGCTGTATGACTGTATAATTTCGAGATGGTGACGCTGTACCACGGATTCGAAGATATAACGGTCGGAACTTCCTGTATTTATCAGAGCTTCCCTAGGGATCTTGTTCACAGTAACCGTTGTTAGCGCATTCAAGAGGTAATCCGGAGAAGAGGCGGCGATGACTGTATAAAGTACAGGTGTTATGGCAGAGACTATGCGTTTCTCCGGTGGTGACCGGCAGACACGTTTGAAGTGTCCTTTCTTTCCACAGTTACTGCAGACTACATCCTTAGCAGGGCATTTGAATCGAGGATGTCTGTCATTTCCACAGAAATAACACTTGGTTTTCAACGCCGCTGACGTTGTTTCCATGATTAAGTTGCTACCTTCCTTGTGGTCATAGGGACAATTATCAGTTGATTCAGTGGGTGTTGACGCCGAAGCCGTATACGATATATTGATGGTGTCTGGAAGGCGCTGGATTGTTGTTGGGCCATTTCGAGCGATCATGCTAATTCTAGGGCAGTTTGTAAGTCCAGAGATTTATTTTCAAGGAGTCGCTGCCGGACAATGTTCGACTGCATCCCGCTTATGAAAGCGTCTCGAATGGCGTCGTTTTGATTTTGCTCGGCTGTCACGGCCCGGAAGTTACAATCCTTTGCTGAGGATTTTAGTTTTTGGTAGCTCTAGTTGAAATCCCGCCCCGTTTCCTATTTGCATGTTTACTTTTACTTTTACGCGACTATCTCCTGCGAGAGGATAAGTCGGCTCCATGGATATCACGAACCATTGCTGACCACGCGCGGCGGTCGGAGGCGAGCTCCGTACAGATCTTGATCCAGTCCTTTTTCCATCGCCGGGCTCCATAGACTGACCGAAGGCCTAGAAGCTCTACGTCTTTCTCGATTGTACTGGTCCACGTTTTGAGCTGCCCACCAAGGCGACAACGCCAACCAGGGCAGGGAGTGGGGCAGAGTGTTTGCTTGGTTAGCTCCGACTCGGGTCGCCGAAGTGTATGGCCGAACCACTGAAGTCGTCGACGTTGGAGGAGGACGGGGAGAGCATCGATATCACAGCATCGTCTCTTTACCTCGTCGTTGGACACCCTGTCGCGCCACTTGACTTTGAGGATTTGCCGCAGGCATCAGTGGTCGAAAACCTCCAGCATTCTGGTATCCTCAGCTCGTAGTGGCCAGGTTTCGCAGCCATAGATGAGTACGGGCCGGATGGCAGCACGGTAAACACGAGTTTTGGTTCTTAAGCTGATTTCACTGCGAGTCCACAGCATTCGTCTTAGCTGAAGAAAGGCTCTCCTGGCGCTGTCGATCCGTAATACCACTTCATCTTTTGCCTGGCCGTTCGGAAGCAGAGTTGTGCCTAGGTATTTGAATGAAGGGACGTATTCGACTGGTTGGTCATTCAGCGACAGTTGTTGAATTGTCGGGCCCAGATGGGTTGTGAAAGCCTTTGTTTTGGTCGAGTTTACTTCAAGTCCGATGGACCTCGCGAAGGAATTGATTCGGTCGAGGATTGGTTGTAGCGTAACGGGGGAGTCTCCAAGCACGACAATATCATCCGCGAACTCCAGGTCCGAGATGTATATTTCCTGGCTAAGCTGAACGCCAGGGTAGTTGTGTAATGCCTGTCGCATTGTCCAGTCGATGGCGTAGTTGAACAGCACCGGTGAGAGGGGACAGCCCTGCCTAACTCCGGTGGTGAGTGTGAATTCGCGGGACTCTTCACCGTACATACGAACCCTAGCACCGGTTGTCGAGTAGTATCCCCTTAACAGCCTTAAAAGTTTATCGGGCATTCCATCGGATTGGATTATGGTCCAAAGAGACTCTCGGTTCACCGAATCAAAAGCTACCCGGAAGTCGATGAAACAAGCTACCGTCGGCTGCTGGAACTTATAGCGGTGCTCCAGTATTCGGCGCAGTGTGAAGATTTGATCCACACAGCCTCTGCCACGGCGGAAACCCCCTTGGTTCGGGCGAGTGCGCTGGTCTCTTGCCTCGGAAAAACGGGTTAGTAACAACGAACCAAAGATCTTTGCGGCCACATCGATCAGGCTGATCCCTCGGTAGTTCTCGCATGCCGATTTATCACCTTTCTTCGGAATGGGCAGCAGTATGGACATTCCCCAGTCCGGTGGAAATGCTTCCGCTCTCCAAATGGAACCAAAAAGTGTACACAACCTGTCAATCAATGACGATGAACATGCTTTATACACTTCTGGAGGGATGCCATCTTCCCCAGCAGCCTTTCTGTCTTTCAGTTTGTTTATCATCTCCGTGATTTCCGCGGTGTTTGGCGGGTCACAGTTGCTTTCGTACTGGGCTGGAGGGGTTGATATTGGTTGGTCCGTCCGGTGGTCCGTAGGCCGGTTGAGCAGCTGACTAAAGTATTCCACCCATCGGTCCATTTTCTTGCTCTGTTCAGGTATTAAGTTTCCTGCCGTGTCACGAAGAAGGGAATCTTGCTTACAAAACCTATTAGGGGCGCTGCGAATAAGGCGGAACAGTTTACCGAAGTCACCAATTCCGGACGCGGTCTCCATTTTTTCGGCTATTTCTATCCAGTATCTTATGCGATCAGCCTTGGCGGAGCGTGTGGCCTCTCGTTGCAGTCTGCGGCGTTCGTTACTACCTGCCAGTCGCGCTTCGTGTGCTCTGGCTGACAGCAGGAGCGTGCTCTCCGAGATCCAATCCTTTGTCCGCCTTTTCGTTCTCCCGAGTACTGTCCAAGAAGCTTCCTTGATTGTCGTCATCATTCGAGTCCACTGCCCTCCCACAGAAACTTCATCTGCCTGTGCATTGGTTGCGCTGGTTAGTCGGGTTGTGATTGCTCGTGACAACGCTTCTCGCTTCTCTGGATTTCCTAGGGCAGCAACGTTTATCCGAGAGGGTGCAGACACTTTAGCACGTGTGGACAGATGAACTTTGAAGCATGAGCGTAGGAGGACATGGTCGGTGCCGTTTGTGTTGCCCGTTTTTGCACCTCGGTACGCTCGGCAATCCTCCACAGACGAGGCCCAACGGGCTCTCACCAGGATGTGGTCGAGTTGGTGTGCAGTGTGACCATCATTGGAGTACCATGTGAGTAGATGCTTCTTGGGGTGTTGAAATCGGGTGCTGCAGACAACCATTCTGTTGATGTCGGCTAAACCAATCAGTCGGCCACCGTTCTCGCAGCGTTGACCAAGGCCGAATCTCCCGAGAATATGGCGAGTAGATTCGTCGGTCGTACCTGTGCGAGCGTTCCAATCTCCTGCGATGAAAAGTACATCGCGCCTCGAAACCCGGTTGATTACCTCCTGCAAATTAGTGTAGAATTCGTCTTTGGTTTCATCATCAGCTGAATTGGTTGGAGCATAGATCGCGATCACCGTCAAGTCGTGCGGGGAGCCTTTAAAACGTGCCAAGGCGAGTCTGGATGAGACGGGTTCCCAAGAGATCATTGCATCATTAGCTGCTTTGTTCAGAGCTAACGCGACACCGTAGAGACCGGAGTTGTCTTTCGGGCCACTGTGATAGAGCCAGTAGGATGTATCCACACCCGGGACCTTTATTTGTCGGCTACCTGAGTTGGGCAGGCGGACTTCCGAGAGGCAAGCAATATCTACGTCATAGTCGTGTAGAGTTCGCATTGTGATGCACTGACTGCCGACGTCTAGAAACGTCTTGACATTCCAACAGGCTATGTGTGTTCTTTTCCTGCAGCGAATAATCCCAGCTTGTTGTCTTATCACCTCGACCGCCGGGACACGAGGCGCGTCGCTTACCGGGGACGCCGTAGCATGATGAGCGCTTGAGGTTTCGTGAATAATCATAGAGAGTCGCGGGAGTAGGGTACGAAGCGGTGTCCCCAGCACCGTTCGGCCTTTTTGTTCGAGGTTGCACCTCTAGCCCTTGCACACCCAAGTGCAGACTGCAAGGCAGCAGGGTGTTTCCAGAGGAGCCGGTGACCTGCTGTACAGTTCGTTCGCCTCCTCTGGAATGCCGGATCAGGCAGTTGAACAGGTCTCCTTTGTGGCCGTTGGATCAGTAGATCTCGTCCGCCCATTCAGAAGGATCTGTCTTCACATGCCGAACACCGTCTCGCCGAAGTTTTTTAGACCTCGGTAACCCTCAACCTGGTTTAGCCCGCCTGTCGAGCGGTTTGCCGGGGTGTGGCCGCTGATGCATGCTTCAGCTTCGTGGAGCCACAGGTGAGAGTTGGGTGAATGATGGAGACCAAAGAGATGGAGGATGCCCCAAGGGACACGACAGTCAACCAACTCAGAAGTGCTACTCCTCTCAGACACCCCATACACCCCTATTTGCATGTTGCGAGTAGGTAGCGTGCAAAGATCTCATTGGGCGGCTTGATAAACAAGTTTTCAATGACTTGAATGGCATCGTTGTATGCAGTACATTCAGCCACATAATCGTATATTGTCGGGGAGACATAGTTGTATAGGAAGTCAAGCTTCTCGGAATCGCCTACACCAACTTTGGGAAGAAATCTATCGAACGTACAGAGCCAGTGATGCCAAATTCTTGAAGAAGTAGTCGAGTTTGGATCTGCGTCGAATCGTTCAGGACGTAGATAGCGCTCCATTTTGAGACGGTGTGTATGTCAAATAAGTTGATACGTATATGGTTACGAAATCCGAATGGTCAAGGCAGGCAAAAGACAGAGGCCTAGAACTTAGGCTTTATTTGACATACAACTGAACGGTGCGATCTGATAACAACAAAACAGAAATTTGATAGAACTACAGTAATAAAACTAAGGTAGATAGAAAATGGTAAATAAACACGACAAGCGTCATGCAACAGGGTGAGCCCCACTGACCACTACCTATCTCACTTTGTTGCACGTAGCAATAGAAAGATTGAATATACAGCAACACTGCACGTTCGTATGGTGTGACGGCTTGCGTGCCTCATCGACCCAACGAGCTGTACAAGTTGGCTTACCTCATGCCGAAGATTCAATCATACCGGGAAGATCAATGGGTAGGGGATTGACGAAACAATCTCCTGGTCCTTCAGTTTGGGAGTCGGTTTGAGCTGGCAACCCAGTGGATAAAATCAGTGAGAGAATAGCTGGTCCTAACAAATTGGCTTCCTTCCAGCCACTCACCACCTTGCGGACAGGTTCTTGTTATAAATAAAAACTTTGGTTCAGAACCCTAATGGTTCTGCTGCTTGGCGGCTGGAAATCCTGGCAGTATCCGTCCGACATCTGCCATGAACTGCACGAATATAATGAATTCCATACTCCATCGGTCTGCGTGCAGGATAATCAGGACCACGCTGCCCATTGCATCGAGCGGGATGGGTAGTGATAAGTAGGTTACTGCTCAGAGCGTCCTCTCTTTTATTCAATCTTTGTCTTCTATCCCCAACCACCTCTCTTTGCTCCCTCTACCCACCCATAATGCTTCCAATGATAACACTCCCGATATTGACAAAGGTCCATCTTGTATATTCATTCTTTCTGTTTCTGCCTGCATCATGGTGAGAATGGTAGTGGTCAGTTGGATTTTCCATGCTGTTTAACGCTGTACGATAATGATGATGAGAGTGGACCTACGGCGATGGGATAAGGAAAGAGCGCCTTAGTTGCCGACAAACGGAATACATAGTCTAACTGTACAAACGCACATTCATCAGTCATTCTGGTTCGACAGAAGGTGACAACACTCAAGTAGCAAACCCGGCCTTCTCAGTTTGAAGGTGCAAAACGCATGCCGAACAGAGCTACAGCTCTTGCGAGTCTATCTAGTGCAGGCTGCGTGTGTTCCGTGCATTCAAACGAACAGACAAGGTTGTCGGCGTAATCTAGGTCACGTAGCTTTTCACCATTGGTCTATGTATGGGTGTCTGAGAGGAGCAGCACCTCAGGTAGTAGACTTTGTGTTCCTTGGGGCATCCTCCATTTCATTGGTCTCGATCATTCACCCAATTCTCACTTGTATCCTTATGAAGCTGAAGCGCGCATTAGAGGCCACATTCTGAAAAACCGCTCGACAGGTGGGCTAAATCAGGTTGAAGGCAACCGAAGTCTAAAAACCTCGGCGATATCGTGTTCGGCATGCGAAAACACACCCCTGAATGGACGGACAAGATCTACTGGTTCAACTGCTACAAAGGAAAACTGTCCAAGCTTCTCCACCCGGTATTATGGAAGAATGGAATGATCCGCAGAACAGGGCACCGGCTTATCTGGAACAACCCTGCTGCCTTGCAGACTGCAATTGTTTGTGCAAAGGCTAATGGTGCATTCTCAAGCAAAAAGGCTGGATAAGGCACCGTCAACTTACTTCCTACTTCTAACCGGGCGACCGAGTAGTACAACAGTCCCGAACGGTGCTGGTGGCACCGCCACGTACTGTATTCCCGATAATCCACGACTGTTTTCCGAGATGGTCTCAAAACCGACTTATCATCTAGCAAGAGATAAGCGCGTAAAAGTAATAAGAGACCATTTGTCAGTTCAACGCCCACACCCTGAAGATTTCGCAAGGCTTTCTCCGTTATTTCGTCCATGACGAAGTTGAACAGGAATGGAGAAATGGGACATATTTGTCAAACATCGCTGGCCGTTTTGAACCGACCGGATAGTTCACCGTAAACCCTTAAGTGGCCAGAAGTATGTGAATACAATGATCTCAGTAGGTTCATGAACTTCTGTGGCATACCTTTCCGATGAAGAGCAGTGAACAGCTCTGTTTGATCAACTGAATCGAAGGCGCCTTTCAAGTCAAAGAAAATCATTATTGTCGGACGACGGTGTGTGATGCGTCCCAAGTAATTGGCGAAGAGTAAAAATTTGGTCGATGCATCCTCAACCTGGGCGCAATTCGGCCTGCTGTTCGTGGGCGTTCCTCTCGTCAGACGGCACAGCAAAATCGAGGCTAACACCTTGGTGACTATCGAAAGTAAACTGATTCCATAATGATTACGACAACCATCGTGTATTCACTTGAAGATGGACATAATCAATGACTCGCCCCATAATAAAAGGAAATGATCCTCGTTCCAAATGTCACGGAGAAAGGTGGTAAGTGATTTTACCAACGCACCACCACCCATTTTGAAAATAACTGAATAAAGCCCGTCGGGACCGTCTGCTTTCCTTCGCTTTAGTAATCGAATGCTTAATTCTACTTCCACCTCTGATACTCCCAAAAGAATCGCTGTTGTTGACGTCGAAGTAACCACATTAGCGCGCGGCCAGCTAAACTGCTCCTTGAAGTATTCGGCCCAACGGTCCAGCCTTTGTTGTTTGTCATGAATAAGCTCTGCATTTCCACCGCATATCGTTTCACTGACCGGGGTTCGCCGTCCACCGGTGTCGCGAATAAGTGTGAACGGTCTTTGATTAATGCCTGAAGCAGCTGCTATTTCCATTTCTTCGGCTACCTTGACCCACCAATTTTGGCGATCCTTCTTAAGGCTTTTTGTAACTTGCTTATGTATATTTATCCGTAACTTATTCATCCATTTACGGTTTGCTAGCTTTATTTTTAATACACACGGAGAGAATTACAGTAAAAGAGGTAAACTCCGTAGTCCGGAAACACGTTGTAAGAGTATTTTGTGGAGAACATTTATGTCAGAACCAGTTTGTTGATTCCGCTTTTGAAGAGAGAAAGGTTGTGGGTGAGTAAAAAGACGGAGAGAAGGATGCTCGGGGAAAAAGACAAGATCGAAAGGTCGAGGTCTGAGATCGAGCGACGGAAACCTGGTAAGGGTGACTAACCGCCTATACTCGTGATTGGCGTCAAAAAGTAATGCGAATAGGAACAGCCGAAGCAAGCACGGAGTAACAAAACCCTAAATAATAGCGGTAGATTAGGGACACCGAAGCCACTGCCCAGCGATGGGCAAGCGACTGCAAACTGGATGTTAAAACTAGGTCATCTTTTTTTAATACATGCTTTCAAATGAGTGCAGTGGAGGAGGTATGTACCTTGTGTTATTGGGGATAACCTGCAACCCGACCCTGAGGCTTGAATTGATGGAGAACCACAAAAGTGTAATGATTCTGTGATTAATTCAACATTAGAATTTTAGTCCAAGCTAAAGTTCATTTAGTCCGACATGTGATCGATAACACAAAGTTAATTTTCACTCAACCAACATTATATGAACACAGTTCATTCCACTTCAGACTGTGAATACATACTATGCCCATCGATTGTGAATGTCCACGCATTCAATCGAACTTTGTTGCCTTAGAGCATCCAATTAACTTATAATGACTATTCATGCGCTTGCGATCCGAATGCCGCTTGCCTAAGCGTTTCTCTGTTTGTACTGCCTATAAAATGCCATAATTTGCATGCTTCTGGAACACTACATTTCTGTGCCAGTTGGTGTGATTTCCAATTTCATTTCGGCGTCGCGGCGTGGAGACGTCGATCGAACATCTGAGTTTTCAAAGTGATCCATCCCGGGTTGAAGAACGGGTGGAGCGATTCGAACGTTGGTGCAGCGTTCGTAAAGGAGGGAGGCAAGACCAATCAGCCTTATTTCTCAGTGCTGGATAACGTGAATTATATTCATTAATGAAGAATCTAGCGTTTCTCAACGCGCTCTCAAAGTTGCCGTTTGTAGAGCTGAGGAAACTTCTGTTGGACCATGTTCTTCTAGTTAACTTTCAATGAACCGAACGAGCCAAATTCAGTTCGCTCATCCGAAGTGAGGATATGCCATGTCGGGAGTTCATTCTGCTGCTGAACAAACAGGCCTCACTGTGTAGCTACGGCGATCGTCTGAATGAACAGCTGTGTGATCGATTGATCGTTGGAATCGATAACATTACTTTACAACGCAAAATGCTAGAACAGAGGGGCTTAACTTTGTAGCGTACTACTCTGTCTATGTGGTACACTAAATTATTGTCAACAATATCTAAGACGACACTAGCAAACTAAGATGGGCGGAGGAGCGTGCGGTGATAAAAAGGCCAAAAGGATATGTACATCAAGAATAAAAATGAAACAATAGGTGTGACTCAAACTCACAGTTGTTCAGTGTTCTTGTGATCAGGAAATGAGCGTCAAAGAGCCAATGTCCGACAATGTCTTCAGTTCAGTTCGGTCTGACAGCCATCCGTTGGACAGAACAGGATGGTATTGAGCGAAGTGCCAAGAGACGCCGTTGAAGCTTCTAAAATGTTTTGTTTCGCACAGTTAGTTCCGACCGATATGATTCCAAGACACTCAAAACCAGAAGATGAGATCGAGCCAGAGTGAAAGATTTATTTACAGCCTTTTTGTATTGCGCGGTGGTGACGACCAAAAGGTGTGTTTTTACATTAAAACGTCGGTACAACAAAGGAGTGTCGCACCAAAGGACGTTGAAAATCATGGAAAAAGTCGGAAATGTACAGGTACCTACACAACTCCCCCGCCAGAGCGTTTGTTGTACAAAATAAACGCTCGATAGAAAAATAGAAAGAGGAAACGGTTAGCGAAAGAAAACGTCAACTAACAAAGTCTTGAAATCTGACAGGATGTCGAACGTTTCTGCCGGAACGGCGGGTTACCAGGGAAGGTTTTTGCTGTGGTGGGGCTGGCGGGTGTGGTGTAGTGTCTGGTGTGATGATAGAGTTTGGATTATCAACAGGAATTGTTGGTGGTGTGTCTGTGGATGGTGATGGTGTCGGTGTGGTTGGTGATGGAGGTGTATCAAAATGCGCGGGTTTTAATCTGTCAATGGAAACTGTGTCTGGCTTATCGGCTTTTTGAACCACGAAATATTTGTCTGTGCGACTAAGCACTTTAAATGGACCATCATACGGTGGTGTGAGTGGTTTGCGAACAGCATCGTTACGAATAAAAACGAAAGGTGACGTATATAGATCATTGTGTACAAAAACGTGTGTGGATGACAAGCGAGTGGGTGTTGGACGTAGATGTGACATACGGTCTTTGAGTTGTTGGACAAATTGGGATGGGTTAGGACTGGCATCGGTGCTAGGTCTAACATACTCACCTGGAAGGCATATGGTGGTACCGAAAACGAGCTCAGCCGACGTGCTGTGGAGGTCGTCTTTGACTGATGACCGCAGACCTAAGAGAACTAGTGGCAGGTTGTCGCTCCAGTTATTGGGGTTTGGCTGTGATATCAGTGCTGCTTTAAGTTGACGGTGTAGGCGCTCTACCATGCCATTGGACGAAGGATGGTATGCAGTTGTTGTGATGTGTTTACAGCCAAGCAGTTTAGTGAACTCACGAAACAAAGTCGATTGGAATTGGCTGCCACGGTCTGTGGTGACGGTAGACGGTACACCAAATGTAGCAATCCAGTGCTGGAGTAGTACTTTCGCAATATTTTCTGCCGAGGTGTCGGAAATGGGTACTGCCACTGGCCAGCGTGTGAAACGATCAACAACGGTTAATAAGTGGGTATGTCCATTTGATGGTGGTAGTGGACCAACAAGATCGACGTGAATATGTGTGAAACGGACGTCGGGAACGGTAAACGTACTGGGAGGAGAAAAAGTGTGGCGGTGGACTTTGTTTCTCTGACATTGTAAACACTGTTTAGTCCATAATGCAATGTCAGAATTCATATTGGGCCAAACAAATCTGGCAGAAATGAGTTTGCGAGATGCACGGATACCGGGATGGGAACGAGAATGAAAATGATCGAAAACGATCTTCCTGTAGCAAGTTGGAACGATAGGACGAGGGTTACCTGTAGACCAGTCACATAGGACTGTGCCATCGGCTAAAGGTAGGGGAGAATCCTTGAGCTGGAGTGTGGAGGATGTGCGCAGTTCGAGCAAAGATGGATCATCACGCTGGAGGTTTGCCAGTTCCGTAAGATCGAATTTAGTCTGCACCGTGTTGATGTCAGGTCTGGATAATGCATCAGCCACAACATTATCAACTCCATGCACGTAGCGGATGTCTGTTGTGAACTGGGAAATATAATCCAAATAGCGGATATCTCTGGGTGAATGTCGGTCAGGCTTGGCATGAAGTGCGTGTGTCAGGGGTTTGTGGTCAGTGTGCACACGAAATTGTCGTCCTTCCAAAAGGTGGCGGAAATGACGGATAGACAAGTAAATGGCTAGGAGTTCGCGAGAAAATGTGCTGTATTTTGTCTGTGCCGCCTGGAGTTTTTGCGAGAAGAACGCTAAGGGCTGTAATTGGTTGTCCACTATTTGGTGAAGCACTGCACCGACTGCAGTATTTGATGCATCAGTCATTAGGACTAACTCAGTATTTGGATCCGAATGTGGATGGTGCAGCATGGTGGCGTCTGAGAGAGCTTTTTTGGCTTCTGCGAAAGCTGTCTGGGCCTCGGGAGTGAAATCGATCGTCTTGACGTTGGACTTGAGAAGATCGGTCAAAGGTGAAACGATGGTCGCACAATGGGGGATGAAGCGACGGTAGTAGTTCAAAATTCCCAAGAAACGTCGTAACTGTGTGATCGTTTGAGGTGCAGGAAATGACAGGATGCTGCGCACCTTATCTGGGAGGGGTGTCAAACCTTTTTGATCGATATGGTGCCCGAGGAAGTCGAGGGACGGAACACCGAACACGCATTTACTAGGGTTCAGCTGAAGTCCGTATTGTTGGAAACGTTGAAAGAGTTGGCGCAAGTGGCTGGCATGCTCCGATGGAGAGGCGCTGGCAATTAATATGTCGTCGATGTAGCCAAACGCGAAGGGTAGACCTCGAAGCACTTCATCGACGAATCGTTGGAACGTCTGAGCAGCGTTTCTCAATCCAAATGGCATGCGAATGAACTCGAACAGGCCAAAAGGCGTGGTGATGGCTGTCTTGGGAATGTCTTCTTCGGCCACGGGGATTTGGTGATATGCCTTTACGAGGTCAACCTTGGAAAAGATTGTCTTCCCAGAGAGATTCTGTGCAAAATCATGAATGTGTGGGATCGGGTACTTGTCGGGGACGGTGACGTTGTTGAGAGCACGGTAGTCTCCACAGGGTCTCCAATCACCAGATGATTTTGGAACCATGTGCAAAGGCGAGGCCCATGGGCTTGAAGACGGTCGAATGATGCCAAGATTCATCATATGTTCGAATTCAAGGCGTGCGATACGGAGTTTGTCGGCGTTGAGTCGTCGTGGTTGAAAGTGGACAGGTTGGCCTTTTGTGGCGATGTGGTGCTGCACAGCATGAGAGACTGGGTCGGTGAACTGACACGGTTTAGTGAGGGATGGAAACTCCTTCAAAATGTCAGCAAACGGCGATTGCGGGATCGCCAGCCGAATACCCAGAGAGTTGGTGCATTTACCAATGCCGACTGCACAAAGCTTGGTTGTGGTGTCTACCAGCTTGCGATTTTTGAGGTCCACTGTTAGGCCAAAGTGTGAGAGGAAATCCGCGCCAATAATGGGAGTCTGGACATCTGCCTGGATGAAAACCCATTGAAAAGAGCGTCGGAGGCCTAAATCAAGAGTGATGGACCGTTGGCCGAATGTAGCAATAGTTGTTGTGTTTGCTGCTTGCAGTGTAAAGTGAGATGGTTTGAGGCTGTGATGTTTGGGTGGGGGGATTACACTGATCTCGGCGCCGGTATCAATGAGAAATCGAAGACCACTGGACCGGTCAACGATATAAAATAGGCGACTTTCATGTGGAGGGCCAGCCGAAGTCGTCGCCGTTACTGGCTGGCTTGGTCGTTTGACTGTGGAGTGTAAGTGCGGAATGAACATGGAGGATCGCAGCGGCGTGCCTTGGAGCCGAATGTGCGGTGGTACCAACACCACGTTTGTGATCGGCGGTTTCTGGACCGTGATCTCGGTCGATGAGGTACTTCGGTGGACACAGATCGATGAGTAGTAAATGCGTTGCACATTGCACTGACCTGATTGCACAACATGCGAACGGTTTCTTTTAGGTCCGTAATGTCCTTATCGAGAGTGGTGGGATGGGGAATCAGGACTGCGAGAAACGTGACCACGGCGATCTGGGGCAGGAACTGGTAATGTCGTAGGGGATTCGTGTGTCGGAGTGGTTTCGGCGGGTGATGTCATGTGAACACAGGGTCTACCAGCCGGGTAGCATTCCATTATTCTGTCGGCGTGCTGTGCAACTTTGTCAAGAGGAGTAGTGGGCTCCAGCATTGACAGGACCTGCTGCATCGGGAGAGGTAGTTTATCAACCCATATCTCCCTGAAAATGGCGTCGTCCATTTGCCGTCCAGCCAGTAGCGACCGCATGTGGCGCATAAGCTGGGACGGAGTTTGGTCTCCGAGCTCCACCGACGTGAACAGTTCACGGAGCATTTTTCCGGCTGATTTTCCGGTACGCTGAATGACTGCTTCCTTAAGCTTCGTGTAAGGAGCTTCTGGTGGAATGGGATCGAGGAGATCTTCCACGTCAACAGCGATGTCAAAGGGAAGTGCTTGGACAACGTGAGAGTACTTCACGCGCTCGCTGGTTATACGTCGAGTGGCAAATACGGCTTCTATCTGTCGAAACCACACTCGAGGGTTGGTCGGGGCAAAAACTGGCAGTTTCAGAGCAACCGCGTGGATGTCAATAGATTCGGTGTCAGACATGGTGAATCGTGTGGAACTTGGACCAAAAGAATCAAGCTAGTGTCAAAGGATGGAAAAACAACCTGGGCTCACCAATTTTGTAGCGTACTACTCTGTCTATGTGGTACACTAAATTATTGTCAGCAATATCTAAGACGACACTAGCAAACTAAGATGGGCGGAGGAGCGTGCGGTGATAAAAAGGCCAAAAGGGTATGTACATCAAGAATAAAAATGAAACAATAGGTGTGACTCAAACTCACAGTTGTTCAGTGTTCTTGTGATCAGGAAATGAGCGTCAAAGAGCCAATGTCCGACAATGTCTTCAGTTCAGTTCGGTCTGACAGCCATCCGTTGGACAGAACAGGATGGTATTGAGCGAAGTGCCAAGAGACGCCGTTGAAGCTTCTAAAATGTTTTGTTTCGCACAGTTAGTTCCGACCGATATGATTCCAAGACACTCAAAACCAGAAGATGAGATCGAGCCAGAGTGAAAGATTTATTTACAGCCTTTTTGTATTGCGCGGTGGTGACGACCAAAAGGTGTGTGTTTTTACATTAAAACGTCGGTACAACAAAGGAGTGTCGCACCAAGGGACGTTGAAAATCATGGAAAAAGTCGGAAATGTACAGGTACCTACAACTTTCCCAGAAGCCCGCAAGATTTGTGAACAGTACGACGACATAGATGCTGCTACTGAATCCAAAGCCACAATCATATTTCACAAAACTACTCCCAAAACGTTGCGTCCAAGTCCCGACAGCCAAGTTCAGATACACTCAACGTACCAGCGCAATACCAACAGAACTGCCAAAACCATCAGCCGATGCATGTCGTGTGATGAGTTCCATTCACCTTCCACTCGTCGATTTCGTGAGGCCATATGTCATGCCTGTGGTAAACCAGGTCATATCAAGATGGTTTGTCGTGGGAAGGTGTGTAACCTGACCGAGACTAAATCAGATGATGCTATATCGCCCGTTTTATCACTCCATCTCCGTTGTGATGACCATAAGATTGTTGTTTTTGTGTCTGGTACTAGAAGCAATTTCATTGTGGATACGGGAAGTGCTGAATCGATAATTCCCGAGTGCACTTTGGTTAAACTTCTTCAATATTTGCAAGTTAAGAAAACAGCAGTTTCAGTGCGTAGTGTTACTGCTCATATACTTGATCTTCTCGATGAATGTGATTTGCATATTAAAAGGGATAACTTGAGTTGGTAACTGTAAGATTTTTAATTTCGCAAGACAGTCCATCCATTCTCGGTTTGAAGGCAATTAGAAAACTGGATCTACTACCAACTCTGTTCAGTGCAGATTCGTTGTCAGTTAAAGCATGTACCCTCTTACAAGCCTCCATATGCACAAAGTGAAAGGAAGACTCAGTCACTGGAAAACACAATCGAAGAAAAACCTGCACTGCTCAAAAGGTCAAAGTTGCGTACACCACCTCCGCCTGGGTGCTCGAATCGCGTCCCAGAAAAATCTCCTAAAACATTGAAAGTTCAACTGAGTTCGTCAAATCCTTCGATGGTTCCATACAAAACATGTAAACTGCGAGGTCCCTTGAAGGTCCCGTGTTAATTACTATTTGAAATTAGAGTTTCTTCTTCTGCTTTCTGTTTAGTTACTTATTACTAGTGAGTACATGCATCGTGAACCCCGGACTTTCGTAATGTATTTTCTCTGTTTCCAGGGTATCACATCAGTTTATGCTCGAGTTTCATGGTGCTTATTACATGAACAGTTCACGTATTTATTCACAACCTTGTTTTCCCAAAGGTGTACACTTCTACTGTTACATAATCTTTCGGAGTGTTTCATTTGTACTGCCGAGCAGAGGCTTGAACTCCGATTCTTAGCGTTTCTGTCAGTGCACTCCACCATTGGCTGTCACACGTCAACGGCATTAACAGATCTAGTGCCGGATTCGCCCATTCATGTTGACACGTGCTCTTGTTTACTCCACAGACTTAGTTTGTTTGTACTTATTTTTAATGACACTTTTTTACTATTGCAACCACAGTCCAATTCACGCGTTTGTAATTGGTTTATTGATTCGTGACGGTAAATGTTCTTGATTTATTGATTGTACCGCAACCAATGTGCGCTACAGTTTCTTTGAGCTGCCTGCTAAGTGGACCGTTTTTATTTTCTGCGCTGTCCCGATTTTCGGAAGTTCTTGGTTTCTCACCTGGCTGTAAGTCTTTTATTTGTTGTATATTTATGCTTATTGTATTATTAAGAACCACGAATCATCGATAAACACGGTTATTCGATTGGAATTTGTTCTGCTGCCCGTAATCGTGTTCTGCCCATATCGTGCGTGTAGCTAGTGAGACTAAGTTAGTGCTAGATTCACAGCCCTAGACATCGAGATAGTCGCAACGCCCCGGATTCAACTGATATTTCTTATTCTCTTGATAACCGTCTACAAATATTATTAGACGACAGGCTGAATCAAAAATTCTGGAGATAACAGATTTAAAAGATGGTACAGTTCACAGAAGACATTTTGACCAGATACGTATTAGAATTCCAGTCTGAGAACAACAAGATGAAGAGGAGGAAGACCCGCAAGTTGACAAGGCAGTTGCATTATGCAGGTCACTTTGCCTCGATCCTGGGTCAACGATTCAAGTCGACAGTGCCACGAGCCCAAAATAAGGGGGGAGAGATGTGATGATTCTGTGACTAATTCAGCATTGGAATTTTGGTCCAAGACAAAGTTCATTTGGTCCGACATGTGATCGATAACACAAAGTTAATTTTCACTCAACCAACATTATATGAACGTAGCTCACTCCACTTCAGACTGTGAATACATACTATGCCCATCGATTGTGAATGTCCACGCATTCGATCGAACTTTGTTGTCTTACAACATTTATTTCGGGCAATTTGACGATCACAATAAGGTCCCTACAGACCAGGTGTGGTAAGGATCCGGTCGACAGTAGATTACTCTACCACCAGACGAATGGCTTTACGTTGGACCCGGTCGAGAACAGACGAAGAAGAAGGTGGTGTTTCATCCCACACGTGACGGCAGTATTCAAGTGTGAGGCGAATTTAGGCTTAGTACAGAGGTTGGATGATTTAAAAAATCATCTGACGCGAAATAGACAACCAATCTCGCGCGCGGCACGAGAAGCAAACGAACGTATGTATGAAGACCAGAATAGAGAGGAGACGACGAAAAGACCCAGGAAATCCATCGAGTTGGAGGAACGAAAGGGAATCGGGCCAGATTTAGGTGGCGAGAAAGAGATTGGTGTTTGAGAAAAAGGATATTTCAGAAGCATCGAAGGTAACGTGATTTTGAGAGCCCCGAGAAAAGATCTGCCCAAGGTCCGAACTGAGCAATCGTAAAAGAGCACAACGACCACTTTTTGATGGTCGCGTGACAGGAGGTGGGACACGGAAGGAAGTATTGAAGGGTAGCGTCATCGAATAAAGCGTGGATGGGGTTGGAATTGGTGGGTAAAAATCATAATAAAAAGCAGAAAGAGGGTGAGTGAAAGTACAGAACCTTAGGGAACTCCAGCATCCACGCAAAAAGGCAGGGATTGAACTTCATCGATTCGAACGGAGATGGTTTGGTTACTGATAAAACTCGACGTCCACAAGACAAGGGCTGGAAGAAACTCGATGGTGGACAATTTAGACGGTAAACTTTTATGGCAGACATGGTCAAAAGTCCTTGATATATCTAGTGAGACCAAGTGTGTTTCTCCATTGTTATCGAGTGCCGCTGATCGGGAGTGCGAGACCATAGCTAATAGAACAACGATGTCGGAACCCGTATTGACGGTCGCTTAAAAGTCCTTTACGTTCGAGGAACGGTCGCAACCGGTCGGAAATTATGGTCTCCTTGACTTTCGAAATGACAGAATTCAGGGAAATAGGACGGTAGCTGTTCGGGTCGAAGGAGTCACTGTTTCGGGATGGGAAAAATTGCGGCTTCTTTCCATGGGACGAGAAACGTACCTGGTTGGAGAAAAAGGCAAAAAGATGACGTAAAATTGGTGCTAGCTCTGGAGCACGCGTTTCTGGACGACGGGTGGAACACCGAACTAGATGGTTTATGTTGTTCAAGTGATTGTAAGGTCTGGCGGACCTTTCCGGTTGTGACAAGGGAAATGAAGAACGCCTAGTAAGAGTGGTTGGAGGCGGAAAAATAGAAGAGTTGGGTGAAGTTGAATTCGAGGCACACCTAAAAGCGAAAATCACGGATCCCTCATGGGGTTCACAGACCAAAGAACCAAAGGCGTTAGAGATGGGGAGGAAATTGGAGGGGCAAAAATTACGGGAACTGGCTTCGGCGAGAGATCAAAATGATCGGCTACCAGGGGCAAAAGAAGCTGGATGTTCGGCTTTGTGGCGGGTGAAACGATCCTTGGCTTCCCGAATGGAAAGTCAGCATTTTTTCTGGCCTACATGAAGAGACTACGAGATTGGAGAGTGTTGAAGCGACACTTCCGCCCGAATACTAAGTTCTTCAAGCGCACAACGTGATTGTAGGCGTGGGTTAACCACTCAGGAAAACGTAGTTTGCCGGGTTTGGGAAAGTGTGGAACAAAAAGAAGCATGCCTTGGAGTGCAGTCTCAGCAGAGTTTAAAACGAAGGAAGAAACATCAGAAGTGAAGCAACAGTCATCCCAGAGCTAGGAGGCCATGAAATAACGAAGACCTCCCCAGTTAGCTGACTCGTAAGACCAGAAGGTATGTCTGGAATCGTACCTAGGAATTGGAGGGGAGGGGAAGGCGGTGAGGGAACTAAGACTGGTCCGAAGATCCAGGTGGAGGGAGGTAGTTAGTATCAGGGAAGGAGGAAAAGGAAGTTAGAAGTTCGAGGGTATATGCACGATTGCCAGCCCGCTCGGTAATGCGTATCGAGAAACCAACGAGTTGACTTAGATTGTTGACCAAAGCGAATGCTTCGGCTTCGCACCCCACGGTTGTAGTGTTAGGAGAGTGCGAAAGCAAGTTCTTATTGTAGACATTAAAGTCACCTGGCAGTTGGGGTCTAATGCGAACAGGTTCTCAATGCCAGAAAACAATAAACCACGAATTGAGGGGTCGCTACTTCTGGGGGAGCGATAAAGGGTGCAGAAGTAATCTTTGAAAGAAGGGAACCGGAGCTTCAGCCATATCAGCTGAGACCTGCGGTTGGCCGAGTCCAAGTGTGGGATACGGGAGCTAACGACTGACTGGTGGGATATAGCCACGGACGCCAGCTTCAGGTAAAAATGAGGAATGGAAATAGTTGTTCGAAAACGAGATGGGTAGTATCCGACAAGAGAGATTTGCGTCTCAGTCAAGAATAAGGCAACGGGACAAAAATATTGGAGAAAATAATGCACAGAATCAATTTTACGGTTCATAAGCGACGAGTTGTGAATTTCGTGAGTTTTGTGAAACCGGCAACCTAACCCTGGGGCTTGAAGTGGCGAACCCCATAAGGCTCCAGTAGGAGAGGCGGTGGTACTACCCGGGGCAACGGTAGGACCGTCCATCACCGAGCTGACGTTTTTGTTCCACTGGACTCAGCGACTCTTGAGAAATCCGGTATCTCTGCTGGACGTCGGATTTAGGACCACGGGCGAAACCTGCTGCCACGTTCATCGCCCGTTTGATATGGGCCCAGTGCACATCTACATTACTTTTCGTCATAGTTCCTAGCTCATGTGATAGTTCCTGTTCATAACTGGTGTACGGCTGTCCGAGTTTGCGATTTGCGTTGTTAGCCATGGAGCTGGAGCGAAAGTCACATTTGAGCTAATGCATAGTCCGACTCTACGTAAGTAGACCTGTAAGATCTACAGTCTTGGTTGAACCACACCACCATGAGCCTACTGCGATATGACCAATCTGATTTGGGGTACACGTAGGGTTAGAACGTCACGTCCGTGTGTGACGTGAGCTGTGTCGCAAATTCGTACTAGACTGGAATAACCGATTGTCTGCACAAAACTGGAGAAGCTTATCCCCGTTATCTGTGCTCTGAGCGGGTACGGCACAACGCCCACCAAAATAAGGTTCTAACGCACTGAGTTTGTCAACGTGTGCATTAGAATAACCAGCTAGCACTACAACGTGAGGAGAGCCTTTGCTTCTGCGAGCGAGAGTGGTGGGTTCATCACTGAACTCATCCTTCAGTGTATAGGAGCTACTAAATGTATAATTTTTCCGCGTTTACTTGCCTTGTTGATATTACGCACCTTACATTGTGTCATTTTCTATTTCAGCTCATGTACCTCCGTTATCAGACGTAAAAAAGGTGAAATTCGACCTCCCGACTTTCACTGTGACTGACATTGAGACTATGGTTGTTTTGAAGTGAAACCTTTTTTTCTATTTTATGCCCGCGAATGAGTGCAGTGGAAAGGGGATATTATATATATATATATATATATATATATATATATATATATATATATATATAATTTACTTTCTTTTTGTTATGAAAAAATGGTACACTATTCCCATCATGACGAGACTGCACCTTAGTGTAATGTGACGTCTTGCATGCCTCCATGACCCAAAGAGCTATGCGGGATGGCTTCCTTAAGCCGGAGATGCAATCATGCCTGACAGGTCTATGGGTAAAGGCCAGAAGAAGTTCAGTCTCTGAACCAGTTGATAGGCAACACCTGGTTCTAACCAGTATGCCCCCGGAACGGACACTCCAAGGAATAAACACGGAGAGAAACGGTTTACCAGTCTAAAACCTTCCACTAGATGGACGTAGGAGTGGAGTACGTGGGGTTTCTCTCGACGGTGGGAGAAGTCGTCGCTCCTCATTGGGCAGCTATCGTCCGTCTAAGCTGAGCAGTCCCCAACCCAAAGAATGCTTCCCCGTCCATGTTCTGCTTGGTCCATTAGGTGCCTGGAGTTGATGACTGAATCCGAGAGGCAGATCGATAATAAAGCACCAGAGAAGACCAGATAGAATGCATGCAACAATCAGGTCTCATGTGACAGACCAGAATAAGTTATTTCACGGGTTCTTCGGTTACGTTTCCGTGCTGGGTTAACGCCCCACTGCCCTGGGTGTCAGACTTTTGAGTCAAAGGGTGGGATTAATGTTCCCAAGGAAAAAACCCCTTCTACGGTGTGTGGAACTGCGAAGTATGGTTTACCCAGGAACCTCCAGCATCTTTTCTATAAATGGTCTTACAAATTTTTCCTCTCTTAATTTAAAATCGATACAAAGCACCACGGGTAATTGCGGCTCTGAAGAAGGTAGTAGTGCAGGAGATGG
Source organism: Fasciola hepatica (assembly GCA_948099385.1). Taxonomy (NCBI): domain Eukaryota; kingdom Metazoa; phylum Platyhelminthes; class Trematoda; order Plagiorchiida; family Fasciolidae; genus Fasciola; species Fasciola hepatica. Next base: position 1,973,285 of record CANUEZ040000025.1, read on the forward strand.
GTGTAGATCGAATACACCCATCAAGCTTAGATGTTCAGTTCGCTTGGCTGCCTTTAACGTCCGTACACTGTGTCAAATAATGCAACAGACTGCCCTCGCTAGAACTCTTGACACTCAAAATAGAGGTATGTTGTGTCTGGGAAACGCACATACAAGACCCCACTTCATTAATCATGCCTCGCACCCCAGATACAAGCTCAGTCTCTGACTTTACTCTTCGTGTGTCGAGTGATCCCATATCTAGTACTCGTGGTCAGGCCGGCGTTGGGATTGTTTTAAGCATGGGAGTCGAGCGTGCACTGCTAGACTTGATTCTAGTCAGCAGTCGTTTATGTGCAGTTCGGCTAGACGGTGCTGTGCGTGACAACAGCAACAAACTGAAGTGTCGATGTTCGTTCGTCGTGTCTGTGTATGCGCCCACTGACTGCAGTTCTGAAACCAAGGACGAATTCTATTAGGATTTGTTTCAGCTTCTTCAAAGCGAGCGTTCAACAGACATGGTGGTCATTGATGATGATTTGGACGCCAAAGTTGATCGTTTTGGGAGATTCCGAAAGGCAAATAAAAGGCCCATTTTCTGTCGCAGCCGATCACGCTGACAATGATGATCGTCTCATCCAGCTGTGCTTTGACCACAGATTGTTTCTGGCGTGTACGAATTTCTGCCATAAGAAGCGATATGAACTCATGGCTTCCTCCTACATCTTCACAATGTTGGACTCATATTGACCATGTTGTGATTGGTGACCGCTGGCGTGGATCGATTGAAGACTGTGGTTGATTTTGGTCAACGGCTGTGGACTCAGATCATGCCTTTGTACGTGGTCGCACCAACGTAAAAGCTACCCATCGTGCATAGTTGCCTCTAGATGATAACCGACGATCTGCTTTTCAGGTGGGGGTGTCTATACGGTTATCGATGCCACCGAATGTGCAGATGAACGCTGGTGACAGATCAAGGAAGCCTTGTATGCCGCTTTAAATACAGAACTGGTTTAAGTAGGTTTCACAAACGATGGATATCTTCGACATCAGTTGCTTTGTTGTATACTCACTGATGCGTCCCTCTGTGTGCCACGTTCAATGAATTGCATAAATTCCTAAAATGCCAAATGACCGTGAGCGTACTGGTGGATTGCAAAGTGTAGGGAAATGAAAAAAGCTGCTTCTATTGGGAATACTCGCAATTTGCCGTTTGATTAGAGGTATCGTTCCACAAAAGCCCGGTGTAAGTGAATTAATCAAGAACTCCGATGGTTCACTGATTCACTTTCAGGAAATCGTCTAGGTCGTTGGACGGAGCATTTTAGGGGCCATTCAGTTGGTCCACTTCAACGGTAGATCTTCCGAATATACCTGCCAGAGAAACGATGTAGGTAGATATCAACCTCCATCGGAAAGAGAGGTTGTGCAGGAGTTAGGTTACTTGAAAAGGTACAAAATCACTGGACCAGATGAGTTGTCTCCGTCTTTTTTCAAGGATGAATGCGAAGCTTTGGTTTTGGAGTTAACAAAACTCCTCCGGATTGTTTGGGACAGTGAACATATTCCCAGTGAATGATGTAAATCGGTGATTGTGCCGATTTACAAAAAAGGCAACAAGTCCTCTTGTGAAAACCACAGAGGAATTAGCTAGATAAGTATCACGTCCAAACAGCTCATCGGGATTATTCCCCACCGATTATCCAACCCCCGTGAAATGTGTACACGTGAGAATCAAGTCGGTTTCAGACCTGGTAGGGTTTTCATCAACCACTTATTCACTTTTCGGCAAACCTTAGAGCACAGACACATCTTCCGTAGGCCCATAATCTGTTTCTTTCTTGATCTGAAGGCGGCATTCGACTCAATCGACCGCACAGTTCTGTGGCGCTACGTCTCATTGAGAAATGTGTCATGGAAATTTATTTCTCTTTTCCAATACCTGTATCCAAACAGCCAAAGCCGAGTTCATAGTTGCGGTAATTTTTTACCCGAGTTCACCACGAGAAGTGGTGTTCGTCGGGGTTGCCATCTTTCGCCCCTCTTCAATTTTGCTAATCGAATTGATTCTTGAGATAGCCTTATCCTCGTTTTAGAATGGCGGGATCGATCTCTGATCAGGCAGTAAGCTGTCTGACTTGGAATACGCGTAGGATATTGTTCTTCTGAGTGAAGATCCGGGTAAATTGGAAACTTTCTTAGATAGCCTAAACAACAGTGTAGCGATGAATATCCACCCCAGGGGTACACAAAGCATCCTTTTGTCTTGTCTTGTTTTGATGTTTGGGATGCGTTTTGCACTTTGAAAGTGCAAAATGCTGCTGCAGGACTGGGTTGGCTTTGTACAAAGCCGTGTTTTGACAAGTGAAGCCCAAACTAAAATAGGTAAGTTTCGTTTCCCCGGCAGTCACATTTCTTCATACCGACGGATATCGAATAAAGTGTCATAGAGTATACGGTTGGCGCGATCGGCTTTTGCCAAACTCAGTCATTTTGAGAGGCGGCGCGACATCCGATTGTCGGTCAAGGTTCGAGTGCATCCTTCTTGGCACTTAGCTCCGTTCTTTTATGCGGCTCAGAATCGTGATCGTTAAAAGTACAATATATGGGAAGGCTGTCAGTATTTGAGCATCGATGTCTCCATAGCTTTGCTCGAATATCAGCAATGCTTGGGTTAAGCTTAGGGTTTTGGAAACCAGTGTTCAGTCATTGGAACAAGAACTGAATCCAGATAGGTTGATGTGGCTGGGGCATTTGTTATGCATGCTCACCAATACGCTTCCCCGCCGTACGTTGTTCTCCGCGGCATGTAGTGATTGGAAGGCAAGTTGAGGTGGTCAGTATATGACATGGCAAAAGGTTATGATGTCTTGGCCAAATAGGACGTGGTGGTTTTCTGGACTGGGGCCCACGAAACCTGCCCAGCAGGTGGCTGGGAACATTGTGGTATAGCTAGATTTCTCGGTCAGTAGCGTATTCGCACTCGGGCTCTGTTCGTATTCGTAATCTCCGCTTACCACTTTGTTCTCTGTTTTTTTTTCACCTAATACCTCTGTGCATTCTGCCCTCAACTGGACGGTGCCGGAAGGAAACCAGAGAGGTTAATGGTTGAATAAACTGAACTGACAAGTTGAAGGTCATCATACGTGAGTGAAAAGTCTATTAAGCTGATATAGAATATATCAGACAGCTTTTCTGGAGAAAATTATTCTCTCATAAGAATCATTAATTTGTCCTTTTAGATGTACTCTAAAATAGCTAGTTTCCTGGATGGTCAACGTGAATGATTAATGGTTACAGGGCTGTCTTGTCCGTTTAACCACGCTTGTCTGTTGATCTCCCTTACTGTCCAGTGCATCGTACGCTAATCACCAGATGTATCAAAGTTTCCAAAGCTTTGAAACATAATGTGGTTTCTTCTCGATTTTTTTCTCCTGGATACTTGCAATGACGAAATTTACTCGTCATGTAACACGAAGAAAAAAGTAAAACTCAAACAGTGAGTTTCATTTGATTTAATTTAATCATAATCCAAGACATTTTCCAACTGAGCAAAAAAATCAGTTCAAAGCGTCAACATTGTTGGTTGAGTGACTCGCCGAATACGAACCCGATACCCAAAGCCAAATAAGGCGAGTCCGTAATCTACGTGTACCACAAAAAAGTCACGATCAGTTACTGAGGAATCCATATATCAATTCGCAGATCAGTCAATGAAGATCAAATCACCCGTCCATATGGGTATCAAGCTCATGCATGCAGAGACGAGAACAAAGCCAAAAGGGTAAACAATTATATGAAGCAGGTGACAAAGGATGACCACTCACGATCAGCGGTCGGTGACCGTGTGAAATGGCCGTTCAAGTCATGGGACACAGAGGTGGGGAGGGGAGGGGAGCAAAAATGGCCCTGACAAACGAACAACACCAAGGTTCACGGAATAGACGACAGTGGGTATGAGTCATGGCTACGAGTGCGTGAACGGTAAACGACGATACGGAGGGCATGGGAAACAGTGGAGGTGATAAGCAATATGATAAGATAGGGCCCATTGACGGAAAAAACACGGATACGAGTAAGAGTGCACGGATCTGATCAGATGGTCATGGAAACAGGTGGGTAAGTGAGTCTGATTAAACAGACACGAACACGGGAACCAGTCGATGACTTTGTAATTTTAATACCGGGGCCCAGTAGTAAGACAATGACGTAGAAAGATAATTACATAAACTAAACGGACACGATAACAGCGATGGGACACAACGAGAAAGGTTGCGTAAATGGTAATAGCAGTAGAGAGCCATGGTTCATTGATTAGCAGTACGATTAGATAAGGCCAGCATATGAATTGAGCAAAGATACGGGTGACATGAAAACAACGGCTAGCAAACATGCCACGGAGAGTCTGGACTAGAGTGGAGGCGTGTCGGGTCTAAGTTCAATCTGCATGATCCAAGTAACTGGGTCAAAGAGAAACAATTGGTGGTGGCAGCCATGGAGATGGTCTCCACGAATAAGTGAAAACATACACGCGGAAAGCAAGAGGAAGGTAACCCAAATTTCGTTTCGAGTGGAAATCTCAGTAATCAAAGAAGAGTCTTGTGCATGTGTCTTGTAGTTAAGTTGAACTCATTTATCCATCCAATGAGTGCGATTGCTTTGGTTGCTCTCTCTCAGTTGCAACCTCATTCGGTAAGAACGAAAAAACAGGAGTATGAGGAGAGTGAGAATCGAACTACGGATAGTAGTATTGTCAGTAAAGTAAGTTTGTGAGTATAAGAGCGTTGCTGATGGTGACAGAGAGACATGTCCTCTAGTGTATTTAACCACCGAGCGAGGGTAGTCTCTTGGACCCCATCCAGGAAGCCCCACATTGCCAAGTTCACTCGTTATGTTTCTCGTACCTTTTTTCTACGTCACAGACTGGGTACCATTGCGCGTCAAGGAATACTATCCGTAAACATGCGCAACACGTCCCAGCTGTAGTACGCAAGGACCAGTGATCTTCAGTGAGGGATTGCTGGTGTTCGATCTGAAATCACAAAAACGGAAAACTCCATGAGCTCAGAGCTCAGTAAGTATATCATCGGGAACCCAAAGTTACATTAATCGAACAGTCTATGCCGAACCTCAGCACTGCTGATATAGTGTTCCCACTGGATCCTAGCAATGCTGCAAATACAACTATGTTTGAATGCCGAAGATCTTCATATATCTTCCACCCGCAGTGGCCATGTTTTTGAACCATAAAAAATCACTGGCCTAACTGCCGCATCATAAACTCGACCCCTCACCTTGGTATCACAGATTATTGAAGTCGACAAAAGCCAGCGCGCCTTTTTCACACGCAATTACACCTTATCCGACCTCCGGGTGAAGTATAGCTTCCTAGATAACAGAACTTATCTACTGGGTCCATGGTTCCCCCGGATATCAAACGGTTTGGTGTAGAACCAACCCAGTCTTGTAACACCATCTTATAAAAGTTTTCGGAATTTATCGGCAATTTGAGTTAATTATCATATGGTTAAGCATTGAACCTATAAAGCTATAACTGGGCAACGCCAGTGTCATCTATCGTCTTTTCAGGGGGACGATCCAGTAATTATTTTTTACTGCCTGATATAAGTTCCGGCCAAAAATTAACTTCTGCAATCGTGATCAGTTGCCAGAATCGACGCTCCAACATCCGTTATTGGAGCTATATTCATTGGGCACTAGATACCAACCTCCACGGATCTCTTGCTTTACACGTCAATGGACTGTTTATTTTCAGCCATGGTTTGTTTCCAAAAATCTAATTTCACATGGTATCTTACTTTTATGCGGCTTTCTTTTGACATAAGATAAACCAACGTCATAGATGTCGTGGGTTGCACCTGCTCACGAACAGCGGTCAGAGGCGAGGTCGGAACACATGTATATCTAGTTCTGGTTCCAAAGACAAGCACCGTAAACAGACCGGAGTCCCAATTGCTCGATGTCCGACTTGACAGTGTTGTTCCACGTTTTCAGTTGTCCTCCAAGGCGACAGCACCAACCTTGGCATGAAACTAGTGACAGACACTGATTTGTGATCTCGGTGTTCGGGCGTCGCAGGATCTGGCCCAATCACTGCGAACGTCGTCGTTGAAGGAATACCGACAACTTTCTAATGTGGAAGCATCGTTCTGGTAACGTGTCATTTGATATCTTATCGCGCCGGGTCACTTTGAGGATCATTCGCAGGCATTGGTGGTCAAATGCTCCCAGCCTTCTGGTGTCCTCGACGCGTAATGGCCACGTTTCGCAAACGTAGGTCAGTATGAAGTGGATGGCCACTCGGAAAACGCGGATTTTGGTTTGGAGACTGATCTCGTTTCGAGCCGAAAATGGCTTACGTAGCTGGGAAAACGCTCTCCTGGTGTTGTCAATTCGTGCTTTGACTTCACCCTTGGCTTCGCCGTTTGCGAGGATTGTGAGGCCCAGGTACTTGAATGCCTGCATGTGCTCAAATAGCTCGTCGTTGACGTATATTGGTTGTACAGACTGGTCACCGCAAGTCGAAAAGATCTTAGTCTTCGATTTTCGCGAAGTAAACTACACGATTGGCTGTATAGTAGTATGACCGTCCCCTTGGATAACAAAATCGTCCGCGAATTCCAAATCAGCAAAGAAACTGTCTAGGTTGAGCTGTACACCGGGATAATTGATGAGCGCCTGCCGCGCAATCCAGTCGATAGCGTAGTTGACTAGGACTGGTGGGAACGGGCAACCCTGTCGGATGCCGGAGTTGAGAGGGAATTCACAGGATTCTTCTCCGTAAAAGTGTATTCTTGTACGCGCAGTTTAGTGGTACGATTTCGTGAGAGTAACAAATTTTTCCGGCATGCCGTCTGCTTGCAAAATGATCCATAAGGCGTGTCTCTCAATTGAGCCAAATGCTATGTGAAAAGCAACGAAACAGGTTTATGTCGGTTTTTGAAATTTGTAGCGATGTTCTAGTACTCGACATGAAGTGGATATCTGGGCCACGCATCCTCTACCGCGGTAAAAGTCTCCTTGATTGGGACGAGTGCGTACGTCCCTCACGGTTGAGAAGAGGTTCAGCAGGAGCGTGGAGAATATTTTTGCAGCCACGTCGATCAGGTTGATTCCGCGGTAGTTGTCGCATACTGTCTTATCACCTTTTTGGGATAGGGAGTGTGGTTGAGGTTCCCCAGTCCGTACGAAATTGTTGTTTTTTTTATTGAACAAAACAGCATGTAGAAACGCTCTAACAGTGTCGGGAGACAGGATTTATGACTCCGGTCATATGCGGTCTTCTTCCGAGGTCTGTCGGTTTTTTAGATTGTGTATCACACCAATAATGTCCACTAGAGGCGGAGGGCTGGTACTGATGTCGTAGATTCCACTTCGGATTGTAAGCTTTGACTTGTCAAGTTTACCATGGGATGATTCAGTAGATTGGAAAAGTGCTCAATCCATCTCTGCATCTTTTTTCCGGTATTAGTAGCCCGGTAGCGTCGCGAAGGACTGGTTCTACTGGTTGTTACATTTCAAATAAGACGGAAGAGTTTTTAAAAGCCACCAGTTACTCGCTGCTTACATATTGTCCGCGATTTTGGACCAGTAGTTGTTTCGGTCATTTCTTGTTGAGCGCGTGACTTTTCGTCAAAGCTCCCGAAAGCCATGGAGGCCATTTAGGCGGGCGTTTCTAGCCTTTTTGAATGGATGAAGGGTCATCCCCAGTATCTAGTCATTCTGTCGCAGAGTGTCCAGCTTGTCGACCGCAGATTGCTTGATAGACGATTTCAGTGAATTCCATTGTTGTTCCACTGATGTTTCTTCACTGGCTGGGTGATTGGTTAGACAGGCGGTGATAGCATCTAATACTGCTTATCTTTTTGTCGGTGATCCTAGGGCAGTTACGTTAATCCTTCTCGGGGCACGAGGTTCGTTGCGATTGTGTAAGTGGACCTTGAGGTGTACACGGACAAAGGATGTGGTCGGTGTCATTCTTATTTTCTTTCTCTGCACTTCTGTAGGACCGGCAGCCCTCGATCGACGACGCCTACCGAAATCGTACCAGTGTATAGTCGATCTGGTGTTCAGTGCAACTGTCGTTTGAGTACCACGTCAGCAGGTGTCGCCTGGGGTGTTGGAGACGGTCAGTCTGTTGTGGTCTGCGGAGCTGACGAGATAAGCACCATTGTTGTCCAAGGCCATATTTCCCTAGGATTTGTCTAATTGCATGGTTTGAAGATCCAGTGCGAGCGTTCCAGCCCCCCGCAACAAGAAGTATATCTCGATCTAAGACATTATTGACCACTTTATGCAACCTGTCGTAGAACTCATCTTTCGCTGTCTTCTCGGGTGTTAATGTCGGGGCGTAGATTGCAACAACTGATATATTCAGAGGCAGGGGACGAAAACGGGCCACAGCAATTCCAGGGGACATCGAGTTCCCTGAAAGCAACGCATAATCAGCCCTGCTACTGACAGCGATCGCAATGTCTTGAAGACCGGAGTTGTCAGTAGGTCCGCTGTGATAGAATTAGTAATAGTCTTTCGTTCCGGGTACCTTAATGCTCCGTGTGCCAGAATTAAGCAGGTGAATTTCGGAGAGACATGCTGTGTCTATTTAGTCATTGTGCAACGTGCGTTTCGTGATGACTTGACTGCCGATATCCAGGAGCGTTCTCACGTTCCATCTGGCAACGTGAAATGTGGCTGCGCAGACTGAAGTCTGCAGCTAGTGTATTTGACACTTCGGCCGCTATGATAAAACATGGCTCGTTGCTTCCCGGGGACACTGTAGCATGATCATTGGGTACTGTATCGGCAAGTCCATGAAGAGTCTTAAAAATAGTGCTCAAAGTGGTGTCACTCCGCTTTTCATTCGAGGTTGCACCTCTAGCCTGTGCACAACCAAGTGCAACCTGCTGGGAAACAAAAAGACTATTTGTTGGCAGCCCGTGACCGACCAAAGGGTTCATACACTTTTTAGATAGCGATCTTATCCGGGACGCCAAACGCATCCAATGTGGTCTTAGTGAATGGTTGCCGGTGGCTCTCTAGGAGCACGTTCGCCATTCGGTAGAAATGGCCATGACCCAGAAGCCCATGCGACCCTGTTAATTGGACGGTTTTCCTCTTTGACCACTGGACCAAGCGATAGACCTCCTCCACCCATTCTGAGACAGTTGTCTTCGCGTGCTGAGCACCGTCTCACCGAAGTTTTTAGGCCTCGGCTACCCTCCAATTGGGTTTGACCCGTCTGTCGGGCAGTTTATCGGGTGTGGCCGCTGATGCATGCTTCGGCTTCGTGGAGCCACAGGTGAGAGTTGGCTAACCGATGAAGACCAAGAAGCTGTAATATGCCCTTATAGGCACGACAGTCTGCCAAGTCAGAGGTGCTGCTCCTCTCAGTCATTCTATACACCACATATGGTGTCTGAAGTTCTACAACAGACATACGGGCCCCACAAATTTCATTTTTAGTCCCCACCGACCATGATCAACACTGACTCTTATGCTATTTGGTACGTAACCAGTAGGGGTATATAAGGTGCCTGATAGAAGAAGCACTTTGGAGTTGGTGAACTGCCGTGCCTTTGGAGTATCTTCCATCTATTTGGGTTCCATCAAGTGCCCAGCTCTCACCTATGACTTCACAAAGCTGAAGCTTGCAATAACGGCCACACCTCGACAGGCGGCCTAAACTAGGTTGAGAGTAACTAAAGTCCAAAAACCTCAGTGGGGCGGTATTCAGCACGCGAAGACAGTTACCCCTGAATGGGCAGAAGAGATTTACTGATTAATCCAACGGCTGTGAAGGAAATCTGTCGAACCAACGGGGCTGCATTGAACTCTGGGCCGAATTCAATTCAGTCGGATAGCAAACGAGCTCTTAAGGAGCCACTGGGAACCATGCACCAACACGCTGCTGCCTTGCAGCCCACACTTCGTTCTGCAAAGGCTAGAGGTGCACCCTCAAAAAAGCCCGGCGATGCTGGGGATGTCTCTTGTACCAAACATTCATGAAACTCCATGATTATGTAGCTGGCTTATCCTCTCCAAGGAGCCATCCGCAGTAAAGTAAGTAATATGACTTCGTGCATGGACTCGTATGGTCCAGTCCCCCATATGTCCTTATCGTTTGTATGTTCCTTTAATCTGCAGATAATGACATGCATCTCCTTTGATTAGGATTCTCAATGGCATCCGAAGGAGACGATATTCTTGGGGAACATGTGAATGACCCAATGGAACTGGCGTTTGTTCTTGCCTCTGAAGCTCTAAAAGCTGGCGAAGTTCCAGTGGGTTGCGTATTTGTTTACCAAGATATGGCTATTGCCTGTGGAAGAAATGAGGTAATATTATAACAAATAGTGTTACTTCGCATTTTCGACGTCATGAATTCTATAGGTAAATGCCCTGAAGAGTGCTGTAAAACACGCAGAGATTGTTGCCATCCGGAATCTAGAACGTTGGTGTGCGGTCAATAACGTCGAATTGGGTCGAATCTTGAGTGAATGTGACGTGTACGTGACTGTGGAGCCGTGTATAATGTGTACGGCCGCTCTGCGTTTCGTGTTGCCGGCTCAACCACGAAGGTTTGTTTACACATCGGTCTTGACTTTTTCCGTGTAGAATAGTATTCGGTGCCAAGAACGAGCGGTTTGGTGGATGTGGTTCCGTCGCGGATATTGACTGCCGCCCCGTGGGGTCGGTTTCATCTCTGTCATGGACATCAGGAGTACAAGAAGCACGGGCGATTAGTATGCTCAAACAGTTCTATGCTCAGGAGAATTTCAATGCACCCGAGGATGTCAGAAAATCAAAATCATCTGTCAATGCGAAAACTGATCATGTATGATTTTATCACTGGGACCCTTATCATTATGGATGAGATTCTTTCAATTCTTTAAGATGATCTGGTTTTAAAAGACAATTTTTGAGAAGAGCAGTTTTTTTATATAACTCTTGCTATTTTGGCATTTTTATCCTCTCACTATTAACAAATCAAACATCCGAGATTAAAACAGTGAGTACGTATTACTGATGTTTGCATCAAGAAAGTTTCAGTTTGAACAATCATTAGCGGGCACAAAGTACAGGGGTTCTGTTTCTCTCAACCAAACCATAATCAGAAAGTATTTACACCCACTCGGGGTAAACCGCTAACCATAATCCCCGGTTGTAATCGCTCTTTATCGCGACTATCCCAAACGCAGCTTGCTCGTTTTTCTGCTGTTTTTGTTAGCATTCAAATTTCTCGAAAAGACTGTTATTCCAGGATAACTCATTCTCAGCGTGGTGCAAGTTCGGTCAACTGTAATATTCTGGATGGGATTGCAAATCTACGCAGATTTTTACCACTGCACTTGAGCTTCCACGACTAGGACATTGAACATCCAAGAGAAGGCGCTAGGTAAAACAACTAATTGCTGTGGCTTTCCGTATTGTTGTTTTTAGTTTTCTAGCCGATTATGCACAGTGCGAACTGAGTCCTGGGATTGGGAATACTTAGAGAATGAATGTGAGTCAGAGCTCCGAACACAATTTGTTATTGACTGTCAGGATTGTTTCTACGTACGTCACTCCACCTCTCTCTCAACCATGATGTACACAGTGCACTAGCTAGTCTTGTTAGTAGAATCTCGGTTCCAGACACATTTGGTTGATCGCACTTGCAAGCGTTTGATCTCGGTATTTCGCCTTGCTGTGCATAATAAGATCTTCCCACTGGAATCAGTAACACCATGCTTGATTTCAAGCCGGTGTAATATATATGCAGGTATTGTCGAAACTGTTGCATGCGGGTTTCCGATAAATAATTTTTGTGCTTGAGTACAACAACATTACCGCAGAACTACATAATTTTATATGTACGCTAAATAGCAATAACCCTTGTGGTCTGCTTGTGTGTAGTGAATACCTATTCTCAAAATGTAGACGAAAGCCTATCTTCGCCAGTACCAGTGGACCGCAACTATGACGGAATGTGAGCCTCCGAGGGAAAATAAAGCAAGATTTTTTACGTTTAATTTACCCAGACATTATTAAAAACACAACGTTCATACACAGTATCAAGCATTTGGTTTGCCTCCACTTGTCATGATTCTAACAGTCATCGGCATAGAGTTCACTATGTTGGTGGTAAAATAATTATTTGTCTTATGTGCCAAAATATGTCACAGTGGCCAGTATGTAGGTAGACCTTTGAATACTCTCTTCAGAACAGAGGAGTTTACATTAATTTCAAATCTGCGCTATTTGAGGACAGTTGTGTGGTTTGGACCTTGAAGTTACGCACGCTCTCGAGTTTTACAGTGGAAAATGAACCGGCAAATTGTTTTGCATGACTTGACGGACCTCTCGTGAAAGACAGCCTGAAGCGTCGTCCTAAAAAACTATTGCCTAACCAGGTGGCTTATTTTCGTTGAATTCGGGGACATTTTCAGTCATTACGGTGAAGACTTCCTTAACATCTAAGTTGTCTCTAGTTGAATTCCACCAACAAATCTAAACGTTTTATTCCGATCCAAATCAATGATCTTCGTTTGTGTGATTTATCGGCATCCAGCGAGATAAATTTTCGGGGAAAATTCCAACGCGGAGTGAGAGTGCCTCGGAATAATCTCGCGCTAGATTAAAGACAGAAATTTCGGACAGTTTTTGAGCGTAATAAACATGATATCGTCCTATTCATTCAATTTTTTTAGGTATTCTACATCTGAACTGTGTAATTGTGGACGTTTTTCTGTGATTTCTCCGATAATCAATGCTCCTCTTCGCGTTAAAACACTGAGCAAAATACGACACGAAAGATTCAAGTTATAGGCTTCTGCCACTTATTTTTGGTCTCCGTTACGGAAATGCCGAGAAAATTCGGTTTTAGTGGATATTTTCAACTCTGTTGCGTAACCATGTAAAGCGGTTAACAAGGCGCGCTCAAATGACATTGATGCGAACCGAAATTCCCATTTTCCAGAGGGCTTGACAGGCATCGTTCAGAAGCCATTTCAAAGCACAACGTGAAATTTCCAAATTATGGAGGGATTTTTCTTGACCTCCTCACATAGGTACAATCATGAAAAGTATATTGGTCGAGGAAACGGCTTCTACCAAAATATTTAGGTAATAACCCAATCTAAATATAACCTAGGATAATTTATATGATCCCGTCGATCAGTTTAATTATATTTGTATACCTTGTGACACTTTGGTTTTCTTTGCTGAGAGCCTTTTACTCTGGCAACCAAGGTCACACACATTCAACTGCCCATAGCGCAGCAAAGAATCAACGTTAATAACAGGAAAATTTAAATAAATCAGTATCATTACCCGATGCACTGATATACCTTGATTAAGTCATGAAGCTCGATTTATATATGGAGTAAATCTTCGTATGCATCACAATCGACACTACTTTATCCATATATATATATATATATATATATATATATATAAATATATATATATATATATATATATATATATATATATATATGGTATCCTTAGTAAATTGGCATTCAGACATCGTATAAAAATTTACTTAATTAAAAGCTACAAAACCCCACCTGTTAGCGATTTTCGCAACTTCCCTCTCTACTGGTATTTGTTTTATCATCCCGCGTAAACGCTTATCTAAAATTTGAAAATGTGTATCGCTTTCAAGACCGCTCGTCAGATTCCTGTTTGCATCGCTTTCTACATATTTCTGGTTACATATACCTTGAGTAATCTGTCCTGTAGAAGTCGTGTTTAAAAAATAAATTAGTGTATTCACAGCCTACTTGATCACGTTTCATTTGGTTACACTTCTTATCGTTGGTTATACTACAACGAAATATGTGTGTACGGTGAAAACTGTATCGGGTTTTGGGAGTGCATATCATACTGTTCATGGAAGAAAAATCAATTCACTCGCAGCGGAATGGAAGATTTGGCAGAAAACTACGGGAATCTATAGGCTGCGAATAAGTTTTGTCTCCGAATCTTCAGTATAAATAAAAAATAAGACATCGCTATTGGTGAACGGGTTTTGCATGCGGAGGTCACAGAATGACCCAACACGTACACATTGTTATAGATAAAAAAAAAATAGGTGAGTACCCGCGGGTCTCGAGATTTTCAAATTTTCCTAGTCGAGAACGTGATGTGAAAAGACTGCTCTAGCGTGTTGGGCTCATGAGACGAACGATGTACGGACGTGACTGATGATTGTAATCACGAGTTGAATGGTGTTTCGCCTGTAGGCAAAAGACCAGAGTCACGACCCACGGAGACTTCATTGAGAATATGTTAAGCAAAGGAGTACGGAACGGAAAGCAGTCGAGAACTCACAAAAGCATGTCGCATTAGCAGCCGAACCAGTAACGGCTTGGTTAGGAGGGATAAAGAAGTACACAGGAGTGGTAATAAAGATGATAATCACTAGAAATGAGTCTTCGTTTTTCGTCCGGTTTTGACTACGATTCACCCACTGAGATGTCAAACGCCAACTGATTCGAAGCCTGAGAAACCACCGTGAGCAGTGGTGGATTGCGGCGTGTAAGATGAGTAGTGCTACTGACATGACAGACAAATACACCCGCTAGCATACTTGTTAGTGTATCTGTCATATTATAAGGCTGCGATGATCGGAGACAGTCGCAACCATACAATTAGAAATACCGATCCGCGATAACCAGGCATTAGCGAACTGATCAAAGGAGCAAACGGCTCACTGATTCAAACTTAGGAGCTTCGTTTAGATCTTTAAGCAGAGCATTTCAAGAAAAATTTAACCAGCGTTTATGCACAACAGGTTTGCTAACTAGCACAATGGTTAGATCTCTGGATGTAGATACCCATCATCCGTTATAACCGAAGGTTCTTTGTGGGATAAGGTATCCTAAACAACATAAAACCCCTGGACCGGGTGGGTTGTCTCCGCCTATCACCGTCATCGGAGTTGACAGAGTTCCCCGGTTTGATATGGGCGAAGGAAAACGTCCCGAAGAGTTGGTGATTGTACTGATCTATGAGAATGACAACAGATCCTCCTTTGAAAACCATAGAGGAATAAGTCTGGTTTGGTGACACTACATCCACTTGTAGCAACCATTGTTTCTGTTGCAACCTCATCCGTAAACTTTGTTTTATCAATCCGAATCAAGCTGTTCTTGGTTCGACTGGCAATGCAACACACCCTTGTGAGTCCTCGCTGATCGATTATCGCTCTGCAGTGTTTATTTTACAGGTTCACATAAGCATCTCTGTGGCTCTCGACTTTGGTTTTCCGACTTATAGCAAAGCATCATTTGATTGATGACCATAGTTATCAACTGCGTCCGTACGCCATTCGTCTTGCTAGCTCTCCACACTAAACTGGTTAGCATCGCATCTAAACTGCTCACTGGTATTATTCTCCACTGCTTATCAACCGCTCGTGCGAGAATCAAGCTGGATTGAGACCTGATCGAGGATATGTTGATCACATCTTCATTTTTTGACAGGTCTTAGAAGAGGTATACCTTCCGTAGATCTACCATCTGTTTTTCTTGGTCTGAAAGCGGCGTTTGCCTCAGTCGACTTCACAGATCTTTGGCGCTGTTTTTTCGTTGAAGGGTGTACCAGGGAAATTCATTTCCACCATAAAGTCCCTGTATATTAACAGTCGAAGCCGAGTCCAGAATTACGGTGATGTTCCACCCGCATTTACCACGATGAGTGGTGTTCGTCAGGGTTGCCCCCTTCCTCCTTTTCTCTTCAATTCTGTGATTGATGTGGTCAGGTGAGGATAGTGGCGTTGAACTTTTCCCGGGGGAAAAGTTTCGGACCTTCAATATGCGGACGAAGTAGTTCTTCTAAGTTAAGATCCAGGTTAGTTGCAAGCTTTTCTGGACAACCCGAACAACTGTGTCGTGATGTTCAGTATTCATTTTGTACCTTCAAGGTGCAAGATGTTGTTGCAGGACTGAGTTGGTCCAACACCAAACCTTTCGGTATCGGGTGGCTGTAGACCAAGTAGACATGTTCTGTTTTCTAGGCAGCTGCACTTCACCCGATTATTGGTTGAGGTGTCTTTGCGTATACAGAAGACTCGTTTGGCATTTGCCAACCTGAGTCATAAGTGGTGTCAACGTGGCATCCGTTTGTCTATCAAGGGTCGGGCGCACGCTGCAGTGGTTTTATGGTTCAGAAACATAGCCACAGCGGGTGGAGGATAAACGAAGATTGTCGGCATTTGAACACCAATGTCTTCGTAGCATTGCTCAAATCAGGTGGGAGTATCGTATCTGCAGTGCTGAGGTTCGGCGGAGAGTCTTGGATTCACGAATCGAATCGTTAGATGAAGCACTAAAGATCACCAGACTAGGGGGGTTGGAGCATGTGTTGCACATGTCTTCGGATAGGATTCCTCGGGCGCACAATGTTCGTTGACACGGTTAATGGTTGGGAGAGTAGTAAAAGGTGTCGGTCCCTGACGTGGAAAATGGTATGAAAATCCTGACGAGCGAATTCGGCCATGTAGTGCGTGTTAGGCCTCCTGGGTGTGGTCCAAGGGACTCTCACTATCTGAAGTTCTCTTTTTTCATTATTTCCGATCGAGGTTGCTGCAGAGATAGCAACCAAAATCACCGCACCCAAACATGGTTAATGGCTATATAAAATCAGCTGAAAATTGGGAAGTTTTTGGGTGACCTGTGGGGAAAGGAGTGTGTCAGACAATAAACATGATGGGATAAGTTTCCTTAAATATTGTTAGATTCGGGTAAGTTGAATTTTAGAATTTCAGGGTGGATTGCAGATAACCAGACATAGCAACATCAGTGGAAGACCTCAAATGTGAACCGCAAGAAGAACAGTTAACATTAAAGGCCAGTGGACGATGATATGGAGCGGTTTCAACATGTACGCAAGGACCTGTGGTCTTCCGCAGGGGGTTACTCATGTTTCATCTGAAGCAACAGAGATGAAAACTCCATGAGCCCACAGTTCAGTAAGTGCATCAGCTGGATCCTGCACTTGCAATAATCGAACAACAATATGGATGCCTATAGTCTAACTACTACAAACACCATCCGAATGTATATAAAACAAGTCAACAGATAGCCTTTCATGTTATCTTGCAATCGCTTCGTTTACTCCTATCCATTTAACATAGTACCAGCTGATATTGTATATAGTTAGTGAAGCATAACAGAAATACAGGTCGGATTGGAAGACTGGGACCCCTTAGGTTGGTGCCAAGGTGAACAGACATTTTGTGCGCAAAGCCCTGACTGACTTATCATGGTAGACATCATCTCGCTGAACATCAATAGCTTCGGTATTGGATTACGCAGCATCACTGAAGGGTTGGGCCACGTCAACTTGGTTGCTTGATTCAATTGAGGAAGGACATGTTACATTATTCAGCGACACCACGGTATTTTCTACCACCTTTTCCCTCTGTTCTCATGAATTCGATAAATTTGACACATCGATTTGAATTTCTCAAGTTAAGACTGCCTTTTGATGCCACGCGGTCTTTGCATCGTTTAATAACGCTACGTGGAGAAGGCGCGTATTGGTTTTTCTGTCGAATATCTGCAATCTTATGTTTTTTCTGAAACGTCTATCGAAGAATGGCTTGCCGTGAAATAAAGCCAATCTTATTAGGATGATCATTGCTCACATTGAAGCAGCGTGTATATCGAAACACAGCAGCGATTCATGGCCATTTTGAACGTTATCACTAATGCGTCGAGTCATGTCCGAGGACTTTTCAAGAGGAATTTCATGACAAACCAGGTAGAAAGCATTCAAAAGCCTTGAAGGCAGTATATGTAAGTCGCAAAAATGATCACTGTTCCTGTCAATTGACTACAGCGCAACGTGAGATGCTCTCTTTTAGTTCAAAATTCAAATTCCCATTTTAGCAAATGAATTAGCTATAAACACATGTGCAATTCCATAATCCTAACGATCATGTTAGGGATCTTGCACCCACATTATCCGACAAGCCAGATGCTTCAAGGTCAAACTAGTCGACATTTTAGAATTCTGTATCTTCGTTTCCGTGGAGCAACAGATAGTTGGATAGCTTGTTATTTCTGCAATTAGATGAAGAATCAGGATAGGATGGAGAAGAATAAATAGACGGAGAAGGTTCGCGAAATACTATGTGAACCACCATCATTCACACCGGAGATTACTCCGGAGAACAATATACAAATGTAATGACCAGGTTGTAAGTTGCCACATTGGTGTTCGACTAATGTGAATGTTGGCACTTGTTGATGCACTTACTAGGCCTCGACTCGTGGAGGTTTTTCTTCCCTTGTGCTTTTGCAAATTGAACACGTGCAACCTCTCGGCGGAAGATCACTGCTTCTCCCAAGCAACGGTAGTAGAGAAGCATGCATCCAGAAAACTCCAAATTTTGTCTCTGCATTGTTTCACACCAGAAAACTGAAGCTAGTTCAAACACATTTTCTTCAAAAGGATCAAAAGTTTGTATGTACACGTTGAACTCGGCATATCACAAAGTTGCACGATTTCTTGTGGATATTTTTACCCCTGTCCGATTGCACCGAACACCGGTTTGCCAACAGAACTCGTCTGAACTCCCAGGAATACTAGACGACGAATCAGTGAGTTCCCACAAAAAATGCTCTCGGCTGATATTTACTCGCTTTTCACAAAAGTACAGTACTCAAAATGGCCGGAAAAGTCGAAACTTACAAATTACTACTCCTTGAGTGTAAGTAACAGATTGGATTGTTTGTAATATTCTAATCAGGGATGAATTAGCTGTACAGCGATTCCACGGTCTTCAGTGGTGGATAGAGCGTTCACATTGCTTGATTGATCCTACTAATTACACTTATGTAGTAGCCCAGTTCTGTGGACTGTTTACCGGAATGCGTTCGTTGTAACTGGGCCCCTACAGATCATTCGGCTACCATAGTAGTCGATCGCTGTGCGGGCAACGGGTTGTTGCTGTTCAAAGTCAGTGATGGAGGGTGTTCTGATCTGTCCCAGTAGCTCTAGTGAGAAGACTTTTCTGCCTTTGGACCATGTCGTTTTATGTAGAATAACAAGCGACTGCAGTCAAAACCATGGTATGAAGTACATTGGTCCAGAACGCTTTCCTTAACCGGGTCTTCTGGCTGTCTCTTTTGGTTGCGTACCCCGTTGGGTGATTTCGTCCCGGTTGGTTGAAAAACGCCTGGCCGCCGATTGGTTCGTTCTGCTCAGTTCGGTGAGAGTGACTGTTGGCAGATGATTGGATGGTTTCGTTCGATGTGTCAGCTAAATGCCCTCATAGAAGGGCACCGTATCGTGTTGCGTATTTGTTCGGCAAACCGTTGATAGCTGGTCCCGATAACCTGGTGGTTAGGTTTTCGACTGGCAGTCATTCGCTCTTGGTTCGAGCCCCAGGGAGGGAAGCTTGGTGAGTATGCACTTCTGGTGGTCCCTTTCACTGATAGAACAGCCGTACAGTGCTACCATCGTTTTCAACGGGGAATTGGGCGTTAATACTGTGTGGTAAGCCACACATGCTGCCTAAATGCTTGTTAGTAGGCGAAATAGCTTGAAAGTAACAAAATCGGTCACGTGCGTCGTTCTGCGTGAGCTCGCGCACTACTCGACAGTAAAAATTGTCGTGAAATTTAGGAGGTATTCAAGCAACTTACCGGACTCAACCGATGTGCCATCAAAATTGAATGCTTTACGTTCACCACTATTTCTAAACGAAGACTGCATAAGAACGCAGATACGTATGCGATTCATTCCTTGGAAGTATATGGGTAGTTAACCAAGACCAACTAATAAAAAAACTAGCGGTCCATACAGATCGCCACCAAGGCTGCTAATTGTATTTACTCTCACTTCATATTCACTTTACACCTGTATATTTGGTAGGACTGTGATCTGTAAAAAACATCCTGGATTGTGAAAAGTGGCATCTACACTACTATCGCCAAAAAGTGATATGTCCAAGTTCCGACGCAAAAAATGCAAAAAAACAATTTTCAAGGTGTCTCAGATACCTGTTTCATCGGATGCCCTCTGAGTTAATGACACATGACCCAGGTCATTTTCAAGAAGGTCACTCAAACAACCCATCGGATGCCGTTTTTTCACTTGCGCCATTTATTTTGATTTCCGTTACATGGAGAATGTAAAGCTGTCTGTATTTGTTTTGATTGTTGAGCCACCTAATTGATTGCTGTCAACCGGTCATGTAACGCTCGTCTAACGTACCTTTAGTTAGCTTTGCAAAGAACGCGGGACCAGAGGCTTATATCAACCGATCTTCAGCACCAATGATGGATGTAATTAGTGATCAGTCGGTCCTTTGAATGCAAGGCAAATCAAATGCGACTGACTGACGGTTAGGGTATCCGCTGCGGCCTGATGATGCAAGGGGGCACGACACGGAAAAACGGGGTCACTGGAACGGAAACTGTGTATCACGAGGCGGACGAGGAAAAAGCATGATCCTGATGGGGCAGTGAATCAGGTGACGCGAGATTGTGCTTACCGATCCTGAGAATTACCGAATTTCACCCCAACGAATTATCAATCACCGCTGGTCCGATCACAGTAATGCCAATTACCTCAAGAGCGACACTGAAGATGGCTGAGTGATGAGAAGGGTCACACTGCACAGTGAGCCATGTGAAATTAAAAAAGAAGACTTTATATCACCACGGTCTCATCATTCGCACGCACAACACCCGCACCGAGTGCCTCGATACCCTCGGTGTACCTAATGCGTTACTTTCGTTTCGCTCACATTCTTTGGAAAATGTCATGCGTGCCGCACGAACAATCAGTCAATGACAGCGATACACTACTCGACAGGCTAACGTGATTTTTATTATTTATCGGATTCGATTTGCTTCCAATAGGATGCGTGGGAATCTGATATAGTCCAGTTCGTTCCACTGCGGAGAAGAGATCTTAGCCTTAATGAAACCCTTGAGTATCAGCGGAACTACCAGTATCGACTGAACCTGCCGGGCGGTTAGATATTGGGGAATAATATTCCAATCGGAAAATGCGCCTTCTGCAGTGGGGATTTATCTTTCAACTTTATATATATATATATATATATATATATATATATATATATATATATATATATATATATATATAATGTATGTATATAATTCCACTGACACTACATACCGGTCGCATTCCAGTTCTTACTACTGAAACAACTGTTAGCGGCCAACAATTCAGGTGACTACCATGGTTGGAAAAAATATCCGGTGAGGCGTACTCGTAATCAGCGGATCAACAATACCACTAGTTTGGACTGCCACGGATGTCTGCGAAACGAATAAACTAGTGTGCCAAGATGCCCATGCCATCGTGGCAGCCTATGGTGTTTTTGCATCCGTCTGAAGAATCCCGGAGCACATTTGAAAACGGAGTTAGCAAACATGCTCGTTTTTGGTGTTTCATTGTCATACCAATACAGCACAATAAATATAACAAGATATATAATAGATACATTCAGCGGATGGAGTGTTAGGGGATAATGTTTATACCATTGTAGCACAGGTCTAATCGGAGACCGGATGTGTGCGCTTGACGGCATCGGAACGAAATATCAAAGAATCGACAAGGAGTCTCCCAATGCAAGAGTAAAATGTCACAAAAAGGCATTCCCGTTAGTAAAAACCCGTTATGTAACAGACTGAACTTTGTTAACCCCTAAAATCGCTGACAAAATCAAGACTCGATGTATCGAAAAAATAAAGGATTGGTTCATCATACGTTTAGATGTTTGGGTACCATGACAGTCCGGAGATAATACATGTAGTTGTCTCCAGTACATCTCCATCATTATCATCAGTTTATTTATGTTGCAAAATTTGACACCAATACTAATTCCGAGGTTGCAACAGTCCTACGGGCTCTGCCACATGGCTCGACGATACGGGCACATGGTTTAAACCTCGTCCCATCAAATTGCGGCGCACCATTTGACACCATTACAACAGTCAACTGAACAGCATACGATCGTCACACTTTCACACTTATTCAGCCAGCTTCACAACACCAAACCTTTATAAATAAATAAGAATAAATTGCTCTAAAATTTCTTGATGTCATAATTTCCCGACACTTTCGATCTGACTGGCTTGCAGCGACATGGCTAAAGCACAGTGGGTTGTGACTAAATGACTGTGGGTCGCGGTTATAGAATTGCGGGTTTTGGTTAAAGCTTGGTGAGAACAGGTGTATTTAAACGGGAGTTGGGCATCCTCATAGCAAAAGACGTTCTGGAGGAAGTTGATAAACCGACAGACTGGGTGAGTCATATAGTGACAGTGACGAAAGCACCCGGGGAACTGCGCACTTGTATAGATCTCAAACCACTAAACAAAACATTCAGGGGAGCATTTTACATTATCCGTCTTTGATTATATTTCACCGGAGCTACCTAACGCGTAGTTCTTTACGAAAGGTAATGTGCATTGAGCGTTTTGGCACTTAAAGCTGGATGAAGCTTCGAGTTACTCGACCAATTTTTGGCACACCATATGGTCGTTACCGTTGGAGGTGATTACCAATTGGCTTGAAAGTGTCTAGTGAAATTCTTCAGATGAGGATTCTGCAAGCAGTAGAATATTTCCCTGGGGTACTTTGCGTGACGAATGATATTCTGATTTGATCTAATTTGGTTTGATTCTTTCCGGAAAAGCTGTATCCGAGATAGAATTAAACTAAGACGGGACAAGTTGACATTCTGTAAAACAGCAGTCAAGTTCCATGGTCATATTTTCACCAACACGGGTGTCAAACCGGATCAGAAAAAGGTACATGCCATCGCGGATATGTCTGCACGAACAAAAAACGATGTCTCACATTTCAATTAAATGATCAACTACCTAAGCAGGTTCTTACCAGGGTTAGGGGAACTTATGAAACCAATCCGCCGATTGGAACATGAAGGAGAAACGCGGATACGGGCAGATGAACAGCAGTTAGCATTTGATGGTACAAGGTGGCCTAACGTGAAGGCCCCAGTCCTAGGTATTGTTGATCCGCTGATTACGAGTACGCCTCACCGGATATTTTTTCCAACCATGGTAGTCACCTGAATTGTTGGCCGCTAACAGTTGTTTCAGTAGTAAGAACTGGAATGCGACCGGTATGTAGTGTCAGTGGAATTATATACATACATTATATATATATATATATATATATATATATATATATATATATATATATATAAAGTTGAAAGATAAATCCCCACTGCAGAAGGCGCATTTTCCGATTGGAATATTATTCCCCAATATCTAACCGCCCGGCAGGTTCAGTCGATACTGGTAGTTCCGCTGATACTCAAGGGTTTCATTAAGGCTAAGATCTCTTCTCCGCAGTGGAACGAACTGGACTATATCAGATTCCCACGCATCCTATTGGAAGCAAATCGAATCCGATAAATAATAAAAATCACGTTAGCCTGTCGAGTAGTGTATCGCTGTCATTGACTGATTGTTCGTGCGGCACGCATGACATTTTCCAAAGAATGTGAGCGAAACGAAAGTAACGCATTAGGTACACCGAGGGTATCGAGGCACTCGGTGCGGGTGTTGTGCGTGCGAATGATGAGACCGTGGTGATATAAAGTCTTCTTTTTTAATTTCACATGGCTCACTGTGCAGTGTGACCCTTCTCATCACTCAGCCATCTTCAGTGTCGCTCTTGAGGTAATTGGCATTACTGTGATCGGACCAGCGGTGATTGATAATTCGTTGGGGTGAAATTCGGTAATTCTCAGGATCGGTAAGCACAATCTCGCGTCACCTGATTCACTGCCCCATCAGGATCATGCTTTTTCCTCGTCCGCCTCGTGATACACAGTTTCCGTTCCAGTGACCCCGTTTTTCCGTGTCGTGCCCCCTTGCATCATCAGGCCGCAGCGGATACCCTAACCGTCAGTCAGTCGCATTTGATTTGCCTTGCATTCAAAGGACCGACTGATCACTAATTACATCCATCATTGGTGCTGAAGATCGGTTGATATAAGCCTCTGGTCCCGCGTTCTTTGCAAAGCTAACTAAAGGTACGTTAGACGAGCGTTACATGACCGGTTGACAGCAATCAATTAGGTGGCTCAACAATCAAAACAAATACAGACAGCTTTACATTCTCCATGTAACGGAAATCAAAATAAATGGCGCAAGTGAAAAAACGGCATCCGATGGGTCGTTTGAGTGACGATCTTTAAAGGTCAGGCCCAACAGCATAAGCTTGTTCACAAGCTTTCTCGTGAGAATAGAAAACGTCCTTTGTACGGTGTACGTCTGGATCGGAAAGGGATATTCATGTTCTCTTCAGAACCAGAGAAAGATTGGTTAATATTCTTGACGTTCTATACAGCCCGGTCGTTCGTTCCACGATTTAGTATGTTCTACTTGCACTACTGCTTGGAGACTACCTATAAAACATGCATGGAGCTAAAACAGTAACTTCATATTCTAGGGTATGTCCTTCTTCATTGATTTCCCGCAACTGTTGTTTCACGGTCCTTTTACATTTATTGATAGTGTTTGTCCCATTGTCAGCATCTTGAGGGGAACCTG
Source organism: Fasciola hepatica (assembly GCA_948099385.1). Taxonomy (NCBI): domain Eukaryota; kingdom Metazoa; phylum Platyhelminthes; class Trematoda; order Plagiorchiida; family Fasciolidae; genus Fasciola; species Fasciola hepatica. The sequence continues at coordinate 1,997,839 of CANUEZ040000025.1, forward strand.
TCACCTCTGTTGCGCAGTAGAAACTATTTTTGTGTCAAATGGCAGATTAGACTCATCCCATCAAAAGGCCGTATTCATGCTGAAGGAATGCACCACAGATTCCATGATGATACTGGCGTAAATTAATAATCAGATTTGTTGGACGTTGTGGATCACGAATATGTCGTCGCGTTCCTTTTAGACATGGTGAGAGATGCCTTGTGGTGAAGCATATGAAAAGTTAACACAATGTGCAAAAGATTCTACTACGTAAGTTTTATATGAGAAATTACAATTAAATGATGAGAGAAAATAGATCGGTCAATAAGTTGTTCACTTGTCTAAAAATTGAATTTCTAAAACTAGTGGTATACGTTGGACAGAAACAAAATGATAGGATGGAACCCTGAAAAACTTTTGCCATTGATAGTAGTTGAGATGTTGTGGCCACGATCACGTGTTAATTATTCGCTATTGGCAGAGGGATCAGGTAGACGGCTGGCTACCGTCTACACCTAATATATGTGGAAATTTTCTTGTTACACAATTGAATGCATCTTTACAGTCCCTACCACAAATACTAACGGCTTTACATATTCTACAGAATGAAAAAACAGTGCATGGCATATAATGACATTCAACGGCACACTCAAGTGACGACTGTCAAGCTAACCGGACCAGTTTTTCCTATCTCAGAGGACTTTCGAGGCAATGGTAGTCTTTGAACACATAAGTCCATAGTATTAGATTACACGATATATCTTCCAGGCGGTCAGCATGCACTTGTGTCATGGATGCCACTGTAGCATAACCCAAGGTACTTCCACGGGACGAAAGTCGATTGTATAAATATGGTAACGCTAAGGATGAAATGAGAGCAAATGCAGGTAGCTTTCTTGGCCCCAATTCATCTGGACCACTGACTTCATCACAATTCTCCTTCGTTAGTACCCTATATACTTAGGGGGAACTCTTGTTTTAGGGTTAGTGTGTAGTCTAGAGCCGTTAATCTACATTGAATATCAGTCAGGTCTATGAATTTGCTTCTCTATCATCCAATTTTCACGTGCACTTTTCTCGCTGACATTATTATTTACATGGCCGTATTTGCTTCGTTTTGCCTACTAGCAAGGTCTCGAGTAGTCAGTTGAGAAATTTGACCTCCCCATAGTGTCTCCACATTCCTCGTCCACACTATACAACATAGCATCTGAGAAACACAAATAGAATTCACAATAGACACCGGCGCATTTGTGAATATAAGGCCTGTGGAAGCCCCGCCAAATATCGCATGCTGAGCAACGAAAACAAGATTGGTCATGTGGAATGTTGCCAAAGTTCATCCGAAAGAAGAGGTCAAGCTCCAAATCGGTATTTCCAAGTATACAAAACCGTCTGACATAGAATTCATGGTGGTCAACCAGGGCTACTTCCCCATTCTTGGCTGTGAGTCTGTCGAAAACTTCAAATTTATTTCGTTCCACTATGATTCGTTTGTTCCCTATATTTCGGAAAAAGTTGATTACCTGTAAAATTACGCTTCGATTTTTTGACGAGAAACTTCCGGGAATAGTGGCATTGAACATCAACGAGTCTTCTGAGCCCGTGATATCACCAACAAGACGAGTTCCATATGCAGTCAGAGAACTACACCTTTTTCCACCAAGCTTTAGCCAAAACCCGCTATTCTTTATCCGCGACCCACACTACAGTATGCTCAAAAAACCCGGGAACATTTTTTTATGCACACCACTTTCCAAGACCACTTTACTAAAGAAGCGTCATTCCTTTGGTTTTCTACCTAATTTATTGGCATGGCATACGGATTATCCTCGGAAAGTATCCCAAGTACTTGATTTGCTCACAAGTCTTCCCTATTTCCAATAAATAATTCTAGAGTTCTCCAAGTTGTTGTACTTTCATCCTCTCTTTTTCCTACTGAAGTCAGCCACCTCCCTTCTATCTCCTCCGGAATTGTAATTATGTACTCTGATGTGGTAACTGTTTTTCATGCTGTGTCCAAAGAGGGCTTTAATAATCCATCCGTTAATCTTCAAAATATTGGGTTTTTCGGAACAGAGTTGTTCCTCCCTCAACTCTCCCCAGTGTTCTGAATGCATCTTCACTTTTTCAAGTGATCGTTCTGCTCTGCGCCCTTTTCAGTTACCCGGAGTTGAATCCATGTCAAACACTGATACTCTCATTTTACCAATTGCGTGCACGCATTACATTGCGTTATCTTTAAAATTCGAAGGCTGTGCGTTAAACCTGTGTTCTTATCTTCCTTTGTTTCTCAATGCGTTTTTACCACACTTATGATTTTTCTCCCCGTAATTATCCGATATTATAGAATTGGCATTTTAGTTTTATTTCGATGTATTCATGTAATCATTCGTTATCTTCTATACCGTTTTCGAACTGATCACCAGTATGTGACTTGCACGTTACGTATAACTCACTTGTAGTAACAATGACTTAAATTCAAGTTAAAATGGTATACATGCGTCTATCCCGACATGAGACTGTTTTCATTCCTCTCTCGTAACAGCGATAGTAAGCCGTTCTTCAAGCGGCACCCACCATCCAGCAAGGACAGATGCTTTTATCCCACCCCCATTTTTCTGCGACCTCTCGCGAACGCAAATACGTATGGTCGTGAAATTTGGTGCTTATGTCTTGTCCCATTACTAAACTGGGATCGTATACGGATTTCAATTTTGACTTAAAGAAATCGATTTTATCCCAAATAATGTACCTGAAGGGTGCGAAATGCTTTTAGTGCATTTAATGATCACCGTCGAAAAAGTGCACGCCATGGCTCATCTATTAGGCGGAACTAGTCACACATTCAGCCATTGCCTTGAGCGATGCTCTGTGATACGTCAGTGAAACAATCCGAAGTCTCATTGGGAATAAATCTGATCGATGTTTTTGTGATCAGGACAACAAAGTTCCTTGCATTTGGCAGCCAAGTGGTTTTTTACCATTGGATCTGGGGTGTGCTAAAGGCATTCCTCGCCCTTCACGTACGTTATGTGGGATAAAATCTATTCTCCTAAGTCAAAATTCAAATCCTTGTACGATCCAGATATTTTGATGGGACAAGACATAAGGACACCAAATTTCGAGTAAAATCACAAAAAAATCGGGATGAACCAAAAGCTTTTCGTGCATTGTATTTCTTGTAGATGGTGGCACTCTAAATGAAGCACCCAAAGTTCGCCTTCTGCTGTGAAAATCGGCACATCAGAATGCACCCAGTATTGCGACTATAACATACTGAAACACCCACGAGATCTCACTCTAAACGAGATGGTTTCACATTTCACTGTTATCTTCGGCGAACGGACATCAATATTCAACTTTGGTTACCATTGTTTGAAGGTTATCAATCAGCGGGGGGTGTTGTTACATTTGCTGACCGAGTGAACCGTGAACGAGAGATTTCAGTTGAAACAGCTGACTGAAGATCGATTCAAATCACTGATATCTGTCTCAGGTCTCACCTCCCCTAATGATAGTGATATAGTAACCCGTCTGCTTACTCGATTGAACTCATCAGACTCGTTATCTCTGCATGAAGTCAACACTGAATATCTTAGACTGGTAAACCTCAGGAAAGATTCACAAGTATTCCAGGTATCATCGACTAAGGCAGACTCTTTGAACGAGGATAAAATTTCAAAAACAAACATTTAACGGCACAAAAGTCAAATAAAGTCAGATTTTCAATGGCAAACTTCAGTACGCTGGTTTCGCGGTCAGTTTCGGTTCCACAAGTGCTAAAGTTTCAGCGAAATAGGACACGAAGGGGGTTGCTACGCCAAGTTACGCGTGCAAATAGGTCGCTATCAAAAGCAGTCCTTAAGAGTTACAAGGCAATCTAACTTTGCGTTTACTATGTTTAACAAAAGAATGCTTCACTGTGGAAGATGCATCACCCTCGGACATTACCATCACTTCACAGTTCAGTTGGAAAAGTAATGGAAGCCCTAATTTTGAACCCACGAGCCGCGTAGTTCGCAATACCCATGGACAGCCAGTTTCTTTTCTTGGTGAACTGTTATATAGGTTTACATTCCATGATTTATATGGCACTATTATTTGTCACGCTGTATCCTCAATTGATCTGAACCTATTACGAATTGACTGGATAGAACAATTGCATCTTTGGGATGTCCATGTTGGCTCAGTTTTTAATTCATCCACCCCATCTTTATCGCACTTTCCTTCAACCTTTGGCGTTGCAACGGTCGATTTAAAATCACAAAAAGACATTAGGTCAGCATCATAAACAAAATATTCAGACATTCTTAAGCTTGGTTTAGGCCTGTGCACAAAAGTAAAATCAAATTTATACATCGTTCCAGAGAGTACGCTCATTTTTCGTCCCAAAAGATCGTTTCGAACAGTCACGTATTCTTCCCGGGCCGCCCCAATAATAGCCGTAGAAAATTTAATTGCGCTGTACACATCTGTGATTAGTTCCCAGCTGGTATGAATGACAAACACATCAGTACCCACTACCGGTTCCTGAGGACCTTTATGCCAAATTAATTAGACGCACTTTTTCAAACTAGACTTCTCCGAGGCCTACGTACAAGTAGGTGTGAAAGAATCCTGCAAAGAACCACTGACAATCATTGCATACGCACACACACACACACACACACACACACACACACACAGAGAGAGAGAGAGAGAGAGAGAGAGAGAGAGAGATATCATAATCGGCTTCCATTCGGCGTTAGGCGTGTTCCAACGAATTTCCGACAAATCATGGATACAATGCTGGACGGTCTGTCCTACGCCATAGCGTACATGGACGACATCATTGTTGTGAATACTTGATCACATCTGCACGGGGTTTTCAGACGAATTCAATCATACGATTTCAGTCTTCAAATGCAAAGTTCTTGTTTCTGGTATTACGCATTAGTTACCTTGGGGCCACAATCGATGAGAATAGTTGACGTTCGGATCCAACTACGATAGTCGCAATTCAAAATTCGCCTGCTCCCCCCAAACAAGACAACGCTTTGGTCTTTCCTAGGCATGGTGAATTATTACCATAATTTCGTACCCAATATGCAGCCTCTGCGCGCTCCTTCAAGTGATCCCTTAAAAAGGACACTAAACGGTTTTGATCACCAAGCTTCCAAGTCGAGTTTCAGAATATCAGGAAAATATCCGATCTTGTGTTAACACTTTACAATCCCAGACTTCCTATCACTTTTGCCGCTGATGCTAGTAACTACGACTTAGGTGCAGTTCTGGATGATAGTCGGGAAGCACAATGTCCCCGGTCTCGCACATCAGCCACTGCTGAAAAAAGTACAACCACAGTGTAAAGGAGGAGTTGGAGTTAATTGTGCCGTTAAAAAAATCCACAAAATGTTTCACGGAGGCTAGTCTACATTGTGTACTGACAACAAACTGTTATTCGTCATTTCTTCCTCAAGGAACTGCCTACCTATTCATACGGCAAACAAACTAAAGTGTTGAGCCACTATGCTAATCAGTTATGATTTTCTCATACAGTCTATAAGCTGATGCCTTATCACGTCTGACAGCACACAATGTAAAAATTCGACCAGATGATGACTTAAACAATTCGTCGGTAAATGTGGACGCAGATGTCAGTCACGTGTTTCGCAATTCAATGAGCAATCTGCCGGTAACGTTCAGTTCTATCCATGATGCGACTCAAATCGATCTCACTATGCGGCGCTTTATGTTCTACTTGCGAGAAGATTAAACAGCCAACATCACGGACCCCAAAGTTTGGCAGTTGTACCGACGGAACGAAGCACTTACAATAGTCAGTGACTGTCTGGTGTTGCCCCGCCGCGTGATGGTTCTACAGTGACGCAGAACCAAGGTCCCTCACCAGTTACACAGGTCATCCGTGAATGACTCTAATGAAAGCCATTACGCGCTCCCACGTGTGCTGGCCTAATTTAGACTCATTGTTGACCTCGTCCATGAATGCGAGCTATGTGCACTAACAACCGAATCGCCTGTGAAATGTGAGCTTTATACGTGGCCTGTACATTCCGGGCCTTGGGTAAGGGCCCACATAGACTACGCCGGACCTGTGAAGAATCAGTACTTTCTAATAGCGCATATTCTAAATGGCCCGAAATATTTATAATGCCTCAAGCATCTGCATCCACTACAGTAACGGCACTCAGTCGTCTTTTCTCCCAATTTGGCACTCCCGAAACTGTTGTTACAGATGACGGAGTGTAAGTTAGTTCAGCGGAGTTTGAGCAGTTTTGGGGCAGCAAGGGTAAGCTTTATGTGTGTAGCATTGTGTATCATCCTCAATCTAGTGGACAGGCCGAACGGTTTGAAGATATCCCTAACGGAACTCTCCAGAAATTACAGAGGAAGGGAAGCCTCTCGATCATTTTGAATGCGCTCTTACGGACCTATTAGTTGACACCCAACCCATCGGCGCCAAATGCGAAGTTACCAGCGGAACTTTTCTTGGGACAACGTTTGAGAACGCTACTTGACGCAAAGCTCCCAGCTAATCCAGTCTGTCTCAAAAATTTCATCATGGAAGCCCAGTATAATCGGAGCCGTGGGACGAAGAAACGGTTTATCGAAACAGGCAACCGATACCACGTGCATGTGTTCACTGGGTATCAAAGTTATTGGAGTCCCGGTGTTGTTGAGCATCCGATTTGGAGCGTCCTGTATGCATTCAGATGTAATGGGCGAACCTGGACGAGGCGTGTAAACCATCTACAGTATCCGTATGTACCATAAACTAACTTACACTGACTATCACGGAAGTCTAATTGGCGTGCTACTAGATACATGCGCAGTTCCATAACAGCATAATGAGAACTCTGAAACCGATACCAAGCCAACTTTAGAGCGCAGGCATTCCAGACGAATACGTGCATCGATTCAAAGGCTGAACATCCAGCCACAGAGAAAGTTCTACATGTGATTTATTACTTTCGGGTGGAGGTAATACAGAGGCACTCATAAAGCCAGTTAACAAAGATTGCTTTCCGATCGCCCTGTTCGCTATGACTCTTATGTTCAGCTAAGGTATAATTGGTGGATCGATGTCGCCCAGCCTGTTGTGTTTCGATTGGTCTTCAGTTAACCAATCACTTTAGTCCATACAATGTACCGCAGTCACATTCGTTAGTGGATAAGTCCTTTTTCAGTTTTCCGATCAACAGTTGCTAAAAGCCGTTGTTATTCGGATTTGCGAGTGATCGACCTTGACAGAGTTACACGCACCTTACCGCCAGATTATCCAGAATGACTTTCAACGGTTTGTTTAACGTTAACAGTAGTGCCCTTCCGTCACTGGTTTCGGAGGCTAGCAACAACCCGTCACTGGTGCAATGATCGATTCTTATGGTAGATGTCTTCTTCACAAGGGGGCCTAATTGAAACGAAGGAGTCACGTTGCAAATAATTTCGTGGGCAAATCAAACCACCTACTACTTTTGTTGGCCAAATAGTCAAGCTCTGCAGGTTGTTCGTACAGTAGTGCCTTCGTCTCTCTTAGGCCACCTACGAAGAAGACGTGCATCATGGGAGCCGATCAATGTGCGGGTAACGTGTTACTAGCGTTCGAAACCAGTGAGAAGCAAGGTTCTGTGACAAAGTTGTACGAATCTTCTCCAGTGAAATATCAAAAATGCTGTTGTATCAGTTGAAGCCAACAGAAGTCCTGTCAAGGACTCTGTGTTCAGTTTCCACAGTGTAAATTTTGGTCTTCGATACCGGTTACATTCTTGTATAAATTGAATCAGTGAAAAACTGTAACAGTCCTCAGAAACTAAATTTAGCTAGCATGTGCTTCATCCCATACATTATCAGAAAGTGTAAGCAAACAGAATAGAGAGAATGCTTCTATTCTGATCCGAAAATTGCCTTTATTAGTAAGTTAACAAATTCACAAATAGCCCTGTTTTTCCTCTTAATCCACTAAGTTTCGGATAATTGTACAGACCATATACACCAAGAAGTAGACTCCTGTAAGTTCTAGCAACCAATGGGATGGTCGTTCTATTATCGGATTTTGGGTCCGTTGACCGAGGCTTTGTTCGTACACATTTTGAACCCTATATCATTTCGGCAGCTTCAAAAACTTGTTGTTTATGCATTGATACCGAGTGATTAAAAATTGCAGCTGTCGTATTTCAGTGCGTTCCCCAGCTTCTCTCTTTCTCCCATTCCTCTTTGGACAACAATATTAAGCACATTCTGAAGTTTCGTTTCTTGAACTATTCTCGAATGCCACCGAAGCAATGGGGGCGACTGAACGATTCCCCTCTGCACACGTCTCATGACGTCTCCGTTCTTTTGGGTGGGGTCGCATTTGTGACAGCAATCACATCCGTCTTGCGAACTCCGACGTGCCCGATTATCATGCCCGAGCAGATTGTCGAGAATGCGGGTGGATAGAGTGGTCCGTCGAGAAGGTCAGTCGCCTGTCTGACGCACACATTTGTGCTTTCACGCCAGACACGCATACAGCTACGCTCGCTCGCTGATTTGCTGTCTGTCTGTATTCTATCCATGATAATGGACTGCCGGGTCGAATGTGGTATGCCTGTGCCGTTCGATCACCCACCACCGACTAGCCCATTGCATGTATGCACGTACACCAACACAAACACATGATCAGTGAGAGACAGACATGCAAGTCAGTATGTGGCATGCCCGTAGCGTTTCACGTTGATGTTGCAGCTGGTGTGGCTGCTGGTGCCGGTGCTGGTGGCGGTGGCGGTGGGGGCATCAGCCAAAAGAGAGCGCACAACTGCGTGCGGCATTTGCACGGCCGGCAGCGAGCGTACGGCTGTTGTTGTGGTTTTTGTTGCCTCATCGCCATCATCGTTGCAGCGGTTATCTGTCCATGCTCAAAATTGAGCGCAAAAGTGGATTTATTCGTACATCCATCCCACTGTGCTCCACCACTAGTCATAAGTGGATTTATCGTGGTAGAATCGACGTGAGCTTTTGCTTCTAGTGATTCATATTGCTTTTTTTTCTTTTGGGTTGATATAAATGCGTCTTGTCTGGATTTGTGACCCGGTAATGTGATGAAGACCAAAAATCGACGTTCCCCAGCAAGCCGTTCGAACACTGAATCTGATGATAATCGACCATCTGGTCGAGGTAATTGTTCGGAATTACCAGCGCAAGATAAAGCACAGTCTTCCGGAGCGGGAACCAGTGCTGGTGCAAAACGCAAAAAGACCATCGAGTCCAGCTGCACAATCACCCGGTCATCAAAAACAACCACTGGTCCCCCCAACACAAGCAACACCTCAGTACCCGTAACCATTATTGATTCAAACATTGCTTCAGATATTCTGTCCTGTAACGAAACAAAGACAGTGACGAAGAACAAAAGGAATACAACGAGTGCAAGCGGCGGGGGTACAAATACTAACGGGAAATCCTTTTCATTTAACTCGAACAATCGACGTCACTCTCAAAGTAACTCTTCTGCTTCATCTGTTTTGTCCGGCATTGGCGACCCTATCGATCCATATGAGTTTGCCGTAAAGGCGGAAGATGATGTGACCAATTGTGGAATCATCGCTAACGTTGCACCCATCAAGCGAGTGAAATTGGAGAGAGTAAGTATCAACTGATCGAAATCCTGGATAATTCTTATGATAGTATGTCGTGATTTCACTTAGTTCATTTTACCGTTTCGTTACTTTAGTTAATAATAATAGAACAATATTCCTGTAAAGGAGTCGCGGTCACTTAGAGGCTACCAATGAGGGAATGACCGGGGTGTTGTGATTTTGTAAATAAGTAGTTTGGATCGAGGGTGATCCATAATATCGCTCTGTATTTTGGGGGCTTCTAGGACTCGAAGTGGCGAACCAAACAATGGCTTTCAATGCAGCAAACTATCAAATATGGCACTACCAGCTCTTCACAGTCTTATTTTAGGTTTAGAACGTTTTATTTGAATATCGATTATAAGGATCTAGCTCGAGGCTACCGTGTTTTGTTATCGTATGGACACTTCTGAATTCAACACTGTTTTATCCGAATAGTTGGAAATACTTCACACAACAAAGCACACGAACAGTTTCAGGTCTAAATCCTCCAAACACTCAGCCATAGTGATCATGAGGTGGCCGGCACAATTACGAATGGGTTCCGTTTTAGTTTTTCTGGTTGCTGCTTTGTTACAGTTCTTGCATTTGAAGTTCCTTTGCACATTGTCTGACATTGTGATCAAATCATCGCGCGATCGTGCCATCGCTGTTCAATACAAAAATTGATTTTTTTATTACTAAACAATACACTATGACCGAATTCATGCCTCATTCCCAAACTGAGAATGTGCGTCTTCAGAAATGTTCCAGGACGCTGTAATGTGCCACAATCGATGCATTTGTATACGATCGTTGGGATAAAGTGCAACGATGCCATCGCTGTCATTAAAGGGTCCTCTAACAGCTTGTAATGACAGTCGATATTTGGTCATTATAACTATCATATTTACGATTCCCTTTTTAATGACCTTAAGGTACTCTGTTGCTGGCCGTATTTACGTTACGGTGAATACAGTGGTTTTATCATTCAAAACAAAAATCAGCGGTGCTGGTTGTTCATCCGAATGCGGATGGTATTATGGTTTCAATGTTTTGAAAAGTGGAGATGTGTATTACGCTAATGTGACCGTCCTTTATATGTTCGAGGCCGTTTGTCAGATCAGATAATGGTGTTGCGTAATTCGCCTTCCTTGTTTGTTCGTCTAATATCACGTGAACATCATGTACGACGTCCCGCGTTATGTTTATTCTGGCCTGGATACCAGTTGGTAATTGAATTCGGACCTGCGTATGCATGTTAGCACTGTTTGCACGACTGAACTCCCGTTCTTTGTGTGGTTTGTATTGCTGCAGTCGATATTACTAAACCCAGTGTTGTTTATCCACAGTCATGCACGGAAAGTTTCATGCCCAGAGAGAGAGAGAGGGCAGACGGGTTTGCCTGTCCGCATACGCTCTCTGTGAATTAACGAACACCAGACAGACTGCCTACTGCATCTTGGATACACGTGCACGCACGCACGTTCGGTGTGCGACAACATAGAAGTGATTCTTCTGGTCTCCATCTCACCCACCCCGCTCCCCAGTTGAGTGGCGTGCGGTAGCCCGTGGTGTGTGGATTGAGATTCACCGGCTGTCATGTGGACGCACGGTTGAATTACCGGCTTGGTGACCGCGCCCCGAGGCAACACGCGGGTAGACGACCAAACCGAGCCGATCGACAGATGGACCGGTCGAACTGGCGGATTTCTTTAGATCACCTTGTTGATGCATCACCTACATTTTGAGGGAGCTATCTGGAGGGGGGGGGGGGGTGGGGCTGTCGAGCTCAGTGTGGCATTGATGTTGATGACGATGATGGTGGTAGAAGGCTCTGTTGGCGCGGGACGATTGGGATCTGTGGGAAATAACCGTTGGGGTGATGCAATTGTGCAGCAGGAGATTTGATTTGTATAATGATTCATCATGCAGCTTCAACGTTCAGCTCACCATTGAAAACCATGGAAGCACTGTACAGCTGTTTCATCCTTGTTGGGAATCATCAGCAGTGCACATCCACCGAGCCCCATCGGGGACTCGAACTCGGGGTGAGCGATTGTGAGTCGAACACGTTAACCACAAGACTATCCGGGCTGGCTCTCAACGGTTTGTACATTGTACCGGGTTATCAGTGAATAAATATTATGTATATCTATATATGTCTTGTAAAAAACGGTATCTTTGATTAGCTCATTCAACATCGTTCCGATCATTCTCATAAAATGTCTAGCAGGATGGGACCGAGGGGACTAGCCTTGGCTACTCCGTCAATATGTCCGTAAGCTCTTCCTTGAAAATGGAAACGAATGTTGTTTGTACACAGAAAAATGAGGGTTCATCGTCGCCTTCCCACACCTTGGGACGCGATGAGTCACCCCAATTCCTAAGCGTTGACTGTGACACGCAGACCCACTTCGTTTTTCGCTCGCCACTTGATCGATGGTGGACACAAGGTCATACCGATCAATGCGTTCTCCGTCATCTTACGCCACCGTGCTCCAAAATGCCTAGGAATACTAGAGGCGTTATCGATCGGACAGCCTAGCCCTACGTTGTGCGTTCAAAAAACGTTAGAATTTTACCCTTAACCCACAATGGCTCCAGCCAATTATGTACGAGCAAAGCGCACTCTCCGACACACACACACACCTGTACTAACTAGTGCCGCATTTTCGAGCAACTCATTTCATATTTTCTGTCGAGTGTTATACGCTCGGGAGCGATGAGAGCATACAAAGGAATTCCTCCCACAGCATTTGTTTTCTATTTGTTTGTTCATATTCCTCAAATACATAAAGCTATAGATGGGAAGTGTGCATACTATTCAGTGGATAAGAAGTTCACTGCTCAAAAATAGTTGTCAACCACGGAGCGGCAAGGAACGTGATTTAGTCGCATCAACAAGACACGAAGCACGTGGTTACATTCTGTGGTCGTCTAAGGAGTCACATAAATTGGACTGGATAGGATTGGTGCAAATGAGCTGTTTTTGCGATTGATTTGTTCTAGAAGAATTAAGGGGAATTGCGCACCAGAATTCCAATACGGAGGAACAGTAACCATGACGACGAGACTGCACCTCAGCGTGGTGCGATAGCTCATGTGCCTCCATGACCCAAAGCGCTATTATTATGGTACGCGATTGAGCCGTAGCGTCCGAGAGGAAGTGGGAAGACAGGAGGCCAATATATTAGGCTTTACTCAACAAATAAATGCGATACGAGAGCTGAAATTCTTAGAAAGCATGTGGTAGATTTATGCAACAGGAAAGGCGTAATAAATACACAATGTACCACAGCTATGCGAGATGGCTTCCCCAAGCCGATCATTGGGTCAATAGATAGAGACCGGACGAAGTCCATTTTCCGAATCAGTTGATGGGCAACACCTGGTTCTAACCAGTATGCCCCCGGAACGGACACTCCAACGAATAAACACAGAGCGAATCACCAGATGAAGGGAGTGGTGGAGTACGTGGGGTTTCTCTCGACGGTGGGAGAAGTCATCGCACCTCACTGGGCAGCTATCGTCCGTCTAAGCTGAGCAGCCCCCAACCCAAAGGATGCTTCCCCGTCCATGTTCTGCTTGGTCCATTAGGTGCATGGGGCTGAGAACTGAATCCGAGAGGCGGATCGATGACAAAGCACCAGAGAAGACCAGATAGAATGCATGCAACAATCAGGTCTCATGTAACAGACCAGAATAAGTTATTTCACGGGTTCTTCGGTTACGTTTCCGTGCTGAGCTAACGTCTCATTGCTTTGTATGTCAGACTTTAGAATCGAAGGCTCTAGTTATGGTTCGCAAAGAAAAACGGCCTCTAAGTTGCTTGGAGCCGCGAAGTATGATTCACCCAAATACCTCCAGCATCCTTCCTGTGAAGGACCTTACTAACTTCTCTCTCTCTCTCCTTTAATTTAAGATCGATACAAAACGCCACGGGTCATTGCGGCTCTGAAGAAGGAAGTAGTTGAGGAGTGGGATATAAATCAAGCACACTTCTTAAGCCCACATGATCACTTCACTTGACTGCACTCAATGTCCGCACACCATGTCATATAGGGCAACAGGCTGCCCTAGCTAGAACTCTCGACATTTTCAAAATGGATGTATTCTGTGTTTGGAAAACACAAATGCAAGACCCCACTTCATTGATCAGTCTTTGCACGGCAGATACAACTTCAGTCTGTGGCTTTACTCTTTGAGTGTCAGGTGATCCGATGTGTAGTGCACGTGGTCAGGCTAGAGTCGGGATCAGTTTGAGCAAGATAGTTCATGGTGCACTACTGAACTGGACTCCATTTATCAGTCATTTGTGTGCAGTTCGGTTGGACGTTCCTGTACGTGACAACAGCAACAAGTGGAAGAGTCGATGTTCGTTCGTTGTGTCTGTGTATGCGCCCACTGACTGCAGTTCATCTGAGACCTTGGACGAATTCTTCCATGATTTACCTCATGCATGTGTTGGTCATGGCTGGTGATTAGGACGCCCAGGTTGGTCGTTTGGGAGATTCCGAAAGGCACATAGGAGGCCCATTTGCTGTGGCAGCCGATCACGCTGACAATGATGATCGTCTCATCTAGCTGTACTCTGACCACAGATTGTTTCTGGCGTGTACGAATTTCTGCCATAAGAAGCGATATGGACTCATGGCTTCCTCCTACATCTTCACAATGTTGGACTCATATTGACCATGTTGTGATTGGTGACCGCTGGCGTGGATCGGTTGAAGACTGTGGTTGATTTTGGTCAACGGCTGTGGACTCAGATCATGCCTTTGTACGTGGTCGCACCAATGTAAAAGCTACCCATCGTGCATAGTTGCCTCTAAATGATAACCGACGATCTGTTTTATAGGCGGAGGTGTCCACATAGTTTTCGATGCGATGGAATGTGCAGAATCAGAATGAACGCTGACAAGGGCTCAAGGATACCTTGCACACTACTTCTAATGTTGTAAAAGACTCCAGTTCTAGTGGGCCTCATAAACGATGGATATCTTCGATATCAGTTGTTCTATTGGATGCTCAGAGATCCGTCCCTCCGGATGCGACGGTTCACTGACTCACTCCCAGGACGTCATCTGGATCGTTGGGCGGAGCACTTCAGGACACAGTTCAGTTAGCCCACTTCAACAATGGACCCCTCCAAATATAGCTGGCAGAGAACCGATGCAGGCAGATATCACTCGTGCATCAGAAATGAATGTTGTGCGGGAGATAGGTTACTTGAAAAGATGCAAAGCTGCTGGATCGGATGATATTTCTTCATCTTTTTTTCAATGATGGAGGTGGAGCTTTGGTTTTGGAGTTAAGAAAACTGGTCCGAATGATTTGGGACAGCGAGCGGATTCCCAGGGAACGGAGAGATTTGGTGATTATGCCGATTTACAAGAAGGGTGACAGATCGTCTTGTGAAAGCCAGGGAGGAATTGGCTTGATAAGCATGGTATACAAACTGCTCACCGAGTTTATTCTCCTCCGATTATGGAGCGCGCGCGAAATGTGTACGCGTGTGAATGAAGTCGATTTCAGACCTAGTTGTGGTTGTCTGGACCACATATTTACTCTTCGACAAATCTTAGATCACGGACATACCTTTCATAGGCCCACAGTTAGTTAGTGTGTTTCTTGATCTGAAAGTGGCATTGGATTCAGTCGACTGCACAGTTCTGTGGCTTTGCCTCTCATTGGAGGGTGTGTCAGAGAAATTTATTTCTCTTTTCCAATGTTTGTATGCGAATAGCCGAAGCGGAGTTTGTGCTTACGGCGATCTTTGACCCGAGTTCACCACGAGAAGTTGTGTTCGTCGTGGTTGCGATCTTTTGCTCTTCCTGTTCAATTTTGTAATTGAAATGGTTCTTGAGATGACCCCATTCTCGTGTGAGAATAGTGGGGTCGATCTTTGGTCAGGCAGTAAACTGTGTGACTTGGAATACGCGGATGATATTGTTCTTTAGAGTGGAGATCCAGGTAAGTTGGAAACTTTCTTAGATAACCTAAACAACAATGTGGCAATGTTTTGGATGCGTTTTGGACCTTCGAAGTATAAAATGCTGCTTTGAGACTGGGTTGGCTGTTCGGGAAACTTTGTGTTGTCCGGGTAAGCTGTAGCTGAAGTGGATAAGTTTTGTTAGCTGGTCAGTTGGAATTCACTTGGTGGTCGGGTATGGGATGAAGTTTGATCGTGTGAACAGAAGGTTCGTCTGGCTTTTGCCAACCTGAGCCATCTTTGAGGGCGGTGGGACATCCGGTTGTCTGTTAATGGTCGAGTGTAGACTGTGGCAGTTAGGTGGGTTCTTTCATACGGCTGAGAACATTGGGGGTTCAGGGTAGAGGATATGCGAAGACTTTCGGTGTTTTGAGCAGTGATGTTTTTGTAGCATTGTTTGAATATGGTGGGAACACCGTATGAATAATGCTGAGGTTCGACGTGGGGTGTTGGGACAGAGAGATCAGTGTGTGGATCAAGTACTGAGTCTGAACAGGTTAATGTGTCTGTTACATGTGTTACGCATGCCCACGGATAGATTTCCTGGGCGTGCGCTGTTGTCCGAGGCAGATGGTGACTGGAAGACAGGTTGAGGTGGTCAGTCCATGATGTGGTAGAAAGGTATGGAAGCGTTGACTAGTGGAGTTGACCAAGTATGATGTGTTCGACTTGGGAGTTGCGGTCCGCGAGACGTGCCTACCAAATGTTTGGAGACATGTAATTCGGCTGGGTGTGGTGCCCAGTGTCGTAATTGCACTCGAAGTCCTTTTTTTCTTCGAGATTTGATCTTTTTACCACAATTTTTTTGGTCCTTGTCGCCTTATGCTTCCATTCTTACTGGCCTTTACTCGACGATGCTGTAAGATACCAACCCAAACCAGAGCACGGAAGTGCGGGGTAGGTGGTTGAATGAACTAACAGTCGAGTGCTATTCTGGGGCACTTGATGGTCTCAGGTCATGAATAAGGCACATTTTCAGCATTCCAGATCGTTCATCGAATGGCGCCTAATCCCCACAAACATTCGTTTGCATACACTGGCCACTTCCCAGGCGATCATCACTTATGTTTTCGCGCCTGTTCTGTGCATGTAGAAAAGTTCGTCCAAGCCCTCCGGTTACCTTGGTGGCAAGTCAACCACTCGCACCCCAGTTACTCAAATCATGTTATTGCCACGACGAAATCGCGCCGATCAACGCATCGACCTAATCCCAATACTCCTCTCCACATAACCCTCTTGTCCGATTCAGATGACCCATGGTCCTTTCAACGCACCCATTTCCAGTATGATTTGTACGGGCTAGAGAATGAATCATTCGAAACAGTTGTTTGCCCCGGAAACGTGTTCTGAATTCTGTTATTGTCCAAATGCATGCATGGTTCCCAATAAATGAACTGTTGCCTGGCAAGTCATCTGGATTACTAAACAAGTACCCTCACTTTCGCATTGGCGCTATGTTATCCCGACTGGTGGGGAGACGTTTGCCTGAAAGCCAAACTCCGTCATCGGATACTTAGGGAAACCATCAGCCTACGAACACCATCAGTACTGAAAGTCATGGGTTGAACATTTTTCTCATTGCTGTTTTATCACTGTCTCCCTCATTTGCGCATTGAACTCTCTGGGATATACTTATGAACAGGACTTGGCAATCATAGGTTTCGGTGGTTTCAATCCGCTGCCGTTCGACTCACACTTGACCTATTGTAACTTCATATGGTTCTCCCCTCTAGGTTTCAGGGTTAGATAGCCGGTTCTGCCTGACAGTGCAGTTGGGCTGTGGAGCAATAATCATACTGCACCCATACGAAAGCCTGTAGTAAAAAAGAACCACTCAGACGAATTTTTGGTTCAAACAGTTGCTTCCGCATGGCGGTAGATGACGCTGTCACTAGACCAAAATCACCACATTTCTCATTGGTTCTCAGTGGGTATCCAAACAGACATAACCATTTAATCAAAGAAAACATCATTTGCATCCGCATTTCCCACAAATGGTAGTGATTTCCTGTCCGCTTTGTTTTTATATCATTGAACCTATGAAGTGGACAATGAAGTTCGCATATGTGTACGGCCGTGATGCCACTAAGGGTACAAATGTCAATAGGGACTGAGCCCGACAGAATAAATATACTTTGGTGAAATGAAACTTGGGCTGTCAGTGCAGAATTACAGGCATATCTGTGATACGGTATATCAGTACCGAACGAGGTTCGGTGTGTATCAAACAGCCGATGCGCCATGTGATTTGGTTTTTCAAGAAATGTGATGTCAAGATCACAGCGTCATCGGTTGAGATTATAATTAGCGGGACGCTTCGTTTACCGCGGGTAGCCTATTTCAAGGCAGGTTTTTCAATCAGTCAAGCAGTTGAATAATTGATTGGTTATATCTCACAGGATTATTAGGTGAATGCGAAACTATGAGACATTATATAAATTTAATCCTTTTTGCTATTTGAGAGCAACAGTCCGGAACTACGGGTATTGCCGAAATTCGAATGAAATCGTGGTTTTTGGAATCAGTCCATCCCTCCTACGTACAACGTTGCATTCTGACAAACGTTTTGTCAACTGCACCTACCACTTCGTGACCGGCGGTGTTCAAACAGCCATGGTAGTGGGCATTCAACCCTTCTTCCCTCCCCCCCCCCCGGGGGTAGGGGTTCGAGTCCTTGCACCGCCGCCGTTTGTTTTCCCAATCGGC
Source organism: Fasciola hepatica (assembly GCA_948099385.1). NCBI lineage: Eukaryota > Metazoa > Platyhelminthes > Trematoda > Plagiorchiida > Fasciolidae > Fasciola > Fasciola hepatica. The sequence goes on from CANUEZ040000025.1 coordinate 2,016,115, forward strand.
AGCCCTTAGCTGCTGCGACCCCCTTCTTGAGATATTGTACTACAATTTACAACGAAAAAGAAGTAGATAGAACAAAAAATAACAGTACAAAGGTATTTTCCCTTCCAGTGAAGATAGATTTCCTAAATTCATTATTTCTTTAACATGCAGATATAGGTCCACAAACACAAAGATGCGTACTAAAAATAGAGAAATGACAATTGTTCATTCGCATGCAAACTTCTGCCATGATGTTCGATGCGTATATCATTATTATGTTAATATTATTATTGATATATTTATTTGATATTTCTGATAAATTTGTACTTACCTTGATTTCGTTTTTTGCTTTTATCACTCCGATTTAGTTTTTCGATTACTTGTATTTTTAAGTGATCATTTTTTCACTGATCGATTTGTAGATGACGAATCTCTAGCTGTTTACAAATTACTTTACGGTAATAATGGTTCCATAGGCACTATTTATTAACCACATATTGCAGTAGTTTGACAGTAAAAGTAATTACAAGGATTGTATTATTGATAATGAATTAACTGTCAGTTCTCAGATGAAGAACGAGGAATGATTCAGAATTATTATCGGAAGGTCATGCGATTCAAAAATTGTCACATTAAATAGATTTAGAACACGGAATGGATGTGAGAATTTGCACGATGCGCTAGTCGTTCTTCCCCTCTTTTCTACCGTGTTCGTCATCTATTCTTCTTCCTCGCACAAATCTCCGAAGAAGGCATAAAGGCCGTGGAAACAGATATCGGTTGTTTCCTAAGTCGGGATTCAAAAGATGCCACTCACTATGGGTGGGCTAGAGACAAAACAACACGCGACAGTTACTCGCAACAATGATGGCTTCTGTCGAGTTAGGCCCTCTGAAAGCGTATGTGCACAATTAGCCTTTCTTTTTATGAGGGCCATATTAATAATCAGTTGTTCTCCTTACCCTGGATAAGTCTACTCGCACGCTTTCTCTCTCTCTCTCTCTCTCTCTCTCTCTCTCTCTCTCTCTGTCTCTGTCTCTCTCTCCTCACACACAAACACACACGCGCGCTCCAGCTGATACTCATTCTTTAAGTGAACAGATAAGTGATCAGCAACGCAGCGTTCCCTGTAGCACATATTCACACTTTCTCTTAGTACATGGTGGCTGGCAGCATCGCTATCTCCCGACTCACTACCACGGCCTGTGTTGAAAAACTCAAATTCTCAAAGGTTGTCATTTCTCGTTCTTAATACACTTACGTGGCCACTCCATACGCTTCTCTTTTATCTGACTTCTTGTTAACATGTACGCTTACGATGAAAAACGCAAGACTATTCAGAAAGTTGCGATTATCCCTGTAATACGTGATTATTTGCTCTATATCTTTCCCTTATTAGCCATTTGGAACAGGATCTCTGTCAGTGTCTTTAGTCTTCTTATTGAAAGCGTCCACTGAGAGTGTAAATATTGTCGTAAATGAATAAAAACCACGTCCCAAGATGGTCCATACATTCGTATTGAAAAATACCCAGGTTTATATATATATATATATATATATATATATATATATATATATATATATATATCAAACAAAGTCATGACGGATGTAGGTTATTTTCATTTATCTCGGTGCGTTATCTCTGTCCCATTCCCCGGAAAATTAAGTACGTGCTCACATCACGGCATCTGTTTGAAGGAGGATTGCAAACAAGTTAGTGGGTAAATACAAGACGATAGGAGATTGGAAAGCTCACACATGTACGGCCGACGAATCCACTCGCAATATTCTCGGGAAATTTGGCTTCGGTCAGCGCTGCGAGAGCGATGACCTACTTATCGATTTCACCGATATCAGCAGAATGATTGTCTGCAGCACTCTCTTTCAACATCCTAAGAAGCACCTACTAACGTGGTATGCCAACAACGGTCACACTGCGCAGCAACTCGACCACATCCTGATGAGATCTCGTTGGACCTCGTCTGTGGAGGACTGCCGAGAGTACCGAGGTGCAAATACGGAAATCGTAAGCTGCACTGGTCATGTCCTCCTACGTGCGTGCTTCAAACTTCACCAGTCTACACATGCTAAGGACTCTGCATCCTCTTGGATAAACGTTGCTGCCCTAGAAAATACAGAGAAGCGGGAAGCGTTGTCACGAGCAATCACAACTCGACTGATCTCCGCAACCAACGCACAAGATGACGAAGTTTCTGTGAAAGCGCAGTGGACCCAAATAAAGTTGACAATCAAGGAAGCTGCATGGACGGTACTCTTGAGAACAAAAAGATGGGCAAAATATTGGGTCTCTGAGAGCACGCTCCAGTTGTCAACCAAGCCCGGTTCGCAGGTAGTGGTGAGCGTTGCAGACTGCATCGAGAAGCCACATGCTCCGCCGAGGCTGATCGTAAAGGATACTGAATAGAAATAGCCGAAAAATGGAGACCGCGTCCGGAACTGGTGACTTCGTTAAACCGTTCCGCATCATCCACAACGCCTCGAATAGGTATTGCAAACAAGATTCGCTTCCTCGTGACGCGGCAGGAAACCTAATACCCAAACGAAGCAAGAGAATGAACCGATGGGTCGAACACTTCGGTCAACTGCTCGGCCGGCTCACAAACCACCCGAGTGACCAACCGATGTTAACTCTTCCAGTCCAGTGCGAAAGTAACTGCGACCCACCCAGTACCGCGGAAATCTTAGAAATTATTAACAAACTGAAAGACAGAAAGGCCGCCGGGGAAGATAACATCCTTCCAGAAGTATGCAAAACCTGTTCATCCTTATTGATTGACGGGTTATGTATACGTTTTGGCTTCATTTGACGAGAAAAAGCATTCCCATTTGACTGAGGCATGTCCATTCTGTTGCCCATTCCGAAGAAAACTGATAAATCGGCATGTGAGAACTACCGAGGGATTAGCTTGATCGATGTGGCCGCAAAAATCTTTGGTGCGTTGTTACTAAACCGTTTCTCTGAGGCGAGAGACCGGCGCACTCTCCCGAACCACGGGGTTTTCGTCGTGGCAGAGACTGTGTGGATCAAATCTTCCAGCAACCAATGGTTGCTTTCTTCATCGAATTCCGGCCCGCCTTCGATTTGGTTGGTCGCGAGTCCTTTTGGACCCTAATCCAAACCGATGTGATGCTCGGTAAGGTTTTAAGGCCGTTGAGGGGATATTACTCGACAACTGGTGCGGCAAAGAATCCTGTGAGTTCGCACTCACTACTGGAGTTAGACAGGGATGTCCTCTCACCGGTGCCGTTTAACTACGCCATAGATTGGACGGTGGGTCATGCATTAAATGACTACCCTGGTGTTCATCTTAGCCAGGTAATATGCATCTCGGACCTGGAGTTCGCGGAAGATATTGCCGTGCTAGGAGACTCCTCCGCTACACTCCAACCATTTATTGGCCGAGTCAATTCGAAGTCCATCGGGTTAGAAGTGAATTCAACCAAAATCAAAGCTTTCACAACCTATCTAGGCCCAACGATTCAACAACTATCCATCAACAACCAACCAGTCGAATACTTCTTTTCATTCAAGTAACTAGGATCACCTCTGCTTCCAAACGGCCAAGCAAAAGATGAAGTGGTATTGCGGATCGACAGCACCAGGAGAGCCTTCCTCCAGCTAAAACGAACGCTGTAGACTCACAGCGAAATCAGCTTACTGTGCCATCATCCACCCCGTACTGATCTATAGCTGCTAAGCGTGGCCACTACGGGCTGAGGATGCTAGGAGGCTGGAGGTTTTCGACCAGTGGTGCGTACGGCAACTCCTCAAAGTCAACTAGCGCGACAGGGTGTCCAATGAAGAAGCAAGGAGATAGTGCATTGACATCGATGCACTTTCCGTCCTCCTCCAATGTCCACGATTGCAGTGGTTCGGCCATACCCTTCGGTGACCCGAGTCAGAGTCCTGCTCCTTGCCCTGGTTGGCTTTTTCGCCTCAATGGGCAGCCAAAAAGGCGGTCCAGTACCATAGAAAAAGACGTAGAGCATCTAAGCCTTCGATCGGTCTATGGATTCCGGTGATGGAAAAAGAACTGGGTCACGATCTGTACCGAGCTCGGCTCCGACCACCGTGCGTGGTCCGTGGAAAGAAAGTAAAGGGGGGGGGGGGGAAGGAGCTCAGAAATTTTTAAAACTAATTTTATAGCTTTTTGATGCAAAGTAAGCTGTCCGCGCGTTTCTACTTTAGGCTGTATATGGACGCCTGTGGCTTCCTACACACGATCTCATGTTATCTGATGCGTGCAATCATACGATGCGGTTGGATTGAATTTTAATAAATCTAATTCAGAGTCTGTATGCAAACTAGGTTTGTTTATGCTGATCTTCTTAAACAAGCACAGATATTCATATCGATACTTATTTTCCTGTCATTTACACACGTGCACCGATTCCGCGAATTAAGATGAATTCATATAACAACAAAGGCACACGTTGGAGTAGATGGCTAAGAAAGGGTCGATGTTGAGATAGAGTGTACTTCTGCCACAATGAAAATGATTTTTCGGAATGACCAAGTGATCGTGCATTTGATTGGAGATCATCCTTATGTGGAATTCACTTCTATCACCATTACACTACAGTCTGGTTGATCAGGTACGCATCATCATCATCATCATCATCGTACAGCGTTAAACAGTAGGGCAAGCCCCACTGACCACTGCCTTTCTCACCATGTTGCACGTTGAATTAGAAAGTATGAATATACAAGATGGACAGGGACTGGACCTACATGGGTGGGAAAAGGAAAGAATATCCTAGTAGCCAACACACGGAATACACAGTCTAACTGTACAAACGCACATCGATCAGTCATTCTGATTCGATAGAAAGTGACAACACAATCGCCACTGTTTGCGTTTCGCTGCCATATCCTTCAGTGTCTTCAGCCAACTGGTAGACGGATCTTTTGGACCACAACCACGAAGACGTGAAGCACCTACTTTTCCTAAGTTTGCTGTACATTTTCTCATTCCTCACTGCCACGTCATCTGTTGACCTGCACGTGGTTTCTTCCACTCCCTAGGAGGGGCGGAGAATAGGACACGGTATGGTAGACGTGTGTTTGCCATACGTAACACGTGTCCCAACCAACGAAGTCTACTAAGCTGGATACGCTGTGACAGAACATTCTCTGAACTAGTACCCAATACTCGCTTTCTCACCTCATCGTTGCTTACTCGGCTATTCCACCCAATCCTGGCGATACTACGTAAACATCGATGGTCGAAAACCTCAAAACGACGAATATCTTCAGCACGCAGACTCCAAGTTTCGCAACCATACAACAAAACTGGACGCACTGTGGCACAGTATACACGGCCTTTCAACTTCAGTGAAATATCAGGTCGGCGCCACAAGTGCTTCAGTCCAGCGTACGCCGCTCGAGCCTTGGATATCCGCGTGCTCACCTCTACTACTGTGCTCCCATCCGTCGTCACGCAGCTACCGAGGTAACTAAAGCGGTCGACAATTGTCAGCACCTCCCCATCGAGCATCAAGCTCGGAATTGTTGACGTCCAGTCTTGTAACATCACCTTGCACTTTGAAGGTGCAAAGCGCATGCCGAATGGAGCTACAGCTCTTGCGAGTCTATCTAGTGCACGCTGAGCATGTTCCATGGATTCGAACAAGCAGACAAGGTCGTCTGCCTAATCTAGGTCACATAGCTTTTCACTATTTCCTAGTTCGACGCCTACATCCTGAGGATTTTACAGCGCACTCTCCGTTATTTCGTCCATGACGAAGTTGAACAGGAATGGAGACAAAGGGCATCCCTGCCGAACACCACTGGTCGTTTCGAACCGACCGGATAGTTCACCGTAAACCCTTAAGTGGCAAGAAGTATGAGAATACAATGATCTCATTAGGTTCACGAACTTCTGGGGCATACCTTTTCGATGAAGAGTACTGAAAAGCGATGTTCGATCAACTGAATCGAAGGCGCCTTTCAGGTCTAAGAAAATCATTATTGTTGGTCGGCGGTGCGTGTGACGCGTTTCAAGTAGTCGGCGAAGAGTAAAAATTTGGTCGATGCATCCTCGACCTGGGCGGAATCCAGCCTGCTGTTCGCGGGCATTCCTCTCGCGAGCCGGTGTAAGACGATACAGCAAAATCGAAGCTAATACTTTGGTGACTATCGGGATTAAGCTAATCCCACGATGATTACTGCAGTCATTGCGTATTCCCTTCTTGAAGATGGGAACAATCAATGACTCACTCCATATTAACGGAATACGTTCCTCGTTCCAAATGTCACGGCGGAAGGCGGTAAGTGATTTTATCAACGCCTCACCACCCAGTTTGAAAAGAACTGGAGGAAGTTCGTCGGGACCTGCCGCTTTCCCCCGCCTTAGTAATCGAATACATGACTCTACTTCTACTTCTGATGGGGGCTCAAGTGATACCACCCAAGGAGTCACAGTTGTTGACACGGGAGTAACTACACTAGCGCGCGGCCAGCTAAACTGTTCCTTGAAGTACTCGGCCCAACGGTCAAGCCTTTGCTGTTTGTTATGGATGGGTTCTCCATTCCTATTGCAAATCGTTTCACTGACCTGGATGCGCCGTCCACCGGTGTCACGAATAAGTTTGAACAGTCTTTGACTGTTACCTGAAGCAGCTGCTATTTCCATTTCTTCGACTACCTTGACCCACCAATTTTCGCTTTTCGTAACTTATCTTTGCAGCTTTCTCCGCATCTTATTCATCTCCTTACGGTTCGAAAGCTGACGCTTTTGTTCCATTATACTCAACGACTCTTGCAAGATCCAGTGTCTTTGATGGACAACGGATCGAGGACCACAGGCAAAACCTGCTGCAATGTGCATCGCTTGTTTGATATGAGCCCAATGCTCATCTACATTACTGTTCGTCGTAGATCCTAGCTCATATGCTAACTTCTGCTCATAACGGGTGCGTACTTCTGGATCACACAAACGTTACACGGCTAATCCGGTTTGCGGTTTGCGGTTTGCGGTTTGCGACGATGACCATGGAGCTGGAGAGATAATCGCATTAAAACTAAGGCATGGTCCGACTCTACGTACACGGACCAGTAAGATCTACAGTTCTGAACAGAACTGCGCCACCGGTAGCTTACGGCGATATGGTCAATTTGACTCAAAGTACCTGTAGAGTTAGAACGCCATGTCACTGTGTGACGCGAGCTGTGTCGGAAATTGGTGCTAGACTGGAATAGCCGATTGTCTGCACAAAACTGGAGAAGCCTATCCCCGTTATCTGTACGTTCAGCAGGTAAAGCACAATGTCCACCTAAACAGGCTTCTGACACACTAAGTTTGCCAACTTGTGCATTGAAGTCACCAGCTAGCACTACAATGTCGGAACCTTTACTGCTACAAACGAGGGTGGCGAGGGCATCATAGAACTCATCTTTCTGCAAGTCTGAGCTGCAATCCGTTGGGGCGTACGCCGAGATCACAAACAAATTGCGTTTAACACAACCATCCTTTCGAACGCCAACTGACCCTTGGAGTCTCACAGCACATAAACGACTGTTAACAGGAATCCAGTCTAAGAGGGCAGCCTCAGCCTTGTCAGTCAAGACAATTCCTACACCACGTTGACCCACAGCTCTAGCTGCTTCGTCTCCTGAGGTGCGCAGAATATACCTCGATGAGATACCAGGAGCAGTTAGCTGAATTACATTGCTCGAATCCTGGATACGCGTTTCGCTTAAGCAGCAAACATCAATCTTCAGAGAGTTCATTGTGAGGGCTAGGCACGCCTGCTGACCGGGCTGCATGAGTGTACGCACGTTGAAGGACCCCAGATTCAGAGGCTGACGAGGCTTGAGAAAATGTGAGTTACCAGACAGAGGATTATTCCCGATACTATTTGACAGTGAATCGTTGCGAGTATCGACCGTGTTATCAATGGGAGCATTATGGGTGGATAGATGGGGCAAAGAGGGATGGTTAGGGACAGAAGACAAAGGTTGAATAAAAGAGGGGGAACTCTGAGCAGTAACACACTTATCACTACCCACTCCGCTCGATGCAATGGGCAGCGCGGTCCTGATTATCCTGCGCGATGACCGATGCAGTATGGAATTCTTTGTATTCGTGCAGTTCATGGGAGATGTTGGACGGGTACTGCTAGGGTGTCCAGCCACAAAGCAGGAGAACGATTAGGGCTCTCAACCAAAGCCTTTAGCTCTAATAAGAACCTATCCGCAAGGCAGCGGGATGGCTTAGTGGAAGCCCATTTGCTTGGATCAATTATTCTTCCACTGGTTTTTCCGACTGAGTTGCCAGCTCAAATCGACCCCAACCTGGAGGACCAGGAGACTGGACTTTGTCTGACCTCTACCCATTGACCTGTCAGGTATGATTGCATCTCCGGCTTAACGAAGCCATCCTGTATAGCTCTTTGGGTCATAGAGGCGCGCAAGCCATCACACCACGTCAAGGTGCAGTCTCGTCGTGATGGAAGTCTCGTCGTGATGGAGTCTCGTCGTGATGGCAGTCTCGTCGTGATGGAGTCTCGTCATGATGGGGCAGGTACGCATTCAACAGGGTTAATTCGAAAGTGGCTTTTCGGTAGACCAGTATTATTGCATCAATTACCCTACCAGGAAGAATGGTAATTAACTGTTTTAAAGCAGTTCTATCGGGATTGAAGTGTTTTTCACTCATAAAAAATGATGAGTTTTGTTTTTCTGTTTCGTTTCCGATGTGCTTTGGAGCATGATATCAAAGATTTATATGTCACACTTGTCTAACGACGGTTTTCGAAATTGAGTGCGTAACTCGGCTACCGAACCAGGGCACACAATCTTAGCACCGATGGAATTTGAATGAATACTAGAGGCAAAAATGGCATGAGTATAAGGAATTAATAATCATGCAGACCATCTGAACGTTGAAGGCAAAGTTGTTCGCATTCAGGTTTTGAAAAACGAGTCTATAGGATTACGTCTTCCATCTTCCATTCCAGTACTTCCCGTTGATTGTAAACGTCAGTTTCGACTAATGTGTAGTTATTAGCCCCCAAGTTAGATTGTAGAAATCGAGTCTGTGAAATGTAGGCGCCCTATCAGTTTGGACATCCTTTCCCTGCGTATTGCTCATTCTCAGGTATGCAGCAAAAGAGCAATTGCACGTCACCGGGTGATCGGGTCGATAAAAATGCAATGAACAACGGAAGTGGTTGCGATTTTCTTGAATTTACCCTCGCCTTCTCAACTAGTGTGTAACCAGTGTCTCCCTTAGGCAGTTTATTCAAACGAAACTTATTTGCGTGTATATGTTGATTATTATTTTTACACCTGCTTGAAGTCAAGCATGAAGCTAACGGAACATCAAAAATGGAGGGGGGCGGGGGAAGAACAACAGGGGCACAGTCAGTCATCGTATCACTGACATCTTTCGTGGTTGTTTGCGTTGTGGGTTATTGTACTACTCGGTCGGCCGATCCAGAGTAGGCTTTTTTATTCGAGAATGCACTTTTGTCTTTGTGCAGCCAAGCGCATCCTGCAAGGCAGCAGCGTTGGTCCCGATGACCCGGTGGCCAATCGTACGGTTCATTCTCCTATTCTGGAACGCCTTGTTGGGTAAGTGAAACATGGCAAGGAGCTGTGGCTTCATTTAGTTGCGGGCCACACTCGCCACGTCACAGTGCCGTCAGTAAATTTGTGGCGTTTTAGATCAGAGAACGCTACCCAGGCGGTAAACTCCACCATGTCTTTGAGCACGGCCGCTGATCGTCCGCGACAGCCTATTTGGTGAATCCATCTTATTCACGGTTAACTGCGGGCATGGCCGTTCCCCTCTCCGTGACGTGGGGACGCACCCGGTGGTACACAGCTGTGCTCTGTCCGGATTGGACAACCGGGGCGTGTAGATGTAGAGAAAATCAGTTACACAAACATTTATCAGAAAACGGGCTGGTGGAAGACTGTGGCAGATTATGATTAGATAGGGCTGTTCAGTTGATGATTTATTGCTGCACAGATATTACTAGGCAAGACAAGCAAACTGGATGGAACTCTTTTCTTTCGATAATGTAAGTGGAAATAGTTTGCTGTTAACTGTTTAACACGAAGCTACGCGAGGTGTACTTTTTAACAAGGTTACTCGTGTACTGAACAAAATCGAGAATGTCTGAATATCCTTCTTTGAAAGTAAGTATCTGTCACCCAGGGTTCTCCGAATAATGCACAATTTGAGATCACAAACCTTCACTGAAGTTTGATAACGTATTTAGTGCACCAGAAGTTTGCACTTCAGAGCATATCGTTGTGGTAAAAGTTTCGTATCCATATGCTCTCGAATGCGGTGCGTGTTCCAGCAGTCAAACCACCAACTGTGATCTAATGCCAAAATCTCAAAGGGCTACGCTTTTAACAATGGTAGTACAAATGTGTAGTGTGCATGTGATTGGCGATAATGCGACACCCAAGGTTTCTGACGATCCTTTTAACTCCTGGGAGCTCCAGTAAAGGCTACCATACATCGTGACAACTTCACGCTTCAATTGCAATCTACTCTTCATCCATATCACATTGTATTCGCTAAATCGGATCAATTCTTAAGTGAATGGCACATGATTAATTTGTTTTTTGACACCGCTCCAGTTTGATGTGCTCATTATCCATAACTATAAAGTTGAACTAGGCTTTCTGCGTGTGCCGCGAACCGAGATTTCTTCCAATTAATTTTCACTTGCTGTTTGAAGATCAGTATCGACAAATGACACTTCTGTAACGAATACATAGTAAACGAAAGATGATGACACGAAAGTGATCAGAGCGGAAAGAAATTACGTTACTCATTCTGTGTAGACAAAAACCCAACGGCATGAGTGATTGATCAGACAAGTCGATTTGTTTTGTCACGTTAACATTCAGATAGGCAGTTCGCTGCACTCGCCCAACGTAATGTCACACGCTCCTGATTGGCTAGTCGATCTAGGTTGCCGGTTTTCACCAGTAGTCGTTGCGGCTCGGCTTTTTCAGTTTGTATGTGTCTGTGCACTTCACGTTCCGATAAACGAAAACACAGTGGTTGTGTTGAATGTGACGAAGTGTTCTGCTTGTCTTGTTGTTGGCTTGCATTTTTCTCTTCGCTGAATGCTATCTGTAACAAGTGAAACGTTTCTGTTTTCAGTTTTCATGCTCAGATCTGATTGATTTAAGTGTAGAACAACGGATAGGCCGTGATCCTTCCTCCCTATAATTCCGTTCAAATAACCAGATTTCCGAAGTATTTCACGTAATATTTTCGTGCACTTAAACGGTGATCGGAGTAGATGTTGATGGGTTAGATTTCGCGATTATGATAAAATGGCAATTCATACTGATACTGTTCAATTCTGCATGAGATCTTTGGACCATTGCCAATATTTCTCAGGCGGCGAAACTTCAATCTTCCAGCCATGGTCATTTTTGTACAATATTAGTTTATCTGGTTCTTACTCTGCGTCGATTGAAATGACGAAAAAAATCCGTCACCAAACATGCTAAGATCATCGGTACTGATACCGATTTATGGATTCTGACTGCGCGAAAAAGGGCTATTCACAATCCCCTTACAACTAGACCATTCTTTCTGAAAGAAGGTCAGTCACTCCTACACCCAGAGTTTATTTTCCAACACCACTTTGATGAATACAACTTCATTCTGTTGCGCTGTCTTAGAAAATCGGCTTCAGAACTGCAGCAGCAGTCTGATTGCGAACTACTGACATTTTATCCAAATACACTGAGGATCACTTATTTATACAAACATATATCTGTAGATCCACGGTGGACTCGGTTAATAATTCCCTCATTCTCAATGATTATGAATATTGGTGTTGTGTGTAGCTTAGGTTGATGATTTCAAGGATTCCTGATCACTGAACTTTGTGTCTTATGTCGCAAACGTTTCATCACCGGTCGAAGTGGCGTCATCAGTGCACAAGTGACGGTTCTTCTACTCGTCCGTACTTATAGGAATCTTGCCCTTAAGTCAAAAGATCAAGTTTCTATAATTGGTAACCCCGAAAATTCAAGGTCATCGGAGAGGTCCGGGTCAAATTCACCTAGAAGATTCCTTTAAATACGAGCGCACCGATAATGTCACCTTGACTGCTGAGGGAACATTCGTAACTTAAACGTCGAGCTCAAACATCAGAAACCCGTGAAAAATCACTTTACTATTTACTCAGAAGGCAAATTAAATGCGAAACTGTAGGAGTCGTTCACAAACCAATTCAGCGAGCGATGAGTTAGAAAATTTGCGTGAACCATACCAATGAGATTGACACGATACTGGGTCCGTGCGAAGCGTCTGTGGAGTAAATGAGAATCTTATGCGAAACGTTCTCGCGGGGGCATTCATGAAGTTCACAGTGTGGTGATTAATTTACTTAGGGTGTTAAAAAAGTGCGGCTGCTGGCTAGCTATCCGTATCTTAGTATGGTGAAATATTTCCTTCAAAGACCGAATAAAAGAACAGTGGGGCAGCGGATACAATTTGGGTGCAACAATAAGCAGATGTCGAGGCAGTAATTTGCTCATCTCAAAATTGCTCAAGTTGGCGATTCTGGTAGGTTAATCACCACAGTTTACCTGTGTATAATCTGGAATAAGAAGAATGTTGAAAGCTGCTATCCACGCCGGTACGTAGGTACCTCGGAAAATTAATTCTGGATACAATGTTGGTTAATGGGAGGCCATAAAACAAAACTATCTTTGAAAACTGAAATACGCACTCAGTACACTGTGATGTAAAGGCAGAGTTGTTGCAGAAACAATGAATGTGGTGGACTAATGGTCTGGCTCATTTGAAACCTAATTAAACCTTTTGAAGGATGCGGCAGTTGTAGCCGATTCGTGTCAAAAATAAAGTACTATTCACTCGATTCTGTTCTCGTCCTCGATCGATTATAGTACATATTGGCTTTTTTATATGTAAGTAGTACTTCAGTGCATCGCGGGATTGAAACGCGAGATCGTCGATGACACACACACACACACACACTGGACTCAACTATGCCCGTCTCACCCAGTAAATTCGTGAAATATACCCATAGTCTAAATTCAGCAAACGTAACTTGGTGAACACAAATGTCTTTTCGTTACGTCTCTTCAGGCCAGTGCAGTAGATAAGCAAAATTTTAGCGTTGATATCTGGTGATTTATGTGCCTACACGAATGCAACGGAAACGGATTTGATAATCAGTTTTGTGGTTTTAAAATAGTACTGTTGATCATACTTTGAGCAACGCTAAAACTTTGCACGTGTATTGTACTGGCCTGAAGAGAAGTACCTAAAAGACCACGTTACGCACAATCCTTTCTAGTTCCACGTATTTTCTTTGTTCTAAGTGCGCATTGGTGTGAACGTTCATCGTTACTGATTGTTTTGCCTAAGTCTAACGGGGCAAATGACTGTCTTTTCGGCCGGTGTTTTTATGGTCCTCGACTTCTAATGATATAGCGTTGCGTTGAAGACAATCGTTTAACCGATCAAATTTTATAATGAGTCCTTTTAATTTAATCGTGCAACTTATTTTTATTTCGCTTTTGTAAAAGCTCGTTGAAGTACGTTAGTTTTGATTCGGTTAACCAACATAACACCAAAAGACTAAGAGATTTTGAATCATGCTGATTACATGGATGCTGGCTACCTGTTCACACCTTTCACTTAGTACCGATGCACACGGTTAGTATTTGTGTGTTGTTTTATGTGAAACCATTCATACCTGTTCGGTTACTCTTTCGCAAAATCAGGGTTGTTATGGGAAGTTTCGCTAATACAAAACCAACATGTCCCTCGTTTTGAGAACGTTCGGTAAGAAGCCTTCTTGTAACCTGGGGACCTAGAGATGACTGCATAGGACATGTGCTGATAAGTCTTGCGCGCGATACTCAGCTCATTCTCAGTGTTGTGAGACACTAATGATACGCAGTGTGACATTGTTTAATCACGTATGACAAACAGTAATGTTGTTCTGAAAGGTCAGAGCTGCAGGTTCCCAATATTCCGAGTTCATATCTCGCCGACTGAACTGTTTTTCACGACAGACTCTTCAGAACTCACTAGCAAACTGTAATTCTTTCAAGGCATTTCAATGAAGATAATTTGTTTGCATGACAAATCATCATTATTATTACTAGAGCTCCTCATTGCCCAGGTTTTCTGATCATGCTCGTGACTGACCAACCATTCAACTCTTCATTTTTGCTACGATCCGAATTCCGGGCCTTGTATACGCCCAGCGCCTAGTACGACAGTAAGCTAGGAGTAGTCATAGGATACGGTATACGGGCGTATGTGTAGACCCCAGTATACCCCCATAGCGTTGGAGATGATCGTTTACGGGCACTGAACCCGCATTAGCTGCTGTAATTGCAGTCGCTGGCACATCCTACTTAGTCACGCCTTCCAGGCATGCATCAGTGACGTGACCTCAAGGGTCTGTGAGCCATGTCTATACCGCGGTTTGTGAGTGTGTGTGTGTGCGCGCACATACATATCAGTTGTCAGATCCATAATGCAAGGCTGCGTTCGATTGTCGCAGATCTGTCGTCACAAACAACACCATATATACGGCATATAGCTTAACTCAGTGCACACAGAAGTACCTACTTTGAGTGTTTTCAAGATGGCTGTTCGTCGTTAATCATCTGTGCAGTGACATGATGGCTGTAGAAGGAATATGATCACGGTATAGATGAGAGCATGTGTGTGTGTGTGTGTGTGTGTGTGCGTTATGTGCGGCAGAATAATGTTCGACTAGCGATGTCACCGCCGTGTTTGTTTGTCCGGGCTAGGCAACGTGCATGCTACAGCCTCGTGTTCATTTCGATCAACCAGTAGGAACCTTCGGAAATCAGTACAATCATCGAATCGACCAACTCGCGACTGCTAAGTTGTACCCAGTCCCATTCGAATGATATAGCTTGTTTGTCCGGCTGTATCTTTGTATAATTTGCATCGAAGGCGGGAGATTAATTTCTGGTTGGAGAAATGTGATGTGATCATTACTACTGTTAGCGTTTTTTTACCGGTGTATATTTTCAGCTTCAATATAAACAAAAGATTCTTTACCGTTCACTCTGTATCTTTTTCATACATCCCCATCTCACGACGAGAAACAGCTGCCAAGTGATTGTCTGGCGGAAATTTATTTGGCATAACTATCGTGCGATATTGACTACTATTTCGAAACGGATACTCATGTTACTGTTATTTTCTGCGAACTCGGGCGAATCGGTTTATGAAAATAATATGAAATAATCAGTCTTATACAAAATATTGAACGATTTAGAAAAAGAAATAATCAATTATGATTATTCAGTAGAGACTTACAAATAAATAAATAGGAACCATTTGATGCGAAGATCAGACTACATGACGCAGCTTATTATTTTAGCCTGACTTGATCACTGGACTGAGCGATAACTTTCTTATCTGTCTACCTCATCGGTACCCTATGTAAATGTGGGCGAAGTTATACAGTTCCGTTTGATACGCTTACTCGATGTGGCTACCACTCTCTGTCAAGATATAACCAAAATCTCGGGGTTTGATCCCAGTCAGAAGAACTCGAAGTATCGTAGAACATTGGCTAATCACGGTCCATCGAGTAAATAAGATAACTGGGAAAGAAGTATCGAGACGGTAGTCGTTTGTGTATAGATGTAAGAGAACGCACTCTGACTGTTAGTCTACTGTCTACATGTTTGTTGCTAACTGTGAACAGTGCTAATCGCAGTGGAGATTCTCCTAATTGTGGATTTGAATCAGTTGGGGAAATCCGTGTTGGGACAAGTCAACTATTTGGCTTCTACATACCCCACTCTGTCTGCTGCGGTCGTCCTCAATTCAGAGTTAAGGGCGTAAATCAAGCGCTAATCATTCATCGGAATCTTATGCGACTATCTGCTCAAATCCTTCGTCGAAAACCATGACATTTAAGTCACGATCTAGGGACCCAACGGTTTATCACTGATTTTTTTTTACCCAATCACCAAGGTTCCATCGTTTATTTCGACTCCGATGTTAAGCTGAATTCATCTTATTGTTCCGTGGATTGACTGATTAAATTTACATCCAATTTGATCCGCTATCCACAACTGATTACACGATTTCACAACACCTTATTCTTTTCGTACTCCGTATTTAATGAGACAATGTACCCGTTTATTTGTCCCAGTTTAAATTGAATGAGAAAACAGTGTAAAAGCATTTCATTTAAACTGAAAAGTCCGCCAAAACACGCCCCTCCTCCTTCCCAAAAGAATTGTACGTTAGTGAATTTCTTTTATTGAAATGAAAATGTTTTGTGAGTAGAATAATGCGATCGTTCTTCAGCGGCCACTCATTAGTGTATGGTGCAGCCACCTTTGGTTGGTATAACAACATTTACCCGTCGGGTCATGCTTGCTACCAACCGTCTGATAGTATCTTGTGGTATACGATCCCATTCCTCCTTGAAAGTAGTCTCCAACTCCCCCAGATATTTGTATTACCGCTTCTGGTTCTTTTTCCTCCCGAGCTGATCAAAAAAATATTCGATTGGATTGAGATCGAGAGGTCGAGGTGGTCACGGGCGCGTCTTCATACCGTGATGCGCATGAAATTCGGGTACAACAAGAGAATGACTCATAGGCCCGTTATCGTCCTGAAAAATCGCTTTAGTAGCTGTGCTTATCACTTGCAAGATGTGTTGGATCGGGACTTCTAGGTGAACTTGACCATTGACAATGCCGTGCAGAGATAGCAGCTCGCTTTGACCTTCTCACCAGATGGCACCGCAGCACAGGCAGTGAACCTTCATCGTACTGCACTTTTGCTGTCATCATACCACTTGTCAATTCCAGAAATTTGTTTCCAAACACGTCTCCGACGATAATATATATATATATATATATATATATATATATATATATATATATATATATATATATATATATATGAAATATTACATACTATTTATTATATACATACCGCTGCGATGGTCAATTTTACCCCCGCACCAGCTATCTAAACTAAATCTGTTTTAATGTAGTGAGTGTTCAGTTCATAGATCCCTTGATTTAGTAATATTAAAAAATCCCTTTGCTTTCTCGTTTTTCTCGTGATGTTTATCATCAGACAATAAAGTTAGACGTTCATGTTTGAAGCGCACTGAGTGTCAGTAAAATTTGTCCTAATTTAGCCGGGCAATTCGTACTATCTGTTTAGTTCTCAGGTTTGCACAATACTGTGTGTTCAAGTAGGCTCATCCGGCGAACATCTGGCCCACATTAGAATGGTAATTATGATTTCCGGTAACATTTTTATGAGGAAAACTGAGACTTAAAAATGCTGAGGATCTGCAGTTAGTTCCACAGTCCCAATGGTCGTTGCCTAGAGCTCAGTAACCCGAGCCACCGAACTATGTGAGTTATGAAGTCATCCCAGGTTGTCGAAGCGTAAAAAGGGTTGTCTTCCGATGAGGTTTTGACCCCGTAAACCGGAACTATATCTAAGCCCATGCACTTGAAGTGCGCCCGTTTCATGACACTTGGGGGGTTAGTCCCAGCCAAACACAGCTTAGAAGCAAAGAGGTAAAATCGGATTTTGATCAAATGACGAAAGCAGATTGCAGAACTAGTGTTAGAAACTATGACATTTTTATGGGTCTCAGTTTCTACAACTGGCTGCTTTGAAATCAAGTCCGAGTTGGTCATCAAGTTGACCAGTTAATCGACTACCTTTCAGCTGCCTAATATAATTTGCTAGTGATCAATAGTCGATCGTGCAGGGTCATTTTATTTGCCACCGTTGGAAAGCCATGAAAACGCTATAGAGATGTATCGGATAACTTCTCAACCGATTAGCAACGTGTGTCTCCTTCAGATTTATTTGGATCTTCCTGTTATTACCGACTGACATTTTTATAATCTCAAAGAAAACATACCCCGGATAGCCAGTCCTCGACCGTGACTATCTTAGCAGCTCGGTGAAAATTCCGACTGAATAGTGTTAGAGTAATTAAACTGTACGCCAAAAAAAAGCAGATCAAACTTCTTGTTGCATTGTTGGTGCTTCCTAATCCCATCATGAAAACATGATCCAAATTTTATGTTGGTGTGTAATCCGATTTGATTCCGTAATACAAAGGGCGCACATATGTAAAGACCTCCTCCCAGTTTGATAGATTCTATCATTTCCGCGTTTATATCACAAACAGTCAGAATGGACTATATACATCTTACAATCCGATAAATGTCCGGGTCGCATAATGTTGAACTTAGAAATTCCACTGTACGGTATGTGCAGTGTCACAATTCAAGTTGATCGTTACCGAGTGGAGAATTGCATTTGGTTCTCCGGAAAATCCGAGGTTATCTGCGGCGATGTGAAGTGTTTTCAAGTTTAACTTTTTCCATGAAAGCCATGGGACTGAACTTGATCCAACTTTTTTTTGAAATTCGACAATGATGAGTATTGCGCATTGCTGGGAACTACTATTTACCACCCGCGGATGTTTAGCGTACAAATGGAGAGGACACATTGCAGTTCTTAGGGGTTTATCGATTGGGAATTGGATCACTCCTATTACTTGATACCTTCTGTTGCCATTTCTTTCTCTCTATCATCGCCCATTTTGATCATATCATGTGAATAGTGTTTGAGCTACGTATTAATGAGCAAGCCAAACGTAAACAATCTGTAGCTATGTTGTATCGTTTATAGTTATTTGTTCACTTCCCACCGACGCTTTTCAGGCGTAGCCCCAGCGCCCAGATTTGCGTATGTCGTCCATCGTCTCACCATTGTTGCCGATTTCGTTTGTGCGTTAGACTAACAACCATATCGTAAGTACTGAACATCTCACTATAGATGAACCGAATTATGCCTGTCTGGGAAAACCAGGCCGTGGTTCTCTAGGAGCAACACGGCTCACGTGCGTACTGTCATTTATATCCATTTTTGTAATGTGTGTGTGTGTGTGTGTGTTTGACCAGCGGATTGCTTCGGCTGGTATAGAACTAAGGCGTGGTGGTGGGTTCGATGGTGGAGTGGTGGAGTGGTGATTATCCGCTTATCTACGCATATGAACATGTTTTCTCGGAGACCGTGATTGTCGACTCGCATTGGTAGGTTGATTCTGCTTGATTTGTCATTTTGTCGACCAGTTTCCGCGTCGTGCTTGTGAATCCAAATGTGTGCATACACGCGCATACTTGTCGATGCATTCCGTAAACGAGTTAGAACGTGGCGAATTTCGTCCAGCTGAGGCTAGCGCGTCCGCTTCCGCACTGAACATACACCGGTTAGGGTGAATTTGTATGCCATATTTAATCTCTTTTACTTCTGATGCGTGCAAGCTTCCGTCTCTTTCTCTCCTGCACTCTCAAACATATGCCTAACCCTTTTTAATGATGCACTCATACATTGGCATCTCGCTGTAAAGCCGGTTAATTTATGAAGTACAAAGTGGGCGATTCAAATCCAGCAATCACAATGTTCTCGTCTGAGGTGTGGTCTAAAGCTCTGCTTTTCCGTCAGCATTTTATCTCTTACCAAAGCAAAATTGACCAATGTGTACAGGTGTTGTCAACATTCCCTAGACGAACTTTTTCTTCGTAATCGATTCCTCTTCCTTGAAATGTTCTTATAGAGCTCGATATCAGTAAAATTAGTTCTGCTGCTATCCGTTGACGATTGAAATTGTGTGTGCTTGGTTACCATGGTAAGCCAGTTTGAAGCCCAGAAGTTGAAAATTGGTTGAATGTTGAATATGGCTTGTTGTTAAAGTGACGAAGGTAAGATTCGCCACGGGTGGTTTTTGTCATTGAGAAATAAATGTTGATCCGACTAGAAAAGTTTCTTTATTTTCTGAATTGTCTGCCATGTTTCTGCCTAACAAGAAAAACGAAGCGAATATATATGGAGGATACTATGTTGTATAACAGTTTAACAATCAACCCACGGTGAATGGTAGCCTCATTAGACGGAAAAATTAGTTTATTTCCAATGCGTGACTTGGATGTCAAGGTCGTATGAGCGCGGCCTGTTAAACATCCACTTTGTTTTCGCTACGTTGAAGAAATATTTAATGAAAACCCAAAAAATCCGCACCTTTATTAAAGAGGAGAGGGATGAAATTGTGCGAGCTCATCAAACACTTAGTCTAGTGATAAACATTTTCTACTCCTCTTCTGAATGTTTATGTAGGAAGTGGTGTCGTAACAAGATATGGACTTCAAAAAACGAACATATCAGACTTGCATAAGGATTTTAGCTACATTGGGATAAAAAGAACACCAAGAGTGCAATAAGTATTTAATCCTGGAGAAGATTCGTTAAAAAATTCCTGTGCCTTCGCAAACAGGTGTTGTTGCTTTAGCCTTCAGCCAATCGAAAGTCACTATTATACGAACGACAAAGGTGGCTGCATATTGCAACTGTGAAAATACCCGAATCGCATTGTAATTCATTTTGGCCATCGATTTTTTAAATGAAATGTGATAAGAATTAGAAGGCTCACGAATACGTCCGTCGTAAATAGAAATTTCCGAAGAACCTCACTTTAGTGACATTGAGGTCCCGAAATCCACCACACCGGTTAACACGGGATGTAAAAATTCGCGACCAACCTTGGTAATGGGGCATTAATAAAGATACCGTGAACAAGGTAGAATTCACTGTTGAAGAAATAAAAGTTCCCAGTCCACCAGACCAGAATTTATTCCAGGAAGATTGTCCTACTGTAAAATGATGCACCAGGTCTTATCACACGCGAGGTAGTACATCTTATAGACGTAGACACAACTATTCATTTGGTGTAAAGTTTTACAGTTGCAAAACCACTTGAAAATTCAGTGGTCTACTATTTACAATTCCCTGCTAAAAGCCCCGATTTGAATAATATTAAAGATTTGTTAGTGTAAGGAAGAAGTTACCGCAAGTTTCCCATGTAACTTAGAAATTTTCACGAGGGTGAAATCTTTGATGTTGTGGAGTAGTGATTTCAAAAAACCCTCATGTCTAAGGAATTTCAACACGCCTGTATTGCGATTTCCGGTGTACGATATGCAGTAGGAAACTGGTGAATGAAATAACTTAATGGATAAGAGGACGACTAATGTTTTCTCTCCTCGGATATACATCTCCACCGAGTGGAAAAAAGCTGTAATAAGACTATCGGAATATGGGTGGATATAGTGAATCCTGTTCTTTTAGCTCCTTTTTACAACCTCGTGATACTGTTTATTTGGGATTTTGCATCATCTCTTAACTAGCAACAGTTTCATTTTAGTGCTTTCTTTTTTCCACCTTTCCCCCCAGCATTAAACTTTTTCACATGCGTCATAGAACAACAAAAACATAACCCCGAAGTTCTTGCTTCTATGTTGGGCACAGCAAGGTCTGAAATTCCTATGGATGTGATCGCCCTCCATTTGTATGATTTCTCTCTCCGTTTTTCTTGTGTGGGCGCGTGTATGTGTGGCAAGTAGTGGGTTGACGGTGGTGTCTGTTTGAAAGTGAATGACTAATGCCAACAATTCTGATAATCTGGATAGCTAGCTCTGGGAACAATGTCATTCATGATAGTGAGTAGAACTGAATCGCATTTCGTAATAGAACTTTGCTGTTTCTTAAAGGATAAAAATAATTCATGGTTTTTTACCACATGTCATCGGTGTTTGCACCTGGGTTGGTTGATGATCTCTGGAGCGCTCAGTCCGCCTCATAATGTGAGGTGGATACGAAAACCGGAGCATGTGATTGTGAGGTTAATGATTCAAAGTACTAAACTGGACTGTACGGCATGTTTTCTATCAGATGAAGTCTCTCTAAAACCCTGGAAGATTGTAAATTATATGGGATTACACACCCGATTGGATTTAGTGCATCTTGATTAATCGTATACGACAGATGTCTCGAATCAAATATTGAAATAGCAATTGGATTAAATTACGATAAATACGGTGCATACTGGAGGGGTTCCCCTTAAGACAAATGCGGTCACATCCATCGATCGCATTTTGTTTACACGCTTGCGCATGGGTGCAGTAAAAGGGTATATACCCCATAGCCTCAAAGACCCACTGCACTATCAGGGATAACAGGCAACCAGCCCCTGAAAATTGGATTGGAGAACCGCATAAGGTCCCAATAGGTCAGGCGTCATAACGATCCGGACGATAGCGGATCACTGTTTGCCACCAAACGTAATCAGTGTCGGCGGGGAATCGAACTTCGGACCTCCGAAATGGTAGACAAACACTCCAAACCATCCGACCGTCACCGGTCAGAACTCCCTCGAGCAGGGTGCTTCATAGCTTTGAATTATTGGAGTCATAGAACTGCAAGTGTTGAAATTTCATCCAAATCATGCTATATATCTAGGTTTCATTTGCTCAACATTAGTTTCGGCATTAGATGATGAACTGGGCCATTGTAACAGTGGAAGGAAACGCGGGACAAGTGTTCTCACAATAGTTTTGGCATAGCACTGGCACACCACTGTTTCGAAGTTTCACTCGCGCATCCGAATCCTTCCTGTTAACGCCGCGATTGCATGACATAATCCTCTGTTCGATCTCAGTCACCCCAGACACCTTCAGTGTTTACACAACACAGTCATCGATCTCGGTGAAACAAAATAAGCATCGTGAACTGCATGTGAAGGTGGTAACCGAAGTGCCATAGTTAGGCCCTTCGACTAATCTCGAACTCAAGTCAGACTAAGTGGTCCCACCTCAAGCCCCGGGTCACTGAGACGTTTAAGCATTGTTCAGTGGACGGCAGTACTCATGCGAAAGTTTTTCGGATTGTGGAGACATCAGGACAGTGGTGCGACCGGTGGAAGTACCATTTGCAATTGATCTTAATGCCGCTTGACCGTATTTGTCCCGCAAACAGTACCGACCTTGTCAGCATTATCGGCAAACAAACCCTAGCGTTGCCCAGTGTTTCAAGTGATGATGTGTTTGATCAGGTCCTTCAGGCTACGCCCACGTTCTGTGATTCCAGTAATAACTCGGACGGATGAAGCACGCGATCGATGGATGTGACCGCATTTGTCTTAAGGGGAACCCCTCCAGTATGCACCGTATTTATCGTAATTTAATCCAATTGCTATTTCAATATTTGATTCGAGACATCTGTCGTATACGATTAATCAAGATGCACTAAATCCAATCGGGTGTGTAATCCCATATAATTTACAATCTTCCAGGGTTTTAGAGAGACTTCATCTGATAGAAAACATGCCGTACAGTCCAGTTTAGTACTTTGAATCATTAACCTCACAATCATGTGCTCCGGTTTTCGTATCTACCTCGCAGTATCCTCGAGTCGATAATAAAAATGCTTCAGAAACCGATCCGATTAATCATATTTACTTTTCCACTATGAGACAATTTACTAGACAAACGGGAATATAGATAAATGCTTTGTTGTTCAACATTGTCCATAGGGATTTCATTACCAAAACACCATCACAATAAACTTGGGAACATATCCGCAACTGGCTGATAAAATCGATGGTGGAAAACGCATTCATATGTCATTCTGACCGAAATCCAGGGAACCATCCGATGACAACCAAGCACAGTCGACCTGATTTCGTCTTTCGGACCGTCGTCACATACTCGTAATTAGAAGCTGTTAGCATTCGGTGAAGCTGTGCTAATCGAATTGTGTAACCCTGTTCTGTGCGCGCAGTTGCTACGGGTACAGTCAATCTGCTTGCCGTGGGAATTACTGTGGTTCTTTTTTGTAAGTGGTTAGTACTTTATGTCAGTTCATTTTAGCTGTTAGCGTCATTTTGTGTCAATTCCAGGTTGATGTCGATTTAGAAAAGCAAGGGAAATGTTAATGCCGGCGATATTTGTCTTCTTTCAGTACTGGTCATTTGAATAAAGGATATTCAGTGCTTTAGGTACTAACACAACCAGTCATATGCATTTAGTCACACGAAGCTAATTCACCAAGAAACCGAGTTAATTACACGCTTCTTGACGATTTAACACCACCAGCTGATAGTCGCAACAGTTATGTTTATGGTAGGTTGTAAATGAAATGGCACCTT
The DNA here is from genome assembly GCA_948099385.1 of Fasciola hepatica. Lineage (NCBI taxonomy): Eukaryota > Metazoa > Platyhelminthes > Trematoda > Plagiorchiida > Fasciolidae > Fasciola > Fasciola hepatica. The sequence continues at coordinate 2,040,163 of CANUEZ040000025.1, forward strand.
GTCACAGATTCATCTACCGATCGTAAACCTCAACGATGTCCTCAGAATGTTCCGTCGCTCTGGACTTTTAGCATACCCCATTTTCGGCTTTTTTATCCGGACAAATGAAGTGCACTGACTAGGAATTAAAATTAAGCTTCTTCATGTGAGATGGTACAAATATTCTCAGATTTCAACGTGAGATTCCATAGATTGCAGTTAGTTGGATATGTTCTTTCTTGTGATTCACGGAATACATGTATATGGGGGACAGATGTCACATTTTTATGATAATACGAACTCAAGCACTTCGTACTTATATTGTGCATTTTTCGTGGGAAATCGCCTTTCAAATATACTGATTAGGGATTTAAAAAAGTAACGGAAACACCAACGGTCATCTATAACAGCAGAGTGCCAAGCGCACGAACATTACAACCAAAATCACCGCAAGCTATTTGTATACTTCCATTTATGTATCACGTCTACGAACCGAATACTGATGTTGTTCAGAGACCAGTATCACAACTCCGTTCACCGAATAATCGAAATGCATTCACCGTCATTCATATTAATAAGGAGAGGATAGCTTCGTTGTCTCGCCCAAGTCGCATGACCCCACCGATCCACCGGGTCGACTCCCGATCACTAGTACGACATGACAGACGACTGAAATCTGCACCACTTCTGAACAGAAAGAGCGTGGGAAGACAGGTGGTCACAGCGGCCAGTCATCGGCTATGGAGACACACGGCCAGTTGATCAATGAGATGAACCAAATGGATGCGACAACCAATCATTGTGTTGGATTCTCGAATGAAACTGGTAATTTTCCAGATCTGTATGATAGTTTCTCAACTCAATCTTATTATGGTATAGTCATGTTCAGATATTTTACTAGACGGATTCAAAGGTTCGTTTATTTTATGTAGCAATGAAGGTGGCTCCTCCTGCGGTATGTCAATTAACAAGGAAAGTACACTGATTTTCTGAATCTGTGGCCTTCGCTTTTATCGGTCTGCCGTTTGAGTGATTCACCTGGGCGATCGCATGGTCTACGTGCTCCACAAAGACCTGTCAGGGATTGCTCATTGTCTATCGCAAGGGCCACAAAAGTTACGCTAGTGGACCACACTGGCTTGCACCATCAAGTAAACAGAGATTGCCAACACATCCTATCCTAATGGGACTGATTTCACAAGTATCCATGCAAGATATCTGATGGGCGAATCGGATGATTCGAACATTCACGAACAGTTAGTTTCTGAGCTTCGACCATCCTGATAGATCGCGAAAGTCGCATTTAGAAGGGAGGAAAAGTTATAGAAGATGGAAACCAGATATGAAGTGCGCATTAGAAAAAGCAGTAGCTGAGAATCATTACAGTTGTGTTGTTTATGTATGTCAGTATCGTAATGGCCCAACCGTTAGGGGACACAACAACCGACTGCTGAATGAGTCTTTCAGTGGACGAACATGAACGAGAACTACACACATGTCTAACAGAATGGATCGATAAAAGAAAATTGACACAAAAAGGAGCGACTTGCGATTTGGTGAATAACCGGGCAGTACAAACAAGGTATCATAGGCGCGTTTGTGCGTGTGTGTGTGTGTGTACGAATACATAGTGTCAGGTGACCTGTCGTTCACCCCTCCCCCACCGCAAGTAAAGACTGACTCGCACAATTTCTCAAAGGCGTCCCATCACAACGAGATCGCACCTTGACGTGGTGTGGCGGCTTGTGTGCTCCATGACCCGAAGAGCTATTCAGGATGGCTTCCTTGAGCCGAAGATACAATCATGCCTGACGGGTCCATGGGTAAAGGCCAGACGAAGTTCAGTCTCTGAACCAGTTGATGGGCAACACCTGGTTCTAACCAGTATGCCCCCGGAACGGACACTTCAACGAATAAACATCGGAGAGAAACAGTTTTGGCGGTCTAAAACCCTCCACCAGATGGACGTAGGAGTGGAGTACGTGGGGTTTCTCTCGACGGTGGGAGAAGTCATCGCTCCTCACTGGGCAGCTATCGTCCGTCTAAGCTGAGCAGCCCCCAACCCAAAGGATGCTTCCCCGTCCATGTTCTGCTTGGTCCATTAGGTGCATGGGGCTGAGGACTGAATCCGAGAGGCGGATCGATGACAAAGCACCAGAGAAGACCAGATAGAATGCATGCAACAATCAGGTCTCATGTAACAGACCAGAATAAGTTATTTCACGGGTTCTTCGGTCACGTTTCCGTGCTGAGCTAACGTCCCACTGCTTTGTATGTCAGACTTTAGAATCGAAGGCTCTAGTTATGGTTCGCAAAGTAAAACGGCCTCTAAGTTGCTTGGAGCCGCGAAGTATGATTCACCCAAATACCTCCAGCATCCTTCCTGTGAAGGACCTTACTAACTTCTCTCTCTCTCCTTTAATTTAAGATCGATACAAAACGCCACGGGTCATTGCGGCTCTGAAGAAGGAAGTAGTTGAGGAGTGGGATATAAATCAAGCACACTTCTTAAGCCCACATGATCACTTCACTTGACTGCACTCAATGTCCGCACACCATGTCATATAGGGCAACAGGCTGCCCTAGCTAGAACTCTCGACATTTTCAAAATGGATGTATTCTGTGTTTGGAAAACACAAATGCAAGACCCCACTTCATTGATCAGTCTTTGCACGGCAGATACAACTTCAGTCTGTGGCTTTACTCTTTGAGTGTCAGGTGATCCGATGTGTAGTGCACGTGGTCAGGCTAGATTCGGGATCAGTTTGAGCAAGATAGTTCATGGTGCACTACTGAACTGGACTCCATTTATCAGTCATTTGTGTACAGTTCGGTTGGACGTTCCTGTACGTGACAACAGCAACAAGTGGAAGAGTCGATGTTCGTTCGTTGTGTCTGTGTATGCGCCCACTGACTGCAGTTCAACTGAGACCTTGGACGAATTCTTCCATGATTTACCTCATGCATGTGTTGGTCATGGCTGGCGATTAGGACGCCCAGGTTGGTCGTTTGGGAGATTCCGAAAGGCACATAGGAGGCCCATTTGCTGTGGCAGCCGATCACGCTGACAATGATGATCGTCTCATCCAGCTGTGCTCTGACCACAGATTGTTTCTGGCGTGTACGAATTTCTGCCATAAGAAGCGATATGGACTCATGGCTTCCTCCTACATCTTCACAATGTTGGACTCATATTGACCATGTTGTGATTGGTGACCGCTGGCGTGGATCGATTGAAGACTGTGGTTGATTTTGGTCAACGGCTGTGGACTCAGATCATGCCTTTGTACGTGGTCGCACCAATGTAGAAGCTACCCATCGTGCATGGTTGCCTCTAAATGATAACCGACGATCTGTTTTATAGGCGGAGGTGTCCACATAGTTTTCGATGCGATGGAATGTGCAGAATCAGAATGAACGCGGACAAGGGCTCAAGGATACCTTGCACACTACTTCTAATGTTGTAAAATACTCCAGTTCTAGTGGGCCTCATAAACGATGGATATCTTCGATATCAGTTGTTCTATTGGATGCTCAGAGATCCGTCCCTCCGGATGCGACGGTTCACTGACTCACTCCCAGGACGTCATCTGGATCGTTGGGCGGAGCACTTCAGGACACAGTTCAGTTAGCCCACTTCAACAATGGACCCCTCCAAATATAGCTGGCAGAGAACCGATGCAGGCAGATATCACTCGTGCATCGGAAATGAATGTTGTGCGGGAGATAGGTTACTTGAAAAGATGCAAAGCTGCTGGATCGGATGATATTTCTTCATCTTTTTTTCAATGATGGAGGTGGAGCTTTGGTTTTGGAGTTAAGAAAACTGGTCCGAATGATTTGGGACAGCGAGCGGATTCCCAGGGAACGGAGAGATTTGGTGATTATGCCGATTTACAAGAAGGGTGACAGATCGTCTTGTGAAAGCCAGGGAGGAATTGGCTTGATAAGCATGGTATACAAACTGCTCACCGAGTTTATTCTCCTCCGATTATGGAGCGCGCGCGAAATGTGTACGCGTGTGAATGAAGTCGATTTCAGACCTAGTTGTGGTTGTCTGGACCACATATTTACTCTTCGACAAATCTTAGATCACGGACATACCTTTCATAGGCCCACAGTTAGTTAGTGTGTTTCTTGATCTGAAAGTGGCATTGGATTCAGTCGACTGCACAGTTCTGTGGCTTTGCCTCTCATTGGAGGGTGTGTCAGAGAAATTTATTTCTCTTTTCCAATGTTTGTATGCGAATAGCCGAAGCGGAGTTTGTGCTTACGGCGATCTTTGACCCGAGTTCACCACGAGAAGTTGTGTTCGTCGTGGTTGCGATCTTTCGCTCTTCCTGTTCAATTTTGTAGTTGAAATGGTTCTTGAGATGACCCCATTCTCGTGTGAGAATAGTGGGGTCGATCTTTGGTCAGGCAGTAAACTGTGTGACTTGGAATACGCGGATGATATTGTTCTTTAGAGTGGAGATCCAGGTAAGTTGGAAACTTTCTTAGATAACCTAAACAACAATGTGGCAATGTTTTGGATGCATTTTGGACCTTCGAAGTATAAAATGCTGCTTTGGGACTGGGTTGGCTGTTCGGGAAACTTTGTGTTGTCAGGGTAAGCTGTAGCTGAAGTGGATAAGTTTTGTTAGCTGGTCAGTTGGAATTCACTTGGTGGTCGGGTATGGGATGAAGTTTGATCGTGTGAACAGAAGGTTCGTTTGGCTTTTGCCAACCTGAACCATCTTTGGGGGCGGTGGGACATCCGGTTGTCTGTTAGTGGTCGAGTGTAGACTGTGGCAGTTAGGTGGGTTCTTTCATACGGCTAAGAACATGGGGGTTCAGGGTAGAGGATATGCGAAGACTTTCGGTGTTTTGAGCAGTGATGTTTTTGTAGCATTGTTTGAATATGGTGGGAACACCGTATGAATAATGCTGAGGTTCGACGTGGGATGTTGGGACAGAGAGATCAGTGTGTGGATCAAGTACTGAGTCTGAACAGGTTAATGTGTCTGTTACATGTGTTACGCATGCCCACGGATAGATTTCCTGGGCGTGCGCTGTTGTCCGAGGCAGATGGTGATTGGAAGACAGGTTGAGGTGGTCAGTCCATGATGTGGTAGAAAGGTATGGAAGCGTTGACTAGTGGAGTTGGCCAAGTAGGATTTGTTCGACTCAGGGGTTGGGGTCCGCGAGACGTGCCTACCAAATGTTTTGAGACGTGAATTGATATGGCTGGATATGGCTGCCAGTGTCGTTATTGCATTCGAACTGTTTCTTTGTCTCCGTGATTTGCACCTTTTACTTTGATTTCTTGGATCTTTTTCACCTTTAGGCTATGTTTTTCTGCCTTTTTGTTCGGTGATGCTGTAAGATACCAACCCAAACCAGAGCACGGACGTGCGAGGTTTACGGCTGAATAAGCTGAACTGAACTTATAGGCGTCGAAGTAAATTCTCCTTATGGGGCACGGAGAGGGCCTTGAGTATCTGCGCTTATGAAGTTACTTGTAATTTGGTGGTTTCCGGGAAGCAGTTTTCTCTGCCACTGCTGTCGCAAAGGTATTCAGAAGTAAATGTGAGAAATGTTCTGCCTCGTTCTTCTCATCTGCCGCTGCTGTGTTGTAAAGTTCTCTGACGTGGTCAACATCACTTTGGACTACATCATTTTCTAACGGAACACCGTACATCACTTCCCCCAGTCGGCGCACAGTTACTCCCCGGTACCCATTGCTTCGAGCGGTTGGTAAAGTCGAGACTATAAACACTACCCCCTTCACTGAAAATATGTTACTTTCTGTCGTGTTATCCGTTGAAGCGCTTTTCCATTCAGTTGTTTCAAAGGGTTGGTATGACCATGGGATACATGGCATCTAACCGTATTCGCTTGCGTCTGCCACGAAGTCTTTCGCTGCTTAGATATTGTTTGGGACTGATGCATTAGGAGTTGAGCGATGTCATCAGAAAGTATCTTCGGTATGCTTCCGTTCCCTTGCAACTTTAAGAAAGCCCGTTTCAGTGTGTCCACGGAAAGTTCCGCTTGACCGTTTGATTGGGGTTGGTGACCGGGACTCCGTGCGTTCTTAATTCCCAAGGATTTGCCGAAGTTAGCAAACTCAATGGAGGTGAATTGGTCCCCTAACCGGGGATGCGAAGGTCCCAAGTTGAGCGAAAGGATGTCTCAAGATGACAATGGTGCTCGACAAAGAAATAGTTTTCATTGAGAATATTCCCGGCGAATTTGAATAAGCACCAACGGCTAAAATGAACTACTGTTGATTCGTTAAACCCTCAAAGTCAACATGAACCCGCTTCCATGGGCCTGAGTTTAGCGGAACTTTGATAGATGCCTCGGCAACCATTGAACAATCTTCGCAACATCTCACGTACTTTTAAATCTGCTTATCAATGTTGGGCAGTAAGAATAACTTCAAGCATTTGCTTTCATACGTGTGACATCCGGATGACAACTACGTAATCGTTTCAGCACTAGCTTGTAATGATTTAGGAAGCGCAATGCGTTCAGACAACATCAGACAGCTATCTGTCGTGAGTGTATGAAAGACGTTCGAGAGCGGCTGGTGAACGTGTCTCCTATTGGGTCTAGCAGCGAAATACCAACGATATCCCCTCTATCGGACGAATAGAGAAGACGCAAGTCGGTTTACAGATGCGAGGTGTATTCTATATATCGTGGCACCGAAACAGTACCGATATGAGAGATACACCGAACGGAAAACGAAACGAAACGCAACGGCTATGCAGAAAGCGAACCGCGAGCGTGCACAATCGGCGAGCGACCGAAAGTGAAAGTCCTTTAAAACGAGGTCGACGGAAACCTCGGAAAAGTCAGTCCAGTAAAACGTACGCAACCGGAGAACACCATGAGGTCGATGTCAAACGTCAGAGAAGATCGTAGAGAAAATAGATCCAAAATGGTGTCCAGTAAACAGTCATTTTCTCAGAACGATCGAGGTCACTACAGCAGCCCCCCACTATAAAGCACGGAAAGCTTTCAAAAAATGTCAAAGAGGAGAAGGCATACAAACGGTATTCGTGTGCGTGAGTGCGTGAAAAATACATGAATGCAGCTGTGCTGTAGGATGCTGACGGGCAAAATCCGTGGTATGCAGGAACCGTAGGATGACAGTCGAGCGTAAACCAGATTCGTTGCCAACGACATCGGTTGCGTGAATCGTCATCCAGGTGTGCCACACCAATAACGTCCAGCGTCGGGTAGCCGTTAAACAATATGATATCCGGAAGCCAAATCGGTAAGTTCGTCAATGACAAGGAACGAGAGCGACAGGGCCGATCCAGAATGCAAACGTTGGTGCCAAAATTCTCCAGATTTCGTGGGACCAGCGAAGCGTACCATATGGCGAGGTTCCATGAAACGAAAAGAAACGAAAAACTGGTGTAGCAGCCGCAATGGACTTGACTAGAATACAGTAATAACTAATGAGGTATGTTAAATCGTGTCGAAACGATAATCACGAAAGTTATTACTGCGAAGTGCAATGGTTAAGATCGTGTTTGACCTAGTCGCGAAGACGTGCTGGGCAAACGATCTTCCGACCAGAACGTGAGACGGGAGCCTCATTCACGGACGGGTGCGTAGGCGTGCTCTACTGACTTGAACGTGAGACAGTATTCTCATTCGAGGACGTAGCAGGGCCGACGGGCTGCTGACTTGAACGTGAGACGATAGCCTCATTCGAAGTCGTAGCAGGCAACGCTAACTGCAGACCTTGACGTGACACGGAAGTGTCGTCAACAGGTAGTGCAGGGTTAACATCGAATCTCATGTCAGCGGGCGACACGCTATCATCAACGTACGCGGCTTTGAGACGATCGATGCTAACGGTATCGACGCGACCGTGTCGATCAACCTTAAAGGTCTTATCGTGACGAGAAATCATGCGAAATGGACCTTTGTAAGGCTGTTGTAATGGTTTCCGTACCGAATCAACACGAATGAATACATGCGAACAAGTTTCGAGTTCGGTCGGAACAAAAACCTGTCGTCGCTGCATTCGAGTCTGCGCCGGAGCGAGATTTTTCATGTACGTAGACAAACGGTGAACATAAGTCTGTACGGCAAGTGAGTCTGTACTCCGTGGCGTAAAGAATTCCCCAGGCAGTCGTAATGTTGTGCCGTAGACAAGTTCTGCGGCGGAACATTGGATATCTGCCTTTATGCAAGTCCGGATACCAAGCAGAACTAGCGGTAACGTTTCGTACCAGTCGGGGCTCTCGTGTGGTTTAAAGGCCGCTTTGAGTTGGCGATGAAAACGTTCGACCAAACCATTCGATGCCGGATGGTACGCGGTCGTGCGAATGCGTTCCGTACCAAGCATGTGAGTTCATGAAGAGAATAGATCGGACTCAAATTGTTGCCCTCGATCGGTAGTGATTGTGGAAGGACAACCATATGAAGCTATTCATCGTTCTATCAGATGTCGGGCCACTGATTCGGCCGTGACGACAGAGATGGGAATAGCCTCAGGCCACCTCGTAAATCCATCGATGCACGTTAGTAAATAGGTATACCCGTGTGATGGGGTCAGTGGACCCACAATGTCTACGTGGATGTAATCGAAGCGAGCAACAGGCGTAGCAAAAGTACCGATAGGCGAAGCTACGTGCCTGTGCACTTTAGATCGTTGACATTGTAGACACTATTTTGCCCACATACGAACATCTTTATTCATGGACGGCCAGACGTATCGTGCAGCTACTAGTCGGAGACTGGCTGCGATGCCTGGATGTGATAGTCCAGTCCATGTAGGGTATCGAACACGAGAAGCCGATATGTAGAGGGTACGACTGGTCGAGGTATGCCAGTAGACATGTCGCAGAGTATAGTCCCAGCACTGGTGGCCAGAGGTACGGACTGACACGTTAGCGACGATGACTGAGCGGCTTCCATACATGAAGAATCCTGTGCCTGTGCTGCAGCCATGGCAGGGATGTCTAAAACCGGAGATTTAATAGCATTAAGCGAAATGCGCGACAAGGCATCTGCAACGCAGTTCGACTCACCTTTACCGTGTCGTAGGTCAGTCGCGAACTGAGAAATATAGTCTAAATGTCTGACTTCTCGTGGAGAGTAACGGTCAGACTTAATATGCAATGCATACGTCATAGGCTTATGGTCGGTATATAGGATGAAATATCGACCCTCGACTGCATGGCGGAAGTGTTTAACGGCATTATATGCAGCCAGCAGTTCGCGACCAAAAGCACTATGTTTGGTTTCCGTGGGATTGAGGCGTCGAGAAAAGAACTCTAATGGCTGCCAGATCCCAGAAACAGACTGTTGCAGGACCGCTCCGATGGCAAAGTCGGATGCATCCACCGCTATGCTTAGCGTGGCGGACGGAACTGGGTGCATTAGGAGCGTGGTCTGAGCTAATGTCGCTTTAATCTCCGAGAACGCTACTCGTGAGACATCCGTAAGCGACAACTTACGTGGATTGCCACGAAGTAGGTCAGTTAATGGAAGCAAACGTCCAGCAGCATTGGGTATGAAACGACGATAAAAGTTAACTAACCCCAAAAATGCCTTGAGCTCCTTGATTGAAGACGGTACGGCGTAATCTAGAATAGCATGCACTTTATCCTCGCAAGGCTTTATACCCTCTTGAGTGGTCTTGTGGCAGAGGAACACAAGTTCCGGTTTGCCAAGTCCACATTTATCAGGATCGACTACTATTCGATGTTCGGACAAACGTTGAAATAGTAGCGTCAAATGTTGGAAATGTTCATCTACGCTCGACGATGCGATTAGCACGTCATCGATATAGACGTGAACAAATTCCAAGTCTCGTGTAATGCTATCAATAAACCTCTGGAATGTCTGAGCAGAATTTCGCAAACCAAAAGGCATACGTAGGAACTCAAACAAACCAAAAGGAGTCGTGACAGCGGTTTTCTCGACATCTTCAGCGGCGACTGGGATCTGGTGATAGGCTCGCACCAAATCGATCTTGGAAAATACAGTCGTGCCGTGAAGTGATGCCGTGATGTCGTGTATGTGGGGTATCGGATAACTATCGTGACGGGTATCCGAATTTAGTGCGCGATAGTCGCCACATGGTCGCCAGCTAATGCCATCTTTCTTAAGAACCATGTGTAGAGGTGAGGCCCATGAACTGTGAGAAGGACGAACAATACCTTTAGAAAATAAAGTGTCAAACTCACGTTTGGCGAAAACCAATTTGTCCGGTGCCAGTCGGCGAGGTCGTGCCGTGACTGGTGGTCCGTTAGTGACAATGTGGTGTGCCACACGATCGGTCACTGTCTCTATCTCTTCAAATGGTTTAGTCAATATGGGGACTTTGATAAACGAAGACTGAAAATCGTGCGGAATATTAGAAAGTAATCCTGTGATTCGGTGTGCATCTGTTCGAGCTGCAAGACCCGTAAATTTAGTGTCCGACGAAGGATCGATAAGCTGCAGCCTACGTGAATCAACAAGTAATTCATAGTGCTGCAGAAAATCGATTCCCAGTATGCCTGTGGGAACATCCGCAAGAATGAACGTCCACAGATACCGTCGTCGTGGTCCCAGGTTGACCGCAAGCTGTCTCGTGCCGTAGGTAGGAATGGAAGAACCATTCGTCGCTGACAGCCGAAGCAAAGAAGCTCGTGGCTTGTCTTTACCGACCGGCAAGACAGAAACTTGGGCCTCAGTATCGACTAGGAACCTAGCGTTAGTGCACGAATCATGCACGTAAAATAAACGGCCAACCTGAGACTGATTGCCGGCGAGAACGGCCGCTTCTACTCGCCGGAAGAGGCTTTTCCCGCCGCGTATGAACACGGCTATCTGCACCCACGGACGGCTGGTCCGAAAACGCGGTGGAACCAACAAAAACCGCTGATAGGATGATCTGGTTTGAACGAAGCAGGTGAGGCGGATTCACGGCGGACGTGGACAGTGGAGGGCGCCCGTCCGTGCCGTTGTTTACGTGGGCTACTGCGAGGAGTCGGTATTTTAACTCTGTCCTTGAAGGACAGGCGGCGCTGGATGGATCGAGAGTGCCGAGGCCTCTCCGGCGATTCATCCAGGTCAACTCCCCGAGGATTGCTCGGTGTCGTGGCGATGAGGGGATTAGCTTCACTGCCGACACGTGCGACAATCTTGTCAGCCACGGCGGCTGCTCGTTCCAAGGACGAGTCCTCGAGGAGAGCAGTTACGGTGGTCTGAACATGGAAGGGTAAAGAGTCCAACCACAGTTCCTTAACTATCTCCTAATCCTTATCGGCGGGCCCTGCCAAGGACCGGAGGTGAGCTAGGTGGCGGCTGGGTTTCGTATCCCCTATGGGGTACCGTGCCAGTAGCTGACGTAACCGTTCCTCCCGAGAAGGAAGGAAATGTTGCAGTATGGCCTCCTTAAGCCGATCGTACGGCTGCACTTGAGGAGGACTTAATACTAAATCCCTCACTGAGGCGATAACATCGCCCGGGATTGCCTCTAAGGCATAGGAAAATCGTTGGCGTTGGCCGATAATCATACGTGCCTCAAATTGCAGCTCTAAGGCTGCAAACCGAACCTCAGGATCATGTGGGATAAACGCCACAGGTTTAAAAGCAACCGCAGACAAAGTGAGATCTGTGTCGAGCTACATCTTATCCTCTGACATGGTTACGTTGCGATAATATATCGTAAAAAATATATATCGTGCAACAAAAAGAGGACGTGAAACAGCGGAAAATCACAGACTCACCGGGCGGGCGAATAATCCAAGAGGTTCTGGAGTTTTCGGGCTCACCAATATGGAAGACGTTCGAGAGCGGCTGGTGAACGTGTCTCCTATTGGGTCTAGCAGCGAAATACCAACGATATCCCCTCTATCGGACGAATAGAGAAGACGCAAGTCGGTTTACAGATGCGAGGTGTATTCTATATATCGTGGCACCGAAACAGTACCGATATGAGAGATACACCGAACGGAAAACGAAACGAAACGCAACGGCTATGCAGAAAGCGAACCGCGAGCGTGCACAATCGGCGAGCGACCGAAAGTGAAAGTCCTTTAAAACGAGGTCGACGGAAACCTCGGAAAAGTCAGTCCAGTAAAACGTACGCAACCGGAGAACACCATGAGGTCGATGTCAAACGTCAGAGAAGATCGTAGAGAAAATAGATCCAAAATGGTGTCCAGTAAACAGTCATTTTCTCAGAACGATCGAGGTCACTACAAGTGTATCCTTCCGGAGACAAACCTGCATGGAGTAATGGTCGGAGATATTTCTGGCCCAGCCAGCTCGCAGAAAATGAACTATGCGCTGAAAATCATTGTCTAATTTAGTTTCTTTTTGTATCGTACTTGACACGATAAACAAATTACGAACGGACTCACGAAAGGCATGTTCAACTTCAGAATGAACTTCAACTGAAGGTATGAACAAGGCTTCACCAGGCTGACTAGCTGCATTCCGTTGTATTAGGTGGGATAATACGTCGGCATATCCGGAACTGTCTGTCCGAATATACTCAGTCACAAAGCCATAACCAAGTAGTACCGTTTTCCGTCGCTGTAGTCGAATAGTGTTGTGAATGAGAATACCATTCTTTGTAGCGAAGATGGCTAATGATGGTTCATGATCAGTGCACAAAGTAAAACTTCTACCACAAAGCCACCAATGCCAAGCCTTTCTTCTCTATCTGATTGCGATTTCTTTCAGTGATCGAGAGGCGTGGGACACTGCTTTCTGTGAGCCATCTAGAAATTTATGGAGAAGCACTGCTCCAATGCTGTATTCGGAAGTGTCTGCGGCGATGATTATGGGTGTTAAAGGATCATAATGAGTCACCGTCAGAGTGGATGTCAGCAACCGTTTTAATTCATCAAAGGGTGTTTGACAGTCTTTTGACCATCGTCATTCGGAATCCCGCTTCAGTTAGACGTTTAATGGCAGAATGTTATTGTAGTACTGGGTGTGTCCTGAAAGTCCGAGCTTCTGCGTAAGTAAACGCACTTTCGATTGTTTATCCGAGGGTCAACCAAAAAAACATAGCGTCGTATACACCACGGTGTGAAGGTAACTCCGTAATTAAATCCCGATATACTGGCAGCGAGCGATTTTTCAACTTCGCTACAGACGACTGGTTATTGTTTGTGATATTACCAGGAGCGAACTATGCTGGTAATATTTATGTCATCTTTGTCGAACGCTCTTGTTGTTCCACAAGTGGCTTTTGCTGCTGCTGCTGCAATATTTTGTTGAGTTCATACTGATCCACCATTTCCCGTTGTATAATGTCAGCTGACCGTCCGTCCAAGTATAACGTTGCGCCGTCTCGTTTTCTGTTGTTTTTGTGATTTGAAGCAACCTTTTCCTTATATGAACTTGAAGAGAAAACACAGCAGAGTTACCTTGCAACGTAACTCTGCAGGTAATCGATTGTGGAAGAAGTCCAGATGCTGAATAGTCCAGTAAATTAATGTCAACAGCACTGAGGAACCGAACACGAGAGCACCATTGAATGGACTGTTAGGACGTTTGCCATCTTGCCGTATCACATGATTTCCGGTCCTCGGGCAAGAAAACATGCGGTGCAAATTGTTTATGCAATCCCAGGCCCAACTTCACAGATGTTTCCATAACCTAGGGGAAGTGCATGTTCTTGTAAACGATTATATTATCTATGGTAATGAGTGGTTCGATGTCGTCGATTTTCATAGAATTTATTATATAAGTTTTCAGTTTAGATTGACAGATAATCAAATAGAAGAGAATTCGATCCCTTTAGACCATAATAAGTAACTCAGTACTGATGATGACTCAAGGTCTGAAGACGGAGTCCTGATCACATGACTGTCTTGATAGCTGAGTCCCCGAAATATTTACATATTTGTAGACGCAACTGCATAGTTGGAGATGATAGGGCGCCGTAAATGAAACAGTTCATAAACTGTTTTGACTGAAAAATAAGTGTAGCTTTCGGCGTAGACGCAGTCTAAATGGTCATTTTCTGATGGTCAGACGTGGCGATGGCAGCCCGAGTACGGCATTTCATTGATCAACAAAATTAGTACCTGAGAAATGAGCTGTACTTTTTTCTAATTAATGGTCTTTTGTGTATATTAGATTATTAAAAAATTATTGATCTTTTGATGTTGATGCTTGCTCCTCTTTCAATTAAACCGTTTACACCAAACCTACACATCCCCCTTTCCAGTTTCAGATTATTATCTTTGAAATCTTTCGTTTTACTTACCAACATGGATGACATTCCGGTTCTCATGATTTGATTTCTCCTCCATATTGTTCATTAGAATAAGGCTGGTTTGTTCAGAAAGTTTTGTGATTTGTCACAGTGCTCTTATCGTCCTTCTTTTGCCCAATTTATAATGTTTCCTCTCAGGGCGAGGATCGAGGTCTACCGGATTCTGCCAGAAGCAGCCCCCTGCCTCAATCTTTGTGTAGTCATCCCAGTCCAGGTGCCAACTCCTCTCCTTTGATTGTCCGCCATCATCATCACCGTCATCGTCACCATCATCGTTCAAGTAGTCATCATCAACACAGACATCACTGCACTCGGCCCCTGTCTGTGCTCACCGATTTCACTCAAACCACGGGGGCAACTCCATCACTCACATCCTCTCCCTCACCGACCTCGTCGGCTTCTTCGTCGGCTTGTTCAAGTCACAAAAATGCGGGAGATTCGGATGTCAATCGACAATCGATTTGGACAAATGTTCCAAACTCTGTTAACCCACAGTCTGTTTCTCAGTCCGTCCATTCGACAGCTCAGTCGAGTTCCTCTCCGCCTCACCTTCACAGAAATTCTTCAACACTCAAGCTTGATTTTAGAAGTGCAACCAATCCGACAGACACACCAGTAACAACTCCGGCCATTGATGTGAACGAAACTCCTACTGGACCTCGGTCTTCTTCGGACATCGAATTGGAATCGGCCGGGTTGACTTCATGTCACAATCCTTCCACTGTTCTATGCTGTGTCAACCCTGTGAGTACAACTGAACCTTTGACGACGAATGCAAACACTGTGATGACTGCGAACATAACCACAGCCTTGGATTCGAGCTCGATCAATACTGGCACTCTAACTGCCCTCACCCCATGTAATAAATCCGAACCGCGGTCTGTTGGCGTAAACACAGTTTTAGAAGACTTGTGTAAAGCCACAATCACGGAACCGGATCTACTGGGACCGTGCGAACCAGGAACAACAATTTGTTTGAATGGAATTGTTTGGTTGGAGACTACAACAGGTGAGCCAGTGAAACATGGTCAGTCCGTTTAATGCACTACATTTGTTTTGCATCAAACAGCCATTTAATGGTTCGCGTATCTGTCGGCAGTTCAGCTCATTCAGCTATTAGCTTTGCAATTCAGTGCTCTGATTTTGTTTGCTAGCCCACACGGAGAAAAGTGTACAAATAAGGTATCCAGGAAAATCATGTAGACAAAGGAAGTGCCCCAATGCGAGTACGCGGCTGACCGTCGTACTTGAACACGTCAGGTAGTATCTTAAATTACCCGGCAAGCAGATTTCATCGCTCCAAACCTGGTAGTTTAAGACCTCTTACATGGCCGCAATGTCATGGATTGACTATTTCGGCTTATCTTCCAACCGCTACCCACCTCGGTGAACATCCCGATGCATGCGCAACACATCCCAGAAACCGTAACTTGTTCAGACAGAGCTCTTGTTCAAGATGTTACCACAATACGCCTAACCTCAACACATCGACGATACGATATTTCCATCATATTTGGACAATACCGCGAAGACATCGATGTTCAAACACCGGAAATCTTATTGCGTCTCTTCTAATCATAATGATCGGGTTTTTGAAACGTACAGTTAAAATAACAATTTACACGCGATTCCTGACGAACGGTATCTCATCGATGCTGCGGCTAACTGAGGTTAACGAAATTCAAACGCGCCTCCTCTATCCACATGACACTTCATCCGATATCCAACCACTAGGTGAGACTTAACGGCCCGGGTGGTGAAAGTTATCTACGTTGGTCAATGCTTCCCTTGCTAGGATAAGGTGCGGCGTTTGACCAACACAGTCCTACAACAGCGTTTTGCGCTTTGCGGCATTCCAAACATTGTTAGGCTTTTGTTCAGGTCACCTAGAAAGCCTCAGAAACACGCACTCTGAAAAATGCACCCCTTGGAATATTGATTATTGTCTCATGATGTGTATCAACAGAAGATTGTATACCAAAATCAACTCGACTGGCGTTTAAGTTCTTTGGAAGCTAACAAGCACTCCGTTTTGGCTGATATTTTTTGTTTTCGATTGACCTGGCAATTGGTCCACTGAATACATTTACGAACTTAGGCAAATTTGGGACAAGAAACAAGCTTTCCTCGTTACAAATTTGAAAACGGAAGTCAACAACACAGATTTCACGATATATACTGGATCACTTCGTTGCATCCATACAAAATGCATGCTGCAATGAAACTGATCATTTTTTACAGCAAAACGGACAAACGGGATTTTTATTATCACTAGTACGACATTGTATCCGAATGACAGAACAAAATTTCCCCGGAAGCACTCGACCGGTTCGCGCTTGTTGCCGCTCATCAGAAGCAGTACCGGGTACGCATACCTGATGAGCGGCAACAACCGCGAAACCGGTCTAGCGCTTCCGGGGAAATTTTGTCCTGTCATTCGGATACGGAGCCATACTACTCATGTCGAAATTCCATACTTGGGTCCATGTGTCCTCGTTCTGAAGGTGGTTAGCCATGTTAACCGACGAATTAACTTCGGAAGAATCACCATATGGTTCGTAAAATGGACTCTCCGTCCATGCACACTCCACACGATTCAAATGAGACTACAGTTGGATGTACTGGACGGTTTAGAAACAAAGGCAAAATCACATGACCCACATACATGTCCATCGGACAAGCACACAACACTCATCACACTTAGTTATCACGGCAACGGTAAATTGGTCCCAAGCTCGCGTTGTTTGCACAGCTCAGAGTGATGTGTGCGGATCGACAAGTTTGGTTTTGTGGCCTAGCAGATCACTTTGAACGCGTGACTTGTGATGATGCAATGCTTGGTTTCATAAAAATGTCGATCGATTGATGATGCAGTCGTGATGAATTTGGTGTCCCTTGTTTTCTGAAGCCACACTGAAATGTGTTCAGATATTGAATGACTTAATTGTCTTTCTGTCCGACCAATATATATATATATATATATATATATATATATATATATATATATATATATATATATATATATATATATAATACGAATGCAAAAAAGTAAATAGATATACTTTTGACCATTACCCTGTTTCGGTTTCCTCCCACCACATGATGTTCCGAAATTCGATATTCGATTGGATAATCTCAGTAACTGTATCTCATTTGTGATTGAGTATTTCACGATACTTTCTACTGGGACTGGAGCTCCCTTATTTGGCTTGTTGTTGCGGGCAACGACACAGCCCAATCCAATAAAATACTCTACGCAGTTTCGGAACAGATGTGCAAAGCGAGCACTAATAGTGCAACCCCCATGTGGCTATCGATGAATGGGGTCAGACCGAGTCAAGCGTCCGATGGTTGATCATGTTTAAAGTGCGTAACACCACACGTGAACCAAACGAATCGTGAACGGTGTCACATTTGTGCGATAGAACGAACGGCCGCCTAAGTTTGTTTGGCCGTTAGGTACATGAAATAAACGATGCCTGATGTCAGCACAGGTTCGGTCTTAAGAATGTATTGCTAAAAACAGATGGTTTTCATTCATCGGACTTCAGTATGCCGCAAGGAACGAATTTACGCACAATTTTCAATATATCGGAGTAGCATCGAATATTTCGGTAGTAGTAAGTCCACAGTTTCATCGCGTTATTTGGAAGCGCAGTTGTCAGAAAAACCTTCCCCATATGACGAAAAACTCCGTTGACTTTGTCTTGAATTCCCATCGCGAAATGATGTAAAAATTGGACGACAAGTCTATTATACTGAGAAGTAGTGAAAACTGTATAAAGTAATAGCCGTTTCCGAACTCCGGGAAACGAAACTAAATTCTATTTGTCAGTGTGGTTTTCGGATCAGGGTTGTAGACCAGAGTTATCTACGATGGAACAAATTTGATGCACGACTTGAATGCATGTAAATTTTGCGCATATTTACTCGACATCAGCTTTATGTTTTGTCGTGTCAGCCTTATTCGCCCTACCGCACGATAGGACTACACAGGTTTCACACACTGTTTTTCATTCGTTTTTTGCCCACCTGGCCTGTGGAGGGCTCGTTCTTTATTATGTCCACATTGTGTTGCGGCCGTTCTGCTGGCACTGCACTCGGAGGTCCCAGGCACTGTCCAGCGAATGATATAACTGGGGTTACAGGTGATTTAGCGTAGATTAGCTTTCTTAAGCCTTGGTTACCAATGCGCTTACGAAATTACCGAGTAAACACTAAGCAACCTTTAGTCTCATAGACTCATCCGGCGGATAACAGTTAGTTTGTTGCAGTTTATCATATCACTGGAAAAGGAGGTTCAGTAAACCAACCTATTAAGAATCAGCTTCTGCATTTGCGAGTTAAATGCCGGGATGAGATGTCTGAAATTTCTCTTCAAATAAGCAACAGTTTGTGCTACGTTGTCAAAGCTAGAAATCCGTCAATTTAAGTGGCTTTGGTCCGTTCACGTTCCGCTTACCTTGTTAGGTAGATCGATAATCAGCGCATCAGTAAACCAGGAAGTGAACCTCTCGCTGGAGTAGTTCGACTACGTTTCGTGTCAAAAATAAAATCTAGCCAACTTTTGTGCTAGGTGAAAGAGCCGAATTCGGATTATCAAGGAAAAAAATCTCTTCACGATGCATAAATTTGCCGAAGTTTTGTGCGTCCGGAGGAAATACCTTTTTCTCCGCCGATTTCCATCTTTTCTAATAGGTTGCCTGTAGGACGTGAATTTTGGCACTCCCGTATTCAATAATTCTCTTCGTATAATGTATCCAACGTGGCATCAAGTTATTCCAGATAGCAGTCTGAAAACCTTTAAAACGCTCAAATACAACATTGATCTCAAACAGACGGAAAACAGGTTACTTTCCTTCGTTCGCAATGAAATAAGTCTTCAAAGTATAGCCAACGCACGATGCATCCGATCAACTCTTTCAATCAAATATATGCGTGACATTTCAGTGAACCGTTCTGTCATTTTTGAAAGACGGTAGAGGGAGTGCACAGGAACTGCTCAGTCTCTACTCAGCGGGTTTCTTCATTTTTTCAAGGTTGTCAAAATGACCGTCTTTGTTTTTCTCAAATTCTAATCTTTTTTACGCCGTCTTATAATGTACATTCCCTTTTGTGAAAGATGGTTTACTCCTCCCACTCCTCCTGTGAAAGACCTTGGAAAATCACTTGCATAGTCTGATAGGAAGTAAACGCATAAAAGAAAAAAATAAACAGATTTGAGAACGTTTTTATTTCATCCACGTAATGGGGTCATTAGTGTAAGGGGGTGGATGGTAAATATACGCCTTTTAATCCGGTTTTCCAACAGATTTTCAGTGTTTCCTTGTGCGTTGAAATGTTTCATGAGATTTGTACACTTCATCTCGGTTCCGACGGGCTACAACGCACTCTGTTCCTTCCCGCGCTGCTTACTGCCTCCATTTCGCCGCAATCGTCTACTGCCTCAAAGTTTATCCTTATTCACCAATTAAACACCTCTTGTATATATATTTTGAATCTGTTGAACCACCTTCGGTGTATCTACTCATTCTGTTGTGACCGAATGCTATTGCTGCAATGTTACCAATTCTCCCGTGCACCATCTACCTGTAATCATTCGTGACAGATGTAAACTGTAAAATGGAGTATGATACGCGAATAGTACATTTTCTGATCGCTCGTTGTAGTCAATGATTTCTTGATGGATCGAGCTGTCTGTCAGTTCATCAACAAGAAATGAAAATCGTAAATCCTGACATTCGAAAGCGTGTAGTATGAGGGACCGAGACAATATCTAGTTCACAATTTCATCGAAACTTTTGTATTACTGGAGTGTGCTTAGGTCTGAGAATTTCACATCGAAATGCTATAGCACTGTCCCGTTAACATCCAATGTTGTTTAGCGTATAATAAAAGAAAGTTTAAAAATGGCTCCCTGTAAAGCATAGCATTCACAGAGAATGCACCTTGACGTAGTGTGGCGGCTTACGTGCTTCCATGACTCAAAGAGTGGAGTACGTGGGGTTTCCCTCGACGGTGGGAGAAGTCATCGCTCCTCACTGGGCAGCTATCGTCCGTCTAAGCTGAGCAGCCCCCAACCCAAAGGATGCTTCCCCGTCCATGTTCTGCTTGGTCCATTAGGTGCATGGGGCTGAGGACTGAATCCGAGAGGCGGATCGATGACAAAGCACCAGAGAAGACCAGATAGAATGCATGCAACAATCAGGTCTCATGTGACAGACCAGAATAAGTTATTTCACGGGTTCTTCGGTCACGTTTCCGTGCTGAGCTAACGTCCCACTGCTTTGTATGTCAGACTTTAGAATCGAAGGCTCTAGTTATGGTTCGCAAAGTAAAACGGCCTCTAAGTTGCTTGGAGCCGCGAAGTATGATTCACCCAAATACCTCCAGCATCCTTCCTGTGAAGGACCTTACTAACTTCTCTCTCTCTCCTTTAATTTAAGATCGATACAAAACGCCACGGGTCATTGCGGCTCTGAAGAAGGAAGTAGTTGAGGAGTGGGATATAAATCAAGCACACTTCTTAAGCCCACATGATCACTTCACTTGACTGCACTCAATGTCCGCACACCATGTCATATAGGGCAACAGGCTGCCCTAGCTAGAACTCTCGACATTTTCAAAATGGATGTATTCTGTGTTTGGAAAACACAAATGCAAAACCCCACTTCATTGATCAGTCTTTGCACGGCAGATACAACTTCAGTCTGTGGCTTTACTCTTTGAGTGTCAGGTGATCCGATGTGTAGTGCACATGGTCAGGCTAGATTCGGGATCAGTTTGAGCAAGATAGTTCATGGTGCACTACTGAACTGGACTCCATTTATCAGTCATTTGTGTACAGTTCGGTTGGACGTTCCTGTACGTGACAACAGCAACAAGTGGAAGAATCGATGTTCGTTCGTTGTGTCTGTGTATGCGCTCACTGACTGCAGTTCAACTGAGACCTTGGACGAATTCTTCCATGATTTACCTCATGCATGTGTTGGTCATGGCTGGCGATTAGGACGCCCAGGTTGGTCGTTTGGGAGATTCCGAAAGGCACATAGGAGGCCCATTTGCTGTGGCAGCCGATCACGCTGACAATGATGATCGTCTCATCCAGCTGTGCTCTGACCACAGATTGTTTCTGGCGTGTACGAATTTCTGCCATAAGAAGCGATATGGACTCATGGCTTCCTCCTACATCTTCACAATGTTGGACTCATATTGACCATGTTGTGATTGGTGACCGCTGGCGTGGATCGATTGAAGACTGTGGTTGATTTTGGTCAACGGCTGTGGACTCAGATCATGCCTTTGTACGTGGTCGCACCAATGTAAAAGCTACCCATCGTGCATAGTTACCTCTAAATGATAACTGTTTTATAGGCGGAGGTGTCCACATAGTTTTCGACGCGATGGAATGTGCAGAATCAGAATGAACGCGGACAAGGGCTCAAGGATACCTTGCACACTACTTCTAATGTTGTAAAATACTCCAGTTCTAGTGGGCCTCATAAACGATGGATATCTTCGATATCAGTTGTTCTATTGGATGCTCAGAGATCCGTCCCTCCGGATGCGACGGTTCACTGACTCACTCCCAGGACGTCATCTGGATCGTTGGGCGGAGCACTTCAGGACACAGTTCAGTTAGCCCACTTCAACAATGGACCCCTCCAAATATAGCTGGCAGAGAACCGATGCAGGCAGATATCACTCGTGCATCGGAAATGAATGTTGTGCGGGAGATAGGTTACTTGAAAAGATGCAAAGCTGCTGGATCGGATGATATTTCTTCATCTTTTTTTCAATGATGGAGGTGGAGCTTTGGTTTTGGAGTTAAGAAAACTGGTCCGAATGATTTGGGACAGCGAGCGGATTCCCAGGGAACGGAGAGATTTGGTGATTATGCCGATTTACAAGAAGGGTGACAGATCGTCTTGTGAAAGCCAGGGAGGAATTGGCTTGATAAGCATGGTATACAAACTGCTCACCGAGTTTATTCTCCTCCGATTATGGAGCGCGCGCGAAATGTGTACGCGTGTGAATGAAGTCGATTTCAGACCTAGTTGTGGTTGTCTGGACCACATATTTACTCTTCGACAAATCTTAGATCACGGACATACCTTTCATAGGCCCACAGTTAGTTAGTGTGTTTCTTGATCTGAAAGTGGCATTGGATTCAGTCGACTGCACAGTTCTGTGGCTTTGCCTCTCATTGGAGGGTGTGTCAGAGAAATTTATTTCTCTTTTCCAATGTTTGTATGCGAATAGCCGAAGCGGAGTTTGTGCTTACGGCGATCTTTGACCCGAGTTCACCACGAGAAGTTGTGTTCGTCGTGGTTGCGATCTTTCGCTCTTCCTGTTCAATTTTGTAGTTGAAATGGTTCTTGAGATGACCCCATTCTCGTGTGAGAATAGTGGGGTCGATCTTTGGTCAGGCAGTAAACTGTGTGACTTGGAATACGCGGATGATATTGTTCTTTAGAGTGGAGATCCAGGTAAGTTGGAAACTTTCTTAGATAACCTAAACAACAATGTGGCAATGTTTTGGATGCATTTTGGACCTTCGAAGTATAAAATGCTGCTTTGGGACTGGGTTGGCTGTTCGGGAAACTTTGTGTTGTCAGGGTAAGCTGTAGCTGAAGTGGATAAGTTTTGTTAGCTGGTCAGTTGGAATTCACTTGGTGGTCGGGTATGGGATGAAGTTTGATCGTGTGAACAGAAGGTTCGTCTGGCTTTTGCCAACCTGAACCATCTTTGGGGGCGGTGGGACATCCGGTTGTCTGTTAATGGTCGAGTGTAGACTGTGGCAGTTAGGTGGGTTCTTTCATACGGCTAAGAACATGGGGGTTCAGGGTAGAGGATATGCGAAGACTTTCGGTGTTTTGAGCAGTGATGTTTTTGTAGCATTGTTTGAATATGGTGGGAACACCGTATGAATAATGCTGAGGTTCGACGTGGGGTGTTGGGACAGAGAGATCAGTGTGTGGATCAAGTACTGAGTCTGAACAGGTTAATGTGTCTGTTACATGTGTTACGCATGCCCACGGATAGATTTCCTGGGCGTGCGCTGCTATCCGAGGCAGATGGTGATTGGAAGACAGGTTGAGGTGGTCAGTCCATGATGTGGTAGAAAGATATGGAAGCGTTGACTAGTGGAGTTGACCAAGTATGATGTGTTCGACTTGGGAGTTGCGGTCCGCGAGACGTGCCTACCAAATGTTTGGAGACATGTGATTTGGCTGGGTGTGGTGCCCAGTGTCGTAATTGCACTCGAAGTCCTTTTTTTCTTCGAGATTTGATCTTTTACCTTGATCTCGTGGATCTTTTTTTCTGCCCTTTTGCGCGACGATGCTACGAAATCCATAGCACGAACGCGCGAGGTTGACGGTTGAATTTACTGAGCCTAATTGCTACAATATTTCAGTCAATTGGGAATCCAGTCAGTCATATAATTGGAGACGCTCCCCGAAAAGTAAACTGTGTAACAGGTCTGTCAAGTTTGTGAAATGTTTGTTTGTTTGTTTGTTTGAAGAACCTCATTCTGCTGTTTTCCCTTGGAGTCTCTAGAGCCTATGCTGTGGAGTAGACTTAGAACTCTTTGCCATGCAGCATGGATCGCAGCCCTTTTTAAGTAAACTGATGTATGTTTTATTCTGCATTCTCAGTAAAGATTTTGGGGGAACAAGATAGTATGAGTTGTTTTGAGGATCAAAGAGGTGTAGCACGGATTTCATCTTCGTTGATCTTCTGTTGACAGGGCCACCCCCAGCTACTGAAGGGCTACCGACAGGATCAATAAGAACACGCGACTGGGTTTTAACCCTTATCGTATGATGGCAGATGATTCATCGGGGACTAGAGCTTTAGTTGGACCGGGTTCAGTTTTTGGCGATTGGTTATAATTGTTGAACATCAACATACGTTAGTTGCAACTACCGAGTGGTGCAAATTTTTCGATCATCAAAATTTGGGACACTGTTAGCAAGAACAAAATCTTGAAGAAAAGTATTCTAGATTTAAGGAACCAAGTGCGGTGAGGAAGGTTGTATAGTTCTCGTTCAAGTCACCAGCAAATATGTACAGAGCCATTCATCTCAGGGATCACACAGATGAACAGAATATCAGCGTTTCTAGTTATTCAGATGATGCAACCGCGTGAAATCTGTCAAGAAAATGTGTTTTACATTCAGTGTTGTGAAATTTAACTTTTTCTGTAACCCAGTGCCAAACCAAAGTTGTTGGTTTACTCCGGTTGTTATTCGCAGATGTAATGTCATCCCTGCGGTCTTGAAATTCTCTGGGCCGATTGACTCGACCATCAAACTCAGTGGTTCTTTCTTCTGTATCTTTGTGTATTCAGCATCATCGCAACATGTTGGTTGTAGCAGTTTTCAGCCTTCATTAGAGCTCTACTTGCTAGTCCATCCTTCATCGTTTTGTTACGAGTTTTGGTGAGCCACGTGAATTATTTCAGCTTGATTGCCATAGTCCCAGAAACACGCATTATGCACACGTGAATTCGAACAAGATCTTGCTCTATATGAAAACCAAGCGAAACGCGAGGAACTGAATGTTTTCATTTCCCTAGTATGTCCCGCGTGCACTAGTCAGCACAATTGTCAGTATTTGCTATATTAAAACAGTTATCGTGGTACGAATTTGTGAGAAAAAAAACCACCGACATGAATCTTCGATGAAATGTGTAACCAGTATGCCAGCGAACCACAATCGCTACCCTCGTCTTAATGCACTGTTGAGCTTTGTCAGTTGCTTCAATTTTGTGGCCATGAATTGTGATTTATCGATTAACACGGCATTTACTGTTTACCAATTTTCGGTCACCGATTCTGGTGAACCCTGTGTGAATGTCTAACGGGAGCAAAATACTAACTACCTCTCTTTCTCTCCCTCGTATCGTGGGAACTGTTAGCTTGATCGAATCATGTATAGGGTTAATAGGTTCGCGTGAATCTGTCTGTAACTTCCCCGTTTCGCCAAGCTGTGGAATAAATCATAGTCGAAATGCTTGTAACACGAAAGGTTTTGTGCGAAAAATCATAGCGCAATTTCTCATTGGAGGAAATTTTTGTGAATTAGTACAACTGTTAGTCATTTATCAACGGTTTAGTGAAAACTTGAATTAAGAACGTCATGATTGTCCTAGACGCTGGCTTAATTTTGTTAGAAAGGCGTTTGTTTTTCATCCTTTTGTTCCAGATCATCCTCTCCGATTAGAGACGTTGATTGTTTTCCCCACCGGGAGGGCGATTCCACTGTGACCCTACTGTGGTTCTACGTTATGAAGACAGTTACGATATCTCTGATTCTGTGCCCTAAGCAAAGTCAAAAGGTGCTCGGATGAATGAGCCAACTGTGTCACATCTGTTCTTACAGGGTTCCGGATTTTTGTGGTGTCATACTTTAAACTAGAATTCATGATCTTTGAAAATCTGGGCTCTTTTGTTAGTTGTGGCTCTCCTCTGATAAGAATCACTCAATGAGGATCGCATCCCGGGGTTGATAGGTCATTGATTTTTCATCTGTTTATGATGGCTGAGCTTTGATTCAGAATTATCCAAACCGGAATTCGTGAACCACTGCTATGACGGCCGGTGGCTCTGTTGGTTCACGG
The DNA here is from genome assembly GCA_948099385.1 of Fasciola hepatica. NCBI lineage: Eukaryota > Metazoa > Platyhelminthes > Trematoda > Plagiorchiida > Fasciolidae > Fasciola > Fasciola hepatica. The sequence goes on from CANUEZ040000025.1 coordinate 2,066,001, forward strand.
GCTTTATCTGGAACCCTGAATATTTCAGTTCGATCATGAAAGTTTACAATCCGACAAACCAAACACCAACTCCTGTTAAATTTCGAATTTTTCGCTGCTCTTCGCTGAACTACTGGTCAGATCACCGATTAAAGGCTCTCGGTGAGATCCCGATGATCAAACTTGCTGTAACCTGAATGATCGGGTAATAGTATACAACCTATTAGCACGCGCAGTGCAGATCCTGTTCTCTATCTTTGGGTTTAAGAGTGTTCTGTGCTTGTTATCAGACCGGTGTAAAATAGTCGGAATACCGCGCCCTTACATTTGACAACACACGAGTTTTAGTGAACTATCACCTAGTGTATGATAAATTTCTAGGTAAAATTCTCACATCATGACGTTATCCCATGGGTTACTCTTTATATGCATGACGTAGGTAAGCCCCATTTCCTAGTAGATTTTCCTGAAAGGTTTATTTACCTTAACAGATTGGTCTACGCGATTACGCCTAAATCATTTAAGTTGTGCTTCATTCCAAAATGACTTTAAGGGGCGATCAGGAGTGTTGAATTTGGGTGTATAGCATTGAATCAAGTTACTGGATCAAACACGCACCAGGCTTTTGGGGCTGAGATATGTGTTGCGCACTCGATTGTATAGGTTTCCTCGGCGTGTAATGTTTGTTGTGGCGATAGTATGTGGAAAATGATTTGGGGTAATCGGTTCGTGGTATGTAAAGGGTCTTTGAAGACCTCAATCAGATAACTTCGCCCTGTAGATTGTTTCAAACTTCCGGGGTAGAGTCGAACAAATCCGGCAATGCAGTGGTTAGAGATGTTGGAAGATACGGCGATATGTCGGCACCAGTAGCGTTACTGTATTCGTATTCGTTCATTTTGTTGTCGATTAGGGTTTCTCTGAGACAGTGTGCAGAATTGCCGCACTGAGGGCGTAATTAATGGCTGTTCAGATTTTTATGAACTGATTTGATGAGTTCACTTAGGTCGTTCGACATGCGAGCAATTGCCTTTTAGTGCTGGTGTGGTGTTCTCAGTGCTACACCGAATGGTAACATTTGGTGTTTTTATTTCAAGGTATCGTTTGCATTACTCATTGCCTAGGTACGAAAACTCAGTCATTTTACTGAGACATGAACAAATGGTTTTTCAAGTAATTCCCCTTCTGTCCATATTTTGAAGGTGTATTGGTAGTCAATGTGACTTGGAGAGGTCGAACGTATATTGGAACGCTTCTGGATGCCACACAGCATGATTTTGCGCCGCCGTGGTAAGTTTCATCTCTTGTAAGTGTTGTCGAATTCGACGTAGACGAGACGTTTCCACGTTGTCACAGTCTCTGTAGTCGTGTAATCTGTAGACGAATTGTTCTCTACATTAAAAACACTATGAATTCCGCCATATAGCTGTTCATTTGTTCCGATATCTCAATTTTGTTTTAAAAACGATCTTACTTTCCACGGAACTCTAGTAAACTTACATTTGTTCTGTTCTATGCGAATTCCCTCATTTCAGTCCAAGGGACTATATTTCACCTTTCAAATCCTCGGTGCGCTCAAGCAATCGAACTAAGCGACGTCCATGTGCGATCGGCTCCAGTTTCAAGCAGAACAACAGTTCACATATAACAACGACTACCTTCAACAGCAGTGCTGCACACAATAGCAATGATGCACGATCTTCCACAAGTGTGTCCTCACGTCAGCGTCTACGAGGTCGAAATACGAACTCCCCAGCCAGCAACTCCAAAGGAATTTTGACTGCAGTATCAGATTCCAGCTCGCTGCCCCGTTTACCTGGTACACGACCGACTTCAGGATCAGCTTCGAATTCCAACGCCACTGGAACTACGGCAGATGATGGTTCGTTGATAACGACGCCTGGAGGGGAGGATGACCAAATGGAGCATGTGATTCCTCTCGGTTCGGATGATGGTCGCGATACTCCAATCGCCTCTGTCGCGGTGGTGAACACAAACAGTGATACATATTCGGTAGCTGTTGGCGGTCTATCGTCTACGCAGTCAAGGGTTCAAGTTAACAATAACTCTTATGATCACCAATCAGATAAACACGGAGAACCGGAGATTTTAGTAGAACAATCTCCTCCACCTCCACCACGGCTGGTGTGCTGTGATGATCTGGTTTCGCAGATCAACAATAATTCCAACACCACCACCATACCAAAGACAACTTGTTCCGTACGATTAGATCCGGACAATTCAGACGGCGATGAGGATGACGAGATCAACAGTTCTTACCCTATAAAATGCCCACTGAGTGGATGTCAAAAGCGCTTCACTCACATGACCGCGCTCCGATTTCATTTGAACCACACACTGCACAATGGTCCGAGGCCTCATTTGGAGGTGGAGATCAAGCATATATCAAACACAACGGCATCCGAGGCCCATATGCTGCCTTTATCGGATGCTTCTGCTGTGCCATCTATTACACACTGCAGATCAACACCATCACATCCACCACTGCTGTGTCCCAATACTCAACCTACGCGTTTCCTCGGTACCGTACAGACTCCACCCCGTGCAGTTATTCCTCCAATTTCAATACATACTTTTTCCTCTGAATCACACCGACCTGAACCAGTTGAACCGGACGTGACGAGTCAGACCGAAACACGTCAGCTTGGATCGCACGGATCAACACAGAAATCTGATCCGACACCCTCATTTGTTTTCGGGTGTGTTGGTGTCCCATATGGCCGGTCAGCCAGCACGGTAGGTACGGTAACACACGAGCAGTCATCGTCTGGAACTAGTACACGTACGGTCACTGCTCATACCGTTTCAATCCCTCATGGACCTCTGGTCGACAAAGTTGATGTAATTCAAACGGGTCGCGCCGGCGGTACCAATCCTATCAGTGCAACCAATACTGATTCTGGGCATCATTCTCATTCAAATCATACCAAGAGAAATAACTCTAATCATCGAAATATGGATATGACGAAACCTTCACGCTCTAGTTCTACGGGAAACGCTGGTCGTGTTCAAAATATGAATTCATCCCATGGATCGCCTTTTCAGAAGTCAAATGAATTATCTCAGTATCAACAACAAGTTGGTCCATCACGCCATCCTTCCAACCGACCCGGACCCAAGGAGCTCGCCGAATTCCCACCCTATTTCGCCCCATCGACTGGCAGTACAATGTGTCCATCTAGTATTCATGATATTAGACTTCCACTACCAATGGGACCGATTTCCCAGCTTGGAAGCAATTTGGCACTGTTCTCTCCATCCTCCGCCTCTGGTCCTGGCCCTTCGAGTTTGACTCCTAACACTCCCAGAGTGGATGCTGTAAATAATCTATTGTTTACCGTTCCCTCAGAAGCGTGGTCTTTTCCTCCCTCAACCAACACTGGGGAGTCAGTATTGATTGATTCACTCCCTACCGAAACTAGTTCTACCCACTCGGATCAGTCCGCGACCCACTGTTCCACCGGACAGGGAATGTGGATGAACGGAATCGTTTTTCCTCCGGGTGTAAACCCACCCTCACCTACCAGCACTTCTTGTGGTTACAGCCTGGGTCACCAACCACATGGAAGTACGAGACCCATAGGTACTTTACCACAACCAATTACTTTTCCCTCCACCAACACTTCAGCGGCTATCTCTGGTCCAGTGACACCAACAACGACAACGCTGAACAACGTAGATTCGTCTGTCAACGGTGCAATTGGAATACCAGATTTCCTCATGGCTGCTGCTGCTATGAGCAGTGCTCTAGGACCAGCATATCCCATGAACAACCCATCTGTAATGGAAATGTTTCGATCATATGTGAACCAATCATGCCTCGGCAAATCTTCCGTACATCCGGATCAAACAACCCAGTCCATCTTTCTTCCAAGTGGACCGCAAGCACTGAGCATGGGTAAAACGTTATCGAACGCCGTCTTACCTCAGTTGTCTGCACCACAACAACCAACTATTTCACAAGGCAACCAAAACACGACAACCTCTCTACCGTCATCTGTCTCCTTAGCTTCAGTGATAATGGCAACATCGGTAAATGGCCTTAGTGCCCCCAATCCAGCAATATTGTCCTCATCAATGATGAACACCGCATTTGGACTGGGACAAAGTCAAGCTACTCCATCATTCAGTCAGTCACATTCTAATCCACTGTCAACTCTCGGAGTCAGTTTGGATCAGCTGGATCCGTTCAAGTTTTCAGCCGGTAGGTTGGTTGTAATTCGTTCGTTTGTTCATTTGTTCGTGTCACTTCCCTTCTCTGTTCCCTTCTTAAGTCTGAATTGCTAAACGGAATAGGTTGCTAGTAATTTTCCTCACTTTCACTGTAGGGCCCCTACTGAGAAAACATCCATCATAAAAGTCGGCCCTCTGTGCACGCGGTAGTTATACCTAATAAAAGTCAACGAACGGAGAAGTGCTATGCTGTTCTACAAAAATCATCTTGAAACAAAGGTGTTCTCTCTTTTTACCGTCTACTTTCCAGTAATTCTAGAATCCACAGGAGTGTATATGTATGTATTTCACACCCGTCTGGTTTCAGACTGTGGGCCAAACAAAACTTGGTACAATCGGGGAGGAAGGGGTGGGTAGTTCGAGTCCATGAGTTGTTTGTGGGTGCAATACTTCCAGTTTGTCTAAGCCAAAGCAGCTGGTTTTCTTAGGGATCCACAACCGGAGCACTTAGCTATCCAAAGCTTAACCCGCAAGGTAGCGGGACGAAACATGGGGTCCGTAACCCACTGGAGGCCAGAGGCTCAGTTCATAGGCCCTTCCGATGAGGCCAGACATCCTGGGTACCCAGTGCACCTCTCCGCCACAGATGCCAGTGAGCATACCGTTGTACGCCTCATACACTCCCCGTGGTTGATTTGGAATCAGGGTTAAGCCACCTCCTCTAGACTGACTATTAGTCAGCCAACCCGGTGGACAGCGCCGGGCATTTGCTTTCGTCCTCTCACTTTAGTGGGAACACCCCCGCCATGAGAACACAGTCAGTAGGACTTCCTCAGCAGAGGTTGCGGTAGACGCACGATCACTTGGGAGCATTTCGAGAGGCGTTGAGGATGAATAGCCATCTCGGAGCCCCAGACACCCACCCCCGACCATACTGAGGCATTCGGAGGCTCAAATACAGAAGGCCGTCGAACGTCCACAGCGCAGAGCACATAGGTTCGATAGCCATGATATTTCGTTCTATATGAGTTTTCATTTATTATTTTTTCGTTGACCCTGTCATATTTGCATGACCAGAGATATCTATCGAACAAAGTTCGCCGAGGGCACCAGAGTTCCCCGGTGGATGATTGGAAGATCGATCCGAAAGTTCTGTTGCCCAGTAGTTGGGTTCATACTTTGTTTAGATTGGATTCCAACATTGACGATATTGAAAACTGAGAGACGTCAAAATGTTTCATTCTGTTGGACATCCAACCTTTATTGAATACGATATCACTCTGTCCGTTTCCATCAACTCATCTTTCAATTAGACTGCTGTCCGAACAAAAACACAAATGCGGTAATCCAGTGGCTGGTCAGTGCTCAAGAACTAGAAACAAATATCGCACGTAGTTGGGTTTTGTGTGCTATTTCTGTGTCAGTCGGTATGATTCCGATGTGGTTTCTAGTTAACTAGAAATTAGGGTTCATATTGCACTTGGGACAGCGTAGAATTACTGTCTATGACGTATCACCTTTTAGTGCCTTCAATGTCATTATCTTTACCCAGAACACACCAACCAATTTTTGTGAGGTTGAGCAGTGCAGTGTACACAGAGAAACGCGACTAATCGTTTCTCTTTCTTCGTCACGCGGATCGAACACGTTGAACCTCTCGTTGCTGTAGCTCTATGTCTCACTCATGCGTGCATGCTTATCGGCTGTCGTGGCTTATGTTGGTTTAGTCTATGTATGTATATATGTCAACCTATGCAGGTTATCATGACCTTGTTAAGGTAGTATGATTTGTCCAAAAAGCAAAACATTGCGCGCCTGACTCGGTTGTGGATCGCCCGTTTGGCTTACACTACTAACACACATCGTTTGCAGATAGGTAGGTAAGTAGGTAGATGACTGGACTGGTGATTGAGAAAGGTTCTTATTGTTGTCCAACTGATGTGGTGTCCAGAAATGTTAGCTTCTGTCTTTACTCATTCCACTCTTAGCAGTGAAAACCGACAATACCGTTATTTAAAGACAACGCGATGAAAGCAGAGAGAGCAATTTTATACGTTTTATCTTAAGTAAATTCTTTTGCACCTTTCTGTAGTATTAGCAACCACTTTAATTTGAAAAACTTTTCCGAGTGTATAACCTGCAAATTTTAAGATCGCTAAAAGTCGTCCAGTATTTCAGTTTGTACGAATTGAAAACTACCAGTTCGTGTACGATGATAAAAAATGGGACAGTGTTAACTACAGTCAAAAATGATTTACTGAGTTGTAACAAATGAGACGAAAACACGTCAACCAAGTTCACCATTGGGCGAAGCATAATCTACTACTACTAGTGAGCCGTTTAGAAAAGAAGAAATGGGAAGGTTTATATCATTTCTCAGTTTATTTCAGAATTATATCAAAAGCTGGTCGAAATATCACCCTGATTGGTCCGGAATTTATCTGAAACTATGGAACATGTCAGTCAACACCCAGTGAGCCTCAGGCACATCAGAGCCGGTCAGTATGTCAACTTGTGCGGTCGTCGCCTCCTCGAGTGGGGTCACTAATTTGCCATAGCTTTAATGGATTCTGGGGGTCTTACCAGTCGGTTATCAATAGAGAAAGCCTGTGACACATCGATCATCTCTGTATCAACTAGTGACGATAGTTGTGGTTTGATTTTGTCCGACACGCGTGCCTTCAACGGTACTGATCCTTAATGACGTGAGTTCACTCTCCAGGCCGTGTAGTTGTACGAACTCGCGAGTCACTAGTGTTGTATCAGATCCTGCATTCAAAAACGCAACCGCTCTAATAATTCCTCTGTGCGTCAATACTTCTACTGGGATCACGCCCAACCGTACAAGTTTGTCCGGGTTACTTGTAAACGTACATACGGTCTTACATTCGGTCGGGGTTCTGGCTTCAAATTATTGAATTGTATGCAACAGTGGGTGGTGATTTCGCCTGCATCCTTGATGATGGCACTTAACTTTTCTACGATATTCAGCGCCACGGTGTGAGTCATTCAGACACATGAAACGGACCGTTTTCTTTGGCCACCTTCCATCTGTCAGGAACGCCTAACCCCAGGAAACGTGGGCATTCTGACAGTCGATGAGTCGCCCCACATAGTTTACGGTTCGCCAAATGTGTGTTCTCGTGCGAGATAGTGTGGGTACTTGCCCATGGTTGTTTTCTTGGGTAGTCCTTCTACCCGATTGGTGGATTGTGTACACTCGATCTAGGCACCCTACTCTCGCGGACGATCGGTCCGAACTTGTTGTTGGCAGTCCGCGATTGGCGGTCGATATATTCAGTCAGGTCTTCGAACGTAGCCTCACGTCCTTAACGGCTTATATTTTCTGGTTCCTCGACCCACCGACCCTGTAGTTCAACGAGCAAGCAACGAACGATCGATTCTAGTGTGTGCAGTGCATCGAGATCGGAACAGCAGTTCAGATGGTTGAGGGCGATGCTGCAATTCCACATTTGTATCACTAGGTTGGCTAAAGAACGCGTATTACCCTTCGAGCGTCTAGTCTCCAGATGTACTCCGTCAATGAGTTCGTGCGCTACTCTGAACGGTTGTCCGAAAAGGTCCTTCAGAATATTACGGGCTCTCCCTTAGCCTATTTCAGTTTCATTTATGGCTTTCCTATGGTGTTATTGTTTGACTGGCGAGTATTGAACAAGAATTATTCGAATGGTTGATAGCGCTTTCGAAAATCGTCTCCGGACTTTATACTTTGTGCAGTGAATTAGATGGGTGTGTATGTCGAACCTCATCTACATTGTGTTGTGTTTTCGCGCCAGACAATATTCACTACGGCCTTCTCCGAAACATGTTAACGTAAAACTTCGTAGCATCAAACAAACCAAATTTGTGACAGGCTTTCGTATTCAGACATTCGATCGCAAATCTCACTTATCTCCAAGGCTAGGGACAAATTCTAGTCAAGACACGGCCACATTTATGTTGTCTTGGTTACACTGTGCCTCCTGTTTGATTGTCATACTAATCTGCTGGGTGATCGCGATGCTATTCCATTACTTTGTGTATGATTCACCCACTAGGAATGTGAGACATGAGGCTCGGTCTGGCTTACTGATTGGGCCATGAATCACCGCGCGCGATCACTCAGTGCAGTCACAGATAGTTACCGATGCTCTTGACCCCCATCACGATAAAATCGGGTCCAAGGATAACAAAGTGATTTATGATTGATGAGTATTCGGTGTGTCGTTGGCGCGTGTGAAGTGGGGGAGATTGATTTGTTTGGTTGGTTTATTGGGACTTCTCAAGGATAGAACAATGAAATTATCACTGTGATCTTTTCGATTGTTCTACCGCTTACTCCTAAAAAGCAGTATCTCATCGTATATCTTCCATCCCAAGTTTAAAATCACTACGGGACTAAATTTGTCGCAGACATGTTAATCATTCAATTCATTGCATAATCGGAAACTAACTTTTGAACTGTTGTTTTTTGCTCTGAACGGATACTTGAAACTGGATCCAATATCCCGCGTTATTTACATGGTACTAAAACGACCAAGTCTGTCCCAGTTATTGCTTTTGTGACAGCGTGTGGTTATCGCTGACTGTCCCAACAGTGTTTACTGAAGAAACGAGTCACTTTTTACCAGTTTTTCTAGATTTACGAGAAATTATGCAATGCTTCCGGAGACCTGGTTTGTTGGCAGACTCGGTGCAACATTTTGTTCTTATTTCAGGGTTCATCCAAACTACTTCTAAAATACAACAAGGACGTTTTGGGTTCATCAACTTAGCCTAAATAATGCAAAAGTCTCACATTCTGTTGTGTTCCTGGTCACTAGCGTGTAGAAAGCTAAATTTTGAAAACAGAGTGCGAGAGCCTGTTGTCACAAATGTCAGATGGGGAGTGAAAGTCGTTCGGATGAAAGGAAGTCACTTCACAACACAATCATCTCATTCCTTAGCCAAGAGGAAGAATAATTAACCCAGCGTTGTGCGCCCGCCATAAATATACAGTAGATATGGATAACCCTCAGTGGTTCAGTAGTTTATTTCGTATTTTATCCCGCCTCTCCGGAGCACTTCACCCAATCCAAACATCACTAATCGTTTGTCATGACAAATGTAAAACCCATTGCGGTAATTAAGAACGAATACATGCGCTCATAGTGTCCTAGGTTCTGCCCTACTTACTAAATTCGGTCAATCATGCATTTCCTACATTCGATTCCCAACTAGTGTTGAAGGAGGGACACAATACTGAAACTGTAACTGATCCGATCTGACGTAAATTAAAGGAGTTTTCGACTTAGGAATTGCCGCCTCGTCGAACGTTTGATCGTCCTACAGAAAAATTCTGAAAAGTGGAGTCATTCAGCTCTCCATTTTATCACGAATTTAGGCGTAAACCTAAACCAAAATGAAAGTGGCTATTTCTTCAGGAGGGCGCGAAGAAATCGGCCAAATTTGGTCTCATTCGTTTCGGGGCTCTATAGGCAACATCGTAACTCTTCCAAGTCCTACTTAAAATCGGAACCACTCGGCCACCTTCACAAGTCAGACTAGGTGCTGTTGGCCACGGTGATCTTTGCCACACGGATAATCGAACCAGTAGTCCTCGTAGTCACAATTAGTGGACAATGAATGAGGATAGAAAGAAATCTAATGGCCACAAAAATATTCACATGATAGAATTGGTAGAATCCCATCCAGTATCAGAAACAAAAAGGTTTTCACACCGGTGTCTGGTGGTCTTAGTTTATATCTGATTTCTCGTGTACCTGATTCATACTTTCACATTAGTGCTTTCATACTCAAAATATGCTACAAAACATTTCCAAACTTAAGAGCTGAAAGCTTCCCCCCGGCAGTGTATGTCGAATTCAGCGGTGTGAAGAGGTAACAAATACTAGTTCTAAATAAATGGAGCTAATTTTTTTCATCTCTGTCATCGATACCTGTCCATACGTTCCTCCAGTATTCAACTATTTTCTTCCATTTCACAGCTTATCTGATGCAACAGGCTACTTCGAGTCCTCAAATCTCTACGAAGTTTACACAATAACCTCTATGAACTGGAACACAGATCAATCAGTCTTTCACAATCACACAACAACTATTGACCGTGAGCTTCGCGCTCACCCGATTGTCCTTCCCTTTGCTCGTTCATCTGTGCTCGGTTGCATCAAACAATTGTCTAATTGGAAATCGGAACTCACACACTCGTTTGTGTGTGCGTGCGTGTGTGTTTGTGTGTGTGTAACGTAGTCAGTCTGAATCTTCTCGCTGACTTGTCGTGTATTTGTGGTCCACGCTCTCTTCCGACGAGTTTGCTTCTCTTCACTTATCTCCGTCACAACTGACGTCCACTCATGAATGCCGTTTGAAATCCATGTGTCAACCCCTCCCCCATGTCTGCCTAGCTCACACATTCACATGAAAATGAATCAGCAGACCGTTCACTTCATTTTATTCACTTTTTGTCCATTTTTTCTTGATGCTCAGATTATGAGTTATCTTTCCGGACCAACGGGGTTCAGTGTGCTTCGTCGTCTGCACCACCTTGGGCCGACCCATAGCCTTCATGTTTCTTTCGTATTACCTTCGTCACGGTGTGTGCTTAAGGATATTGTATCTCACTTAGCATTTACGAATTCCTAGCTTCGTTTATTCAAGCCCCCTCATCTTGTCGGCCTCAATTTTGGCTTTCGCTTTCGCATCCCATCGTAGCTGTTATTGCATTGCTCCCTGTTGTTCTCACGCCCGATAAGGGATGTCTCACTACCCCGTAGTCTCATCCAACTTTAGACATTTTTTTCTTATTATTCTGCTTCGACATCCCTGTACGTTTGTGTAATTGTGTAGTAATCTCTTCTATCGACGCCATTGACCACTCACTTTCCAATCCCATGTCACTTTGAACAACTACGCAAATACCCGCGCATATCGCTCGTTATTTCTTTCAGTTCCCTACTCTCTTCCTTCCTATCTATCCAATTCCCGTTGATTCAAATCGTACAGTATTCACATCGACTACATGACCCCCTGTATATGTGCCCCAACAACATTGTATTTGTTACCGCGATGACTTTTTTCTTATTTGGTATTATTCTTCCCATTCCAATTCTTATTACACTAATACTCATCATCTTAGTCTTATGGTAGTGTACACTCCGTGAATCAGTCGTTCAGATACAAACGTGTCCGTGCATATGTGTATGTCATCAGAGATTGGTTGATATGCTCCACTAACTCCCGCCCACCCCCCTTCTCTCCCCCCCCCCCTACACACACAATGTTTTTGTACTGCATCTGAACGGAAATCCCAACACATCGTGTTCTACTGTTAGTTTGACGAATTACTAAGGTCAATTTTTTCCATTGTGTTTGTTTTTTTCTCTCGGCACAAATGTGCGCTAGATTTGGATGCGGCGGCAAAAGGTAACTGTCATTATTCCACAATCCTTTTCTCCTTACCCACAAAAATTGCAAGTAATGCACTCGCCAGCCGACAAACCAATCCTTTGAATATTGTGCAACAACCGTTATAAAAAGGGACGTTCCGTATATATATATATATATATATATATATATATATATATATATATATATAAGAGAAGGCTATAGAAATGCGCGCTATCGTGATGAAAAGCACAGCTTCTGGCATCCAAAAATCATAGCAATGAGATTCAGTTCGATGGAGATTGGTACAAAAGGTTGTTTCCTGCAGTAGCTGAGTCGTTTTTGTCCCACACTGATAGACCGGTGTCAGTGTTGCGGAAGAGCGAGAACAGGACCAATACAACGATCCATAAATAACCTGAACGAATATAACAGCATTAGGGACGGGGTAAGGAATTAAATTTGATTGTCGTGTATCAAACTGGAACGAATTGGCAGATTGTAAGGAACCACACAGTGCGTAGGAATCCTTTAATTCTGAGAAATTGTCACTCTATGTATCTCGGAGATTTGGCGAAAGCCCTGGGCTGCTGGTGGGCAATGTGGATATCATTCTGACGTTAATTTAAAATGTCCCAACTAGTGCATAACCGAACGAAAAATCATGAGAGAAAATAGGTAGTAGCAGAACACTTATGGAAGTTTGTCCCGTGGTCATTTATGTTACACATTCGATTCCAGCACATATTTTGCATTTTTCTGAGAGCCCCGACTGGCAAGTGAATTTGCACTCAGACGAATTAGTGAATCGTACTGGGGTGGATTGGGTAAAGGGACCGAGCCCCATCGATCAGGAACCAGGCGTGGACGGCGTAGATACTTGTGAAATGTGACCTCTGGGCGATACAAACTACCGGTGCCGTACAAAAACGAGTTCCGGTCCATAGTTCGACTATGAACATGATTACGTCTGTCATGTCGGCGTGTTGAATCCGCACGTGAACCGATTTCATAGCCTTGTAATAGACTGGAAGGACGAGCGTAAATGTGCTCGCTCTGAGTGCTCAGTTTTGAAGCCTGATCTCCGTCAGATGCGCGCCTTGAAATGATACTTGAAAAAGAACAATTGATAATGGAACTAGCTTAGATTTGTTGGATGGGCATTGAAGCATCAGTAGGTATGAAAATTCGCATACTATCTGCATGTCAATTGGTTCAGTACCACTAAACATCTTCGTAAAATTAGCCCTAGAAATGGCAGACAAATCACTGTATATCTTGGGATGTTTCCGAGAAATCCCGCGTAAACAAATTAAACAACGAGAGAAATTAGTTTTCTTTTTTCATTACAGTTCAATGTAGATGATCATCAACTTGGAAGTTAAAAAAACTTACTTCGATTCGAGGAATTAGTCATCGATCTGAAAAACCCTTTGCCAAGAAACACGAGGAATCTTAAGTCAGCAGGTCAGGTGACTGAGTTGATCACTGAACGAATAGAATAAAAGCCTGCGGTGGGATCCGCTAAGCTAATGATGTTGACTGCGGTTTGAAAGTAGGCTTCTTCACGTAGCAACTTTCATGGTATCCGGCTGATACGCTAGCACGAATTCCCAACCATAGGTGATACTGTGGTAAGCTAGCTGTCCAAATATGACAACAACTCTGACCTCACTCATACCTATGTGATTCAGTTTGTGCACCATATCCTAATCAAAAATTGCTCGATTATGGCGAGTGGTAGGTAGGAAAATTGACCTGAAACAAATTTTTCATGCTGAGCAGGACACCAGAACTAACCGGCTCACACGTGATCCGTTACATTGAACCCAATCCTGGCTGACTCTTTCGACCCAACGAAACACGACACGGTGATGTACAGTTTTGCTTTGTTTAATAGATTCATTGTAACGTTAAAAATATGCTTGTGAATGTATCGTTTACAGTAAGAGCGTATGCGATACACAAGAAAACGCACGGTGCATATTTTAGCAAGCCAGGTGGTGAACTTTTACGAGCTGATGCAGAGTTTCGTATACTGAAAGTGGGAAGATAACTCGATACAACCAAAAGCACAAAGTCACCAGTATTTGAAAAAGAGAGTCTTCAGTACAGGTTGAAAACCTATAACAAAAAGTCAGTGGAGCAGCTGTTGGAACATTTTCTGGCAGGGGGAACAAAGCGTTAGAAAAGCCAAGTGTCGGTTTTGGAAGGTCAGAAGGACTTAATATGGATCGATTGGAAAATGTAAAACAATATTTCCACCAGCCTTGATACAAACAAACAGCAAACCAGGGCGGTGTTCGTTGGAAATATCTTTGCACCAAGCTAGTAAATGATCAATGTTGCAATACAAAACAAGCGAGGGATTTCATCACCAAAATGGTATTTCATATGGTAATTATAGAAAATGTACAAAACACGGGTTTCACCTAAAAGATTTTGAAATTCAAATAACTGCAGTCTCCTAGGGACAGAGGTGTGATATAAGTTGACAAACTTACCCGTATAAGTAATGGACTGGTCGATCACGTTATGATTTCTTTATAACAGCAATAGTTGTGAATGAACTCATGATTACTAGGCTTGAAACGGTATTATCTTTGATAGCTCACGGTTACCACATCGCACGGTTGGTGATTGATTGACTGGTGGTATACAATGAAACTTGAAGCTGCAGTAAAACGAACTTTGGAAAGTTGACGCAGACACCGGCGGGGATGTGTGTATGGCATAGACAATCTTGCATACGCGTTTGTAACTCTGTGGATGCGCCCCAGTGATGGCTCACAAGATGAAAGAATCCAATTTCGGGCAATGTGCATCATGAATTACCTGATAGCTTTCTGTTCTATATTATGAAACCGAAATCTAGCGCAGTCTCCAATCATGTTTCTTCAGTGATTATGCCGTTGTGAAAATATATGTAGCAGAAGACACACACGGGTAAGTTCGCAAGACGTTATAGACGATGTGGTTCAACGGATTGGGGAGTAATTCAGATGAAGGTAGACCTGATCGCTTCTCAGGTGACATAACTCCTTCATCCCGGGCATTTTCATATTCGAGCCCCTGAAAACGGATATCTGCTGCTCGCAATCCATTATGATTTTTGGATTAAAAAAGTTTTTGATACTGTTAGAAGGAAAACCAAGTTCTGTGTATGCAACAGTAAATCATTTCCTTTCGAAGAAGAATATATTTCTTGAGTTCTATGGTAATTATACCTAGCTAACTGACGTGTCGTTCAGCCAAAAGGCAGGTGTTTAAAGTCTGTGAAATTCGAAGACTAAGTTTCAAGTGAAAAGCTGTTGAAAATCCATAGCACAACCCAGTGATGAGTAAGTGCTTATGATACGTCACTGGTCCACCGTTTTTACCAACGCAACTTTTCGTGTATAATTAACTTGCCTGTCTGGTTGAAAATTTTACCCGGGCGAGTGGTATAACGAGAGCATCAAGTGAAAATTTGCATAAATCCAAATTCCTCTGGTATCACAGTTCATAATCCCATCACACAGTTGTATAGCGAGAAGGACTCCATGCTGTTCACGAAGGGTTTACAAGCGCTTGAGTTCAACCTCGCCGATCGAGTTTATTAAGCTATCATCGTTCTCAACAGATGGTCTCCGTTCTCAAACGATCATCATCATGAGTGGTATGCAGCAACTGACACAGTTATCAACATGAAACAACTTACGTATATCTGACTATCAACACGTGCACATTGCATAGGAAATCCGACAGTTCTATTCTGCCTTTCAAAGAACACATGCTTCAACTTCGGACCAAAATAAAGAAGTCGAATCAGTTTTTTCTATGGAAGTCGGATGAGGAACATTGGGCGGACTTGTTCATTTGCTGGTGAATAAATAATGGGAGGAGATTGAATCCGTACGATACTTCATTTGTACACACCTGCAATCTGCCGGGATGAAGACCACTTTCCGTTAATTCTTGAAAGATCTGAAATCTTGATGTTCTACTGACTGGTTGGCACAGCTGAAACTAAGACTAGGAGAGCCTGATCGAGCTATGGTTTCCGTTGAAATGAAAGCAATCAAATTGCAGATACTACAATATCTCTCAGGCACTGTAGATAGATTGACCCGATAATTTCAGTCGGTTTCGCACTTGTGAAGTGTATGGTCAGAAATTGTAATGAATTCTCGCACTGAAACACCACAAGAGAAAAAATGACGAATACATTAACTATCTTGATTTGCATCTGAATAAAATATAAACGCAGCACTTGAAAGGGAGATTGTATGATCGGTTTAATTGAGTCAAAGAGTTAGTAATAAAGATTCGGCCGGTTGAACCAAATAACTAAAAAACAAAGATACAGAAACAGAGGTTATTCGTCTTCTGATTTGTCCACTGGCGGTTTGCATGAATCAGTGCATAGAACAGGTGGGCGTACTGAAAATGGAAGACTGGTAAGAAAATAAAATGACGGTGAAAGATAGCCTCTGCCACTCAAAACACAGTATACTCACTTATTGCTGAATGTAGGTATTTATATTAGAAGAAAGCAGTACGGAAGGGATGTGGAATAGAAGACGGGGAATTCTTTGACAAAATCAATTCAAAATCACATGTAATACAGGAAGCTGCAAAAAATGTTTGATAAAATAACATAAAAATGGATATCCAGTCAAGTTGTCAGGGTTTTACAAATTTGATCAAAAATCATGAGGAGTTTCTGCGTTTTCGGTCCAAAGATTCCACTTGTTGCTTACAGTCGCAGCAAGAGGGAGCAGGCGAGGAGCCGAAAATCGTAAGAATCGAATCACAACTACGGAATGTTTTCTGCGCTGATGGAGGGCAGAAAAAAGAGGAAGTCTGCGAGACAATGTCTTCGATCGTGTCTATCGGATTGCGGAAAGATAAACGGATTGTGCGTAAAAAACACATAAAGTCAAAGTATTTGCTCACCGAGCCCCAGCGGATGTGAAGTCGCGCAACGCAAACGCCACGGCCGAGTCATCTAGATGGGCTTTTCGTTCTGATAAGCCTGCATAATTCGGAAAAAAATAAAACCACAGATTTCTGGAACCCGATTTTTGACACAACAGAGAAGATCGGTTACGCGATTGACTTACGCATTCAAATTTTTTTTCTCTGAAGAGAAATATGGATAGTGGCTGACCACTGATTTCTAACAGGGTGCGCAATTCGAGGCAAAAATACTGCGTAAATTATTAGGAATGTGATCGATTATCATCGATACCTGGGTCGAATTTGTATTCAAACTTGGCTACTGATGAGTAGTGCAAAAAGAAACGATAATGCGACGCAAAATTCCCAGAGAGGCGAATAATTACTACTGCCTTAGAGGGCATGGTTAACTCTTCATGAGACAATAGTTTCTTACTGATGTACTATCCTAACAACGGTGCCAAAGCCCTAAATCGGTCTTCAGTAGTCTGGATACTCAGGATGTCACAGAGGAAGGTTTGTGTTGCGGCCGAGACAAGCTCAGCACTCCTCACCGCTGACGCCATTTTGGTATCAGGCATGGAGTGGTGAGACAACCACCGATTGGTTTCCCATTAAGTTACCTCTGTCTGGCAACCATCTGTTTGGTCACTGCAGCCATGGCCGATAAACGAAAATACGATGTCATATTCAAAGAAACTTTATAGTGATGTGATGATGGTTCAAACCGTAACTGAAAGCGTTGGCTTTTGTATTGTCAACAGCGATGGGACAAGTCGAGTAGGATAACAAATATCTCGTGACCTCGTGGCAACACGTCTAGGAGGTACCAATAACTTGTCCCTCTAAAATGATGGATTTTAGTGGACCCAAATGCTTCGTTAACTCCTAAACCTCAGCTGGCTACAAAACCGTGCACTGCACAAGTTCAGTTTCGCCATAGCGCCGTAAGGAAGACATATCCGTCCCAAAAATGTTTAATTTATGGCTCATATTTAAAAAAAAGTTGTAATAACCGTAGAGGACCCCAGAAACTGCGTGTGTCCATTCTCGTGTATGCATAAACCAACTAATAGAGCTAATCTGCGAAACGTTCCGAAACTGATTCACAGGCCAAAAACGTATGGGTGCATAATGAAAAACTGACGTGGTTTGGTAGACTTTTACCGAGAAGATGGACAGACTTGAGTTAATTAAAGAGGCAGCAACACGAACTCAAAGCAATGTGATGCAAAACACAATGGAAATGAACTGGAATAGATCAAGCTGATAGTCATTTTTGTTTTAGGAAGAAACTGTAACTGTTTTGATGACAATTCAGGGTTAGACACAATGCAGCCGAATCCCAAACAGAACAGATCACCTGTCTGATATTTTGTCATGTGTTAATGAAAATATTCAGTCGAAAATGAGATCCGCAAAGTTACCCGGATTGTTTCACCGTGTTAAAGCTCAAAACAGAGTAAGAATAATATGGGGAATATGAGTGATTTGCTCATTAACAGATTGATGCCTTATATAATGTCTTTGTGTAGTCCTAATGCTTTTCAGTCAGCAGCATATGTGCACATAGTGTCTGGAGACAGATATATCAGGAGAATTTTTTTTCATTCGTAAACTTCTCATCATCTTCTGTGTCTCAGTCACAATCGGTGTCAACTTGCACTCAGCATTTCTTACTGAACGTGTCGAATTTCATTTTTTACAACATTCTCGAGCAGTCTGTCGTCACCCGACTCGTTATCACATCTGACCTGTTTGGACCCCCTTATGTATGATTTACTATCCTATATACATATCAGGGTTATTACTGCCGGTAACTCTTGTTATTGCAGTGGGCCTTGGAGGCCATGGAGTCTGCTCCTTCCACTGTGCAGCGTGTTCAGTGATAAAGAGCACCTCCAGGAGTTATAACAATGGCAGTAGTTAATTTTTGAGTTATTCCTGTCAGTCGAAAAAATTCGCCAGATCGTCTACACGAAATTAAGATTAACGGAATCGGTATTTGCGAATCGTTACCTGAAAAGTGCCAATTTTAACCCCGAAGTGATTACACAAATAAACTGACTCATTATGTCGGCCCTGTTAGAGGTATTTCAACGAATATGCACTCGCTTACTGCGATTAAGCTGGATCACTAGAGACAAACTTTATTCGATTGTAAACCCGCCCCATCCACGGCAAATGTAACTTCGCCTGATTACAGGAATATGCTACAACGTTGTTATTAGGTAGCGAAAAGTTAAATACCACTGAAGATCTTTAATTAAGGTGTATAATAAATATCCTCAAATGTTTGTGAATTTTGTCAGTTGAAACTGATAAGCTAAGAATTAGTTTTGATGGACTACGCATTTATTGCGACCATTGGTTGCTGTAACTCGTCTTTTCTTAGGTCCTTCTGACAAATTGTTCCCATTAACACAAATTTGCATCTGATACCGACACCGATGACATCGGACAGTTCATTGATAGCTTTTACCAACTACCGCTTTATGTCTTGATTAGATTTT
Source organism: Fasciola hepatica (assembly GCA_948099385.1). Taxonomy (NCBI): domain Eukaryota; kingdom Metazoa; phylum Platyhelminthes; class Trematoda; order Plagiorchiida; family Fasciolidae; genus Fasciola; species Fasciola hepatica. The sequence goes on from CANUEZ040000025.1 coordinate 2,085,011, forward strand.
GTGCCCTTTTGGACTCAGTGTTAGATGGCTAAGTAATTTCACTGCTTATTACTATGCCCACAGTTAGCATTTCTGATCGTAGTGCTGTACTTCTTTATCCTAACGCTGACTGTAAAAGCAACTCTCTTAGTAATTGTCTGCATCCTTTGTGCACTGTTTGTAAACGTGCTTGCACACCCGAGAATCTTTTGTTCACTCATATGTATATTCGATTGTAACGCTGTTTGAAAAAGGTTACTTGCAGTAGTGGAATTTCGTTTGAGTGCACATACATCAGACAAGGTTGCGTGACTTAATACTTAAAATTTGCGTATAACTGCACATCCTCTATAGTTTTCTGATTATCGGAGATTTAAAGCAAATATCCACATAGTTTTATGATTTTCTCAGCTGTAACAGAAGGATTATTGAAGTTCATTGAAAACATATCCATAGAATGTATTATTGGCGTGAGGAGTCTGAATCTCATATAACGAAAAATCTGCCTGCATTTTTTTACATGCACAAGCCCAACGCCGTGAGCCGGAGTGGAACCTGCGACCCTTCGCCTACTGGGCAGACACCCCACCGGCCGAACTACCGTAGCACGGGCTATCGGGTGTGAATAACGCAAGTGAATAATCAATGATGCCGGTTCGATTCGGGCTCGTAGCGTTGAACTTTTGTATGTGAAAAATGTAAATGGATTTTCCATTACATAAGATTCATTGAAAACGCCCACTAATCACGTCACAAATCACCAGTTGAAAACTTATTGGAACAAACTCGATTCGGACCTGGTCACTTTAACCGTCATATTATAGCGGTTCCTCGTGGACACAAAAATACCAACCTCGTTTTAAAATGAAACTGAGAGCTTATAGTTTGGGTACAGCTTTTTCTAAATAGGTATCGGGATGATAGCTGCTCCTCAGGAACTTATTCTGTTTCGGCATCAAGTCTTCGACTAACTATACCTAGTCTTACATCGTAACTCGAATTACCACTCTACAAAGTCACGTGAATTGTCTTATAGTCAGGCTCAACTGTACATAAAGGTACTTAACCACATCCATGACAGGTAGTTATGTTACGAAAGGCTTATTTGATATATTAGTGACTCTCATCAATCATGCCTTAGTAAAAATAACACTGGTCAATCAAACGCTGGACAGTTTTCTTGACTGCTTAAGCACACAGTTTAGTTTCATTCCCAGCAATCCATTAGTTGTTTGGAGTCTGTTTGTCTAGATCAACTTGGTGCCGTCCGACTCTGGCTCACCGCCATTTCTTCCCAAGTGGTTCTGGAAACTTGGCGCACCTTGGCTCACTGACTCCAGACGTTAGCTAGCCTAGCCTTCCACTTCCTGTCAACTTCACAGGGCCACCAATATATTCACAAAAACCATCGAAGTTTATCGTTTTCTTTTATTTCAGTCATGGGACACTTATCGTATCAGCGGAAATTGTTCGTGGAACTAAAGTGCAAATGGCCAATGTTATGGATAGACCGGGCGTTAAGAAATGACATCGTTCATTATCAGTTATAATCATCGGCTGTATTCAAATCCCAATTGAAAAACCGTTTTTTCGAACTTCGTCAGTATGATTCCTACCCTATATGTCATCGTAAAAGCATAAGAATGAATAATCGAAAAGAATTCTTCCCTCTATCCGTCTTTTACTTTATCTACAGAAAATTTTCACCAACTGAAACAAATCACCAGGTGTTTAGGTCCTGAAAAGGACCGGTTAGTCATTCTCCGATCATCACTAAATTGAGGCACGCTTGCACTCTTCGGACAGAGCGCATTAACCCAGTGACACACCAGGGCATACCACCGATGCGATCATACTAGCTCCAGTCTAATAACTCAGACTGTTTGATGATTTGACTCGTTCAGGCAGTCATTCCTAGTCCGGCCCAGCGTGCCTGACATGCATCAGACATACAACTGCTCATGTAAACGTAGACCGTGTACAGTCTATCCAAAAGATTCGGGATCACCTCGATTCGGCTGAAATCCTGACGTACGGTCGAACTCCAGTTTATACTGCCGATACTACTTTCTTTCTCTCTCCCTCGCTAGGCAAAAATTTCTATCACATATTTTTTCTTCGATTTCCTCCGGTTGATAAACATACTGGGGGGTATATCTGAGGCATGTCAGCAGTACTGACGTTTTCCACTGACCTAGAAACAACTCAAACCCGCATACTGTCGTCGCCATCAGTAGCCAAAATAGAAATACAAAACTCCCGTTGGGTGCCCGTTATTACTGAACACTGTACAGCGTGTCTCGAAAAGCCACCGCTCACAGCAAGTCAGGTAAAGAGCATGGGGCTACGTGTTCCGCTGAGAACGGCATCGGAGTTCAGCCCACCTGTGGCCTATAGGTCTGACGGTCACAAGGATCTCGTAACAGACACTTGCGTTATTCACACCCGACTGTCCGGACCGTGATAGCTCAGCTGGTAGAGCATCTGCCCGGTATGCGGAGGGTCGCCGGTTCGTTTCCGGCTCACGGCTTCCGACTTTTCGGTGTGAAAAAATGCAAGTGGATTTTCCATTACAGACAGCTCTGGGTTGCAAACTGAATGGCTGACTGAGTGCGTCTGTGTGCGTGAGCATGATTGCATTGGCTAGAATCAGCAGCGAAATGCAGCGAGGTTAATTATCGATCGTGATGGTGTTGTTGATTGCAGACTGATGAAAGAACCCTAAGAAACGGGATTGGATGAGGACAAAATGTAGTCCAGTCGAGCGAAAACGGCCACAGGCGATGTTGCGTTACATGAAGCCTTAGAAAGCATCCGAAACCACTCAAAACAAAGCATTCGAGCACTGACAAGAATAAGCGGGATGTTTGCTGGTCGACAATAATTTAAAACTTCGTTTACTCTTCACAACAGTCCAGGTAAAACATCCTGAAGTCTATACAGTTGATATTTGGGATTACAAAGAACGAACGTTAAACGAATTTATCTCATAGCAACTATAACGCAATTGGGCCTTTCTCTCCTTGTTTCGAACGACTATCTGGAGTTATGATAAGCGTAGATAAAGTTTGTGTTGGCCATCTAGGTTAAGCTACATAGTGCATAGGTACAGATGAACTAGCTAGTTATTTCAATTAGGATTGTAATACAGTGGATGATACTGATAACAAACTGTGGGCCAATTGTGCAAAACTGAAGGTTACGATCAGCATCTTTTAACCATAGTCATTGCATATGACGCTCCTTATATGGCTTCAAGTTGTTTTCTCGTAGTTACCGGACCACGAACGACCTCGACTGATTATAACAGCTTACCATCGCTCGGATGCTTCCCTGTAGGTGGTCTCGAGTCCTTTTTAAGCTTCATGTGGCACACCGCCTGTGACCGTTTTCGGTCGACCGCATTTTATTTTGTCCTCAACCGATTCCGTTTATTCGAATTTGTTTATCAGCCTGCGTACAGTTGATGCAGTCATCAACTTTCTCTCTAGACACTGTCTCACCAAAATCTTGGTCGTTTACTCCGCATTCCACTTATTCTCGTTGAAGGGATAAGTCAAGTGAATTCTTTTAATCTTGCTTAGTATGATTTCGATCGAGAACGGTTGGTTTTCGTTGTGACAATGACGTTTTCGCAATCAACCCCATCGCGATCGACAATCAACCTCACTACATTTCACTGTTGATCCTAGCTAACGCACAGCCTGGCCAAAAAGCCCGGGATCATTTCAATTCGGTAGAACTCCTGATTTTACTACTGAAAGTGGTTTCAGTAGCCAAAAGTGCGCAGTAGAAACCACTGCTTGGAGAAAACATACTTGAGAATGGTACCATCCATCGGAGGATCAGCGACAGCGTTGTTCACTAATTTTGGGTGTCACGAATATGGTCTCTGTCATTCAAATGGAAAAATAAGTATACCAAGATGCCCACATCGTCATGAAATTGGCCTGCTGTCGTCATTGATTTGGTAGCGAGCTGCATCATAAATGGGAATCACAGGGCAGCTTTTTGCCTCATCCACAATTAAATGAGTCACATTTTGGCCTGGTTATATAGCAAAAAGTGACATTTTCGTTCTCAACTACTAATTTATTCATTGAATCTTATCTCCGAACCCTATGATGGAGGTTGTCACTGAGAGACAGCAACCAACACTCAGTGCATGGTCAATGGTTCTTTGTACTGAAATGAGCTGATATGGAGCGTCAGTTGGCTGCCATGACTAACGCAGTTCGCAGCCAATTAAATAATAGTAAACAAATGCTCAAACGTCATAAGGCATCACAAAGCTAAAGGGATCTCGATACACTTGTGGCAGCTAAAATTAGTAAACAATGATGGCACCGATCCTACGACCACGAGTATGCTCCATCTTATTTTCTTCTAATCCAAGGGGGTTACCTGAATTTCCACTTTTGACAGCTTTTTCAGCAGTGAAAACTGGAATCCGACTGGATTGTAATGATCCCCGACTCATTGGTTAGACTGTATATATGGGCAAACATGAAGAAAGTTCGTAGTTTTTTACGCGTAAGAAATGTCACTGTATAATGATATATCTCAGAAGGATTCGTATCTTGAAGGGTGGTTTGCATTGGACCAAACTAAGGCTCTCATTTTTTCGTCGAAATGAGGAACTCGATTTGCATTTTTAATGCATACTATTTCTGGACGATTAGCTTACAGTGTGATCTCTGATGCACATGGGGGTGGCGGAGGTCGATGCGATGCATCCTAGACCAGTCGCGACGATATCTCAACCAATTAATCCATTGGTGGTGCTCTTTTGACATTAGTCCGAAACGAAGAAATGAAAATGGTATAGAACTACGCCTTCCTAAAGCGTTATTTTAGAGGAAGAAAGCAGAAAAGTGTACGAGACGGAAAAACTTACGCGTGGCGGCGCTGAGCGACACATCGTCAGATCGTACAGTTGATCCTGCAGCACTCTGTGGTATCCAAACTCTGGACAGACTTTCATGCCCATCGAGTAGGCGTCGCTTACGACTCACTGCGCGTTCGTGTAGTGGTGCTCCACCGTGGATTAGTCGGCCTCTAGTATCGTATCCGTAACCAACGCCTTCGTAACCTTCTACATCCGCAGGGGCCCCAGACGCATGACTTTCTGGGCCGTGACCGTAACTTAGACCAGAACGACGATCGAGACTGTGTGCGTGTGAACTGGATCGATGACGTCGTTCCAACTCAGCTTGAGCCTGTAGTTGAATGTTTGACAACCGTAAAGGAGCGTTCGGTGATAACGCACCAGAAGACGGCACAGGATGATCACCAAACCACAGCTCATTCATAGATTTCGACCGTTGTTTGACAGGGTTCGTGCCAGTGACCCCACTGAGTGTTCGACGTTTTGTGCTGATTATAAGGCTGTGTTTGGACCCTGTGTAGGGGAAGAGCTAAGTTTGATAAGTTGCATCACTATTTTACTTATGACCAAAAGGTAGTTGGAGTCATGCGTGCCAATACTGGCTGCAATAAAGGGGTGGTTTTTGTCCCACTTGACATCACTGTTGAAGAATAGACACGATTTTTATGGGGATTGGAGTTATTCATTAAATTTGGATCTTCTACCTTGAGTTTTGAAACTACCTGGTAGTGTATTCAAAGTTCAGGAAAAACGACTTGCAAAATAAGTGAAGTATAAGAAATCAAGTCATAAGGGTGATCAAAGTTATGCAGTGAACTGAAGTTTATTTCAGCCTGGTCAGTGTTAGTGCACATAGTGAAAGGGATTTGTAAGCGTAACCATATGGAAACCAGATAAAATCGGAGTCAGAAGACCGAGCAAATAGATGAGCAGAAGCAAATGATGTTATATATCACCTGAATGAATCCCAGAAGAGTGAGATGAACAAAACGACCATCGTCGGCATGCATAAGGTCACCCACATAGATCGGTGTTTTCGACATCCGGCATACCATATTTTGCATTGCGATCAATATCTGAACTATCTGCACTGTGGTCAGTCGGACAGCATCTCATTTGGATACACTAAATAAGATCCTCGCAATCTACTGCTTGTCGTTGTTTCATGAAATAGTGATCCACTGAGCCGCTTTCTCTATTGAACTCTAGTCTATTGATTATATGTCCATTGATGTGTCCTGAATGATTATGACCTGATCAAGAGAATGGTGAACACAAATCTCATCATGAAACAGTGGTTTCGTTGAAAACAAGGAGGGTAAATACCAAGTTGGATTCAAACAACACCATTTCGCTTTCGAACTACACACGTCTCAAAATAACTTATGTTGCAACTGGTCCGTGTGTACTATGGTTTTGCGAAGCGTAACATCACTGTCCAACTAACCTGAGACGCCAGGTGGTGCCAAATCCTGGCTAGTTGCTGTAATTCGCTTGGATCGTGGCCTAGACGGTCTTTCGTGTGGAATTTGCTCATAGTGATGTGGATGGAATTGTTCCGGTCGATAAGGTCCGCCTGAATGCACTTTATCCAACGGTCCGCCGGGGAAATAATGTGGTAGAGATGACGCAGACATGCCTCCAGGGCTGACAAGACTACCACGAATAGATGGTTGTGGTTTGGACATCTGCTGACTACCACGTGAACTGGCTCGGTGTTGTTTTGTTGAATCACCAGCTGTAATGTGAACAAAATCTAAATTAAGATTAACTTGAATGATTTTGTTTTTCAAGACTATTGGAGAACCATTGCAGAACCTGTGTTTTACGATAGGATTCAATTCACGTGTCATAGATAAACTGAAATTAAATGCATCTAATAAAAAAACATTTCAAAACCCAGTTTTCTATCAAACCCAGTTTGACTGTCAGGAATGATATGATTACATAATACACTTTGTAAAAAAGGGGGCATTAGGTGAACACTCACGATTAAAAATTAGAACAGTACATGTGAATGGGTTTATATGATGAACCGAGTGACTTTTTCAAACTTCGCGACAACTTGGGTGTGTCTACCTCGACGAATTTTCGGCGACAACAAAAGATGAATCAGAGAATATATCAGATTTGAGGTTTTATTTCCTTCCATTACTCAGTTTTCGGCTGCAATTTCACCCAGTGGAAAACAGTATTATTCAAAGCGCAAAGAAAACCCAAAACTGAAACTGCGCCAAGAATTAATCTAGTCAGAATACGAACCAGCTATGTCCCAAATCACGAACTCCAGTAACCTGGCAGCAATACACTCGGGTCACGGATATCAACTGAGATGTCGCGGAAGTCAAGGTAACCATAAGCCAAGTCTTTCCCTCAGCTCACATTCACTCATGAACAAAGCAAACATGGGGAAAATCCCCGAACCAGAAATGGGGGGGGGAGTGAAATGGAACGCACGTGAGTGTCGTTCAGTCGGTGAACGCGACGAATTGTTCGTACGTCAGGAATGAAGGGCACGGCTGATGAGAATGTGTGCGATATGAGTGGACGCCCGCCTAACTGGGTGCGTACAAACGCATGGGAAACATGCGCTAGAACACCTGACTCACTGTGTGCTGCTAAGTGGGAAACGCGATTCGCAAAGCACACGTCTGTTATCATCCAGTCACAGAAACTCAAGTAGGACGAGAGGTAGTGTTTGAGTACAAGTACGCCAAATCATGGGTTGGCTATCTTGACTTACCTTCAAATCGCTACCCACGTCGCAGAACAATGTCTCAAACACCATAACCTGTTCGGATTATGCGTTTGAACCATAGACTGTGTCCAAACACACTACATCTAAACTCTGTAATGCTGGTTTGAGCTACGTTGCGAAGACATCGGAATCTCAAATACCGTTAGTCATCCGGTATCTTCGACTCGTAACGGCTACGTTTTTGGGCTGTACAGCAAAACTGACCTAACTGCAGCCGCATACAGTCCATCCTTTGACAAATATACTGATGGCGCGTCAGCGATAGAGTTGACCGAGAGTGGAAAAAGCCAGCCGTGCCTTGTCTATCCAGGAAGATACCACATTCGACGTTAGATCATCCAGGAGGTGTGATTGCTCGGCAGATATTATTTATTTATTTCAGTTATCGCTTCACCTGCTGGTATAAGGTACAGTGTTTGACCAACTCAACTCTGCAGCAACATTGTGCACTTTGACGGTGCATGACTCATCCCTAAAATACAACTACGCTGTTGTTCACATTATTTCGCAGAGCTCACAAACTCATCCACGTCTTTACTCCGAGACACAATGTCGTCCATATAATCCCGAACACAAATCCATACTTTTATTCACGCATAAAAATTACGTCATCTCTAGAATCACCTAAATTTCAAGATTTTGAGCACAAAGTGAGAAGGGCTACTCTAGGAAACATCACTTCTCGAGGTGCAATCAAATAGGACTACCATGAATACAAATTCAGCTCGAAGAGAAAAACAGATTTCACCAAATAACTGTGTGATCGAATAAGTCGACAAATAATGTTTTATGAAGAGAATGTTGATCACATGTTGGGAGCTTTGTCTATTCTCTATTAAGCAGTTATGTTTGATGGCTGTTCGAAGACGAAACCAGTGGATTTTGGTCAATATGTTCCGATTGGTTGATGGTCAACACCTTTCGTCATAATCTAAACACAAAAACATGCATCTAGAATGGAAAAACACAATGAATACGGAACGCAGTAAATTCTCTACCAACTTAAACTCAAGTGAAGTCATTGTAACTTAAAGTGAATCCCCGGTAACTTCAAATCGTTCAGCAGCCATCACTAGTCTCCTGAGCACAAAACTTCTCCACTTCATCATGACCTACATTGGCACCACGAATGAGCTGAATTCTCGTTGATAAATAAAACAGTTTTTGCGAGAACTTGCAGAGTTGTGTGTGTGTGTGCTCAGTGTTTGCTTCGTATGGCCAGCAATGTCCATGATTCATAAGAAGTTAGGCAAAACCATTACGCAGATTTTTAGTGGGGTGCTCAGCTATGAATTTTTTATGATTATTTTTCTTCAGTGCAATTCTTGCAAAAATGAATGGGTCAAAAATATAACGTTGTGACGTAATAAGAATGGGGGATATGGTGTGTGTAAGATTCACAAAAATCTTCTCCGAAAACTTCGCGAGTTCTTCTGAATGACGTTAACGATGTCTAACTTCCTCTTTTATTAATTATACGCAAATGGTACAACATTTCAGGAGAGATCGCAGTCAGTCAGAAGCCACTGAAAGAAGGATGGCTGGCTGTGACAGGACTTCAACCTGGGACCTCTCGACTTTAGGTTCATCATGATGACAGCTTCACCGCCCCCGCTTAGTTTCGTGAGCAAATCGTCTAGAGGGAATGACAGTGAATATTGATAACCAAAAAATCATATAGACGCGTCATGAAACCAACTAGACAACAGTAGAGCATAGTGGGGTTAATGTTTTCGAAGACAAGAAAATTCTCAGTTCTTTAACCCCAAACAGTTTAGACATGCTTGTGTTACTAACAGAAACCAGTATGTATTAATTTCCGTAGTATATCTTATCCCAGCCAGCATTATCACCTCCCCATTCAAATTCACAACAGTATTTCACGCAGCACATCACTCATCAACAGACCGACATTGTCGATGTTTTTTCCTCCTTCAGTCGTGGAGTTCATCGTTTTCTACTCATAGCAAACGTTGACTATTGTAGTGCTTTGACAAAGGATCAACTAACGCCGCCACTTTTTTGGTCTTCTCGCTCTGTTCCTAGTCTTTCGTCCTTCAAACACGCAGCTGAATCAGTAGCCAAGTTATGCGTTAGAAAACAACCTATCGATCGATTGGATCGACAGTCGTGCTTGTTGCACGTGACCCAGTAACTACATAATTCGAAGCAAACACTGGACAAACACCCCTCCCCTCAGAAGGGTTCCTGTACAAACTGGTTTACCCATAGTTTGAATAGTCCCATGGTCACCTAAGAACATCAACATTGGAGAACGAACAACTATTTTCAATGATTCCTCATACCTTTGCTCTTACATATCATATAGTTGACAATAGTGTATTTGATTGACCTTTGGCTGTTTAATGGCTGTTTCTACCGCTAACTAGGAGGTCTCGCCATGGGTTTCCCACAAGGTCATCTGCCAGCGGGCACATTTAGGCGAAATTTAAAAATGGGAAACTTGAGAAGACACTAGAAAGTCTGGACCATTACATTCGATATATGGGTGATATTTCTTGCATAATGGAAGATCATCATATGTCAAATATTCTAGAAGACTTCAAGCGTGCTCATAGCTCTCTTGATTTCCTGATGGGAACCGATGCCGATCTCCAGACAGGAAAATGGATCCACCAAACGATGAATCTGCAAGAAGAAGACGTGGAACGGCCAATACACTAACTTTCACAGCTTTGTGCCTCTGCGCTATTAGAGGATGTCTAGTCTATAGGGCCCGTAGCGTAGAATACCCTGAAAGACGAACTGAGATTACAAAACAAGTATTGCAAAATAAAAGTTACCCAGAGTATATCTTGACGAATACAGAACCAATTACACATCCAGAGCGATTTGTTTGCGTCCCAAGGGACGGATTTTTCTTGAAAGTGCCCTTCAAAGGGGAGACGCATACACAACGACTAGTGAGATCACTTAGAGCGATTGTAAGCTCAACATTCCCAGCCGTAAAACTGAAATGTGCCCTCCACCTCACCGATGATTCGAAAACAAGTGAAGGACCGGTTACCTGAGCTGACCTCATCCATGATCATCTATTCGTTTTAGTGTCCACGTGGCGCATCTTTCATAGATCGCACGGCCAGGCGCCTGTCTCAACGCATCAAAGAGCATTTCTCGAAAATCAATAGTGCTATTCTTAGTTACCCAGTCGATAGTGGTTATAAGATCGACACAAATGATTTATTCATTGTTGTGTAACGAGGTCCCCCAACCGATCAAAATCAGTTCGACCCCAGACCCTAACCACGGCTGAAGTGATCGTCATATGTCTACTGTGCTCGGATCTGTGCGCACAAAAGCAACTACGTTTTCAGGTACTACAACTGCCTTGGTCAAAGACGAAATATTCGAAGCGAGAAATGGCCCCTAAAAGCTCACTATCGGTGGTCGATTCATCATCAGCATCAGCACACACAGAACACCACATCACTGCACTCCACCACCACCCACCCTCCACCTATTATAACAATGACCTTCAACCCAACCAACGGCTAATCAAATGCACTATTGACACCTATATGAAATGTAAGAGCAAGAGTAAGAACCATTGAAAACAACTATTTGCTTTCAAATGTTGTTGGTAAGACAGCATTACGAATGTGAGTCATGATGGGGTGGAGAAATTTCGTACGCGCGCCTGTTTTTGGAGAAGGATGCGATTGGCGGATTTATTTGAAGTTGAGTGGGATTCACTTGAAGTTGAAATGCTATCATGTCAACCCGAATGGTTCGAACAACGTAATACTCCATTGTTTAGGGGTTAGGGCTGTCACTGATGGAGAACTTCGCACCCCTAGGATAAATTACTTGTTAATATCGGTTGGTTGACACCACCCCAACACCTGCCATTCCTGCACACGAGGTGAACTGCGACAAAGATCCGGAGTTCGTTTTGGGGCATTAACATCATAGCTAACGTCAGATCAGCATGCGATAGTATTTTCATGCCTTCAAACAAGTTCAATTAATATTAGTACAATTTTCCCCTTTTTCTTTATGATTACAAGCCTATAAATGACGATCTTTCTGTTGATCTATACACGTGACGAAATAGGAAAGTACGGAGAAGTAATTTCTATGATTCGCATCGGACGTAAGGCCACAATTGCAAAGGGCCCAACACCTGTTCAGGTGATAATTAGGTTACCATGGGAAGGGAACGTGTGCCCTGAATGAAACCGATGTCCTGCGATACTCATTTCAAGCAGACACACACACAGACACTGGGGCGTACCGTCAGACGGATCGGCTCGGGTGGTGGTCAAAAGTACACTTGATTGTCTGAGTGTCGTTACAAACCGACAAGGTTGGGCCTGAACTGGCCATCGAGTAGGCTTCAGTCTAACATTAGGTGAAGATGAACGATTGCTTCGTGAATGGCCCGTGCAGCTCAAGGCCGTTAAACAATGAAAAATGACTTGGAGTGGAACCAATAGGATTACTGGATTTAATTTCGCACCAGCGACTGGGAGTTTAAGCTAAATCACATCTATGGGTAAAGGTACATTGTTCGGTAACACAACGTCGTCGACGTTCTGGTTACCGCAAATAACCTTTCTTGAGACCACGTTAAAGTCGAATTACATCTACCTAAGCTGTACACCGGAACCTGGTTCATTTTTAGCGAAGACCTCCACGCGTCACAAAGATGACAACGCGCGTGAAATGAGGCCCGTAATTACCGTGCGCATTGTTATTTTTCAAGCAATGAATTCCAGTTTGCAACAAAATATTTCGAAACTTGATCATCCGAATGAGGACTGGTGATAAGAGGTCAACTGTGTGAGGACGTCACGAGCCCCCCTCCCCCTCCCCTTCATCATGAGGCGTGAACGTGTCAGCCCCGGTTGTCCAACCGATCCGCATCCGCTCCACACACTGGCTCAGGTCCAACATGACTGGTATGTATGGGAGGGGAATCAACCATGTTCTAGCTGACCCTTCGACAATCAACTCGACCCGACAAGGACACAACCAAAATGGACGCGCGTGTGGGGTTTTCTGGATAATTCCACCTGCAACTCAAATGTCATGTTGTCTAACCACCAATACACTTTGCCTCGCTGCGTGCTGACGTGTTCTGATTTGCACCACAGACTTTTTTGTCGCTCACCAGCCTTGTCGCATCGCTTCCCAGCCATGCATGATCATTCTTAGCATGAAATCTGTTGAATTAAACTCTCAAAATTAACCTTATGTGTTTAACGCCTCGAAAATCACGTTTGTTGATTGGGCAGCTATAAAAAAAGAGTGAGCATTCCATTGCATCCCAATTATGAGGTCAATTCAACAGATTCCATAATGAAAGTACTTATTGACTGGACATTATCGTACAAGGCTGAGTAACGACTGGAAAACCTGTAGGGAGCTAATATGACGGGAGTGGGAAAAACGAAGGTCGTGTATAAACACTTTGTATTACTGATGATGCTTGACATAGACTGAAAAAAACCGTGTGGTACTATAAAGGCCTTTCAACGATTAATGTACATTTGATATCGAATGACAGATCATCCCATAAACTCCTAGTGTTAATTCCTGTAGTCTTATTGTCTAGGTAGGAACTACCGAAAGTGCGATGACAAACGTTTATAAAATGTACCAACAGTCATAAATCAACTTGAATTGTGCTTTTACACATTAAAAAACCATCACGCAGCCTGCATTCATATCACACCACAATCACCATCAGCGAAGGCTGACAAGAGTGGCCTCGCAGTCAAACAGTTTGGGTAGGAGAACGTTTCACTAGTCTCAAGTAAACCAACATATCCGATCAAAATACCGCCTGAGGATGACATCAAAACTTGTTTCTTGCTGGCTGTGGTACATATTTTTGTTTCCTAATTTACAGTTCAGATACAGAGCACATTTTGCTTCAAAAACAAACACAACAACAACAGTTGGCGAAATGCAGGTCACGCTCAGACGGCACACTTACAATATCGCTGTGATGGTACAATGGATTCCGAATACTTCTTGGTTTGTGAAATACGAAGAGGCGGTGGTTTCAGATCACATTCGGAATCTTCCAAGTCATCGTCATCATCATCATCATCATGGTAAGCTTCTCTAGACTCCTCAAGTTTCGCGGTTGGCTGTGACCGTGGTGCCGCCTCTGGGGCTCGTTTTGGATGCCGACCGCCTTCACGATTTTCCTGACTTCTGGATGTTGATCCGGATGGGAATGTTGTTGTTGGCGGTGGTGGAGGTGGTGGACGATGTGCCGGTCGCCGAGCTTTCAAAGCTCCTTGGTCATTCACACGAGGATCATAGGAACTGTGCTCATAGGATCTTTCACTAAATTCGGGTGATTTTTTTGTCCATTCCTCTTCCCACGGTTCACTACCGTTTGGGATCGACCCTCCTACGTTCACATACGTTGGCTCCGTATCTATCGTTCGCGCAGGAAGAGGGCAAAGATTATTGGTGTAAATATTACATTCACTCCTGAAAAAGATGGCATCGTAACGACTTAACGATATTCAAAAATAATTCTTCTCTTCTGAAACCAAATTTAAATTTACTTGTTTCTGAGACATGGGGGTTGTTCGCTAGAGTTAAGAAAATTTTGACCCATCATACGGCGGGCAGTGGTCAAACGGTCATCATGGTGGACTTTGGGCCATTCTATCTCGGGTCCGGATCCGGCTGCCGACGCCCCAGCCTCTAACCGATTGCGATCCCCTTCGTGAAACATTTTATCATTATTATATAATACAGAAGGAAGTAAATAAAAAAAATAGAAGAATATGTTTTAACATGCTTTTAGATCCCTATAGAAATGTGAAACATTACACCGCTCATCTCATTGGAGCTCGTAACGAAACTCCAAAGCTAATCACTCTCGATTAATAGAGGATAGCTTCTCGTTGACCCAAGCCACCTGACAACGTCGTACTTGAATATATAGACAGGCAACGTGAATAGTTATCCAGACCGCGTCACTCCATAAGATGTGGGTCCAACGTGTCTGACCGCTCACCCAAGGATCTTGAAGTCTTACCGGTGCGATCGATGGTATTCACGGTTTCGGTCCGTTCCCTCGGCGAAAGTACTTTTAAGATATCAGTTGACTCTGATAAAACGGACCAGAATCCGATGCAATTGGTCTGTTTCAGTCTTATTCGGTCCCTTGTGGTCAACTAAAGAAATGTAGAGCCGGTTTCGTCTGATATCTGGTCAGATCCGTTCGTTTGACAAATCCGAACTGTGAACACATGTGACACAAGTGAACACAAAAGCGCACCGTCGGAAAACGAAGCGGAGACGCTATTTGTATACTGAGTAAGCGGTTTTGATAACCGTACTTAGTTTTCCTACCAACTCATTGGTTTATTCTTTCGAATACTCTCAAGTCTCAGCGTCGATGAATGACCGAAAATGTTCATGGTAATCCTCACTGCAGACCCTTCAAACTACACTGCGAGCGGCTGTTGCGTCCCATGAACTTTAGTTCTGAAGCATGTCCACACTGCCATGTGTAGACTGTCAACAAGCTATTGGAAGACATCCCATCTTCCTAGCCTCATTCGGAGTGACACCCTTTAAACTTGCAAATGAACAGGTATCCACGGTGCCATTATTGTGGCTTCCTAAGCAGAATTCGGAAAGTTTCATGAGGAAATCAGATGGAGTTGAGCTCTTGATACGTTTGTATTGAGGGGCTTAGTTTAATAAAGTATGTACATTTCAGAAATAGCGTGAAAAGTGGCAACCATTTCGTGGATTTCACCCGTGAAATCTAGTGGTATCAATCGAGTGATGCATAAAATCCCGAAATCATCGGCGACAGAGAACGAGATTGTCTGATGGTACGGTACTATTAGATAGATTACGATAAGATTACAAAATGTACAAACTTCGAATTGTGAGGTGTCTGGGTTTAGTTGTATTCACCGTTAAGGCATGGTCGATGATGGTGCATCTCTTAGTAAATAATTATCCAGAAAAAGTCAAGGGGTGTCAAACAGCGTATGCCTATGCGTTTAACTGTGTCTGAAGGCCGGTGGACCCGCTCGCTGGCAGTCGAAACGAGGTGTGTCATGTGATGCGTGTGTAGAGAACAGAGATGACAGTGATTCGCCGCTCAAGGAGGAGACCAATCAGACGAAAGAAGCCGGGGCGTACATCAAAGGAACTGCGATCGAGACCAGCGTTTGTGGGCCATTCATCAGGTTGAGTGCGTATGAATTGTATGTGGCTCACAAAGGGAACTAATTAGACGAAGGCAGCCTAGGCGCACGCGGATGAACTGGGGTGTGGGGCCGTCTACCATATTGGTGTGTCGAGTATGCCAAACGGCGTAGAGGTTCTGGACAGGAAGAACAATGCAGTGTGTGAATGTCGACTATATGGGGGGGAGGGGAAAAAACGAATGTCGACGGGCAGCAAAATCTGACCCGTGAGGAAAATAAACATGGAGATAACTTAAGAATAAACTGTGAATCTGGGATCAGACTTAACACATTTAGTCCCCGAGACTCACCAGACTACAACTTCCCGGTTATCAGAAATAACAATTGTTCAACCACTGAGCTCTACTGGCCGTTTTCGAATCATCTACCAGTGTTTATCCTGTTCCCGCAGGCGCGCGTTTGTCGCACCCGGAATCGAATGCCAATGTTGCAAATCAGTTATCTGTCTTCCTCGTTCTGTAATCCTATCAGGACTCGGGAAGCTCACGCGGTACTGGAGCGAGGGTTGTGTGCAGTCGCGTGAATGAATCTTATCCACGACGCAGATTTTTATCGTCCGAATCGTAGCAGAATTTGCCATAGTTTACAAAGATTCAATTGATATGCTACTGAAATCAGCACGCTTGGTGTATTGGGACCTTATGTGATTCACCACTCTAGATTACGGAGTCATGGTTTCTAGTTATCCTTGTTGGTATTGTGGGTTGTTTCAGGCATTGGAGTGTGTATCATGCAATACCAATGTAACAATATAGAAAAAGCATGTACAAACATTCATACATAGTTCAACATCGAGGAAAGCCGTTGTATGTTCCAGGGAATCCCACATAAGTGCAAGTAAGACCACCCATCGCACTACCCTCCGACCACGCACGCGGAAAGTAGTACGATTGATGGCCTAACTTGAATTCATTGGGGATTCAATTGAAGTTACAACGGTGTCATTTGAAGCCGTAATAATAAAGCGCGTAGAATTCACTTCGAAATAGTCGCCATAAGATACCACCTGATTTCGTCTAGCTTTGTCGTCGCGTTCGTGCAAGACGAAGATTGCAACATCATGTTTCAAGTTTTGGTTTGAAATCAAATAGACGGTCGAAATGGACTGCATATTACCCAAAATACAAAGAAAGCAGTGTTGTTACCGTCTTGTTTGTTGGTTGAAGAAAGAACTAACTCGTCTGTTCAAATGCTAACACCTAACCCAACTTGGTCATCAACTTTTGGTATTAATGGTGAGCGAAAACAACGAAAAAGTTGCACCTCATTGTCTCCCGATTTGTTAGTGAAAATTCAATAAGCAATGTTAGCCAGTGATCTCAAGTAGCCGTACTCAAACGCACACACCACATTTCATTGTATTATCTCCAGCTAGTGGTAAGAGCGTTCGCCGGAATCGTATAACACTGATCGATAAATTAGTCGTAAGCGAACAGAAATATTGATGAACTTGATCTCCGTGAGAAGAAATGGAATGGTTCTATTGAAAAGCATTGGAGATCAACTTCCGTGCCCGACGTAATAATGGAATTGTTCAAACACAAAGAGAACAATGGTGGGAGATAACGGTATTTTATGGAAATCCCATTTACAACAATCAAATCTACGAGGTCCACTGGATAGAAATGCGATCAAAATTGCCTTGTGGAAGATGTGGGATTCACGGTAATTTACGCTGTGTTGTTTGTCAACACCAATAGGTCATAGTTAGTCTAAACCTTACCTTCGTCCATTGTTTGATTCATTCTATGTCTCGGCCGATGTCGCTGTCGCGGTCGTTCATCTTCGATCTTGGGCTTCGATTCGGCTCGTTGTACGGGGGGTTTCGGAGGTGATAGGTGACGTGCCTTGCGACTAGTCTTCTTCTCTTTAGCCATCCCAGACGCTAAAGTAAAACAATGCTGTCTGCTTAAATAGAGTCATGTGTGAATACAGAAACAGAGAAACAATCACACTCTCATTCTGTACTTCAACGTAGGACAGTTAGTAAGGCCAAATTTCTCAACCGTTATTTAGCTGGTACACTCCGAACGACCACAGAGCTTGTTTGTTATTATCTTGTACGTACACATACTCATACGCACACGCACACACACACACACACACACACACACACACTTTATCTCATTGTATATCAAGCTCCCTTGTTGCTACTTCATCACGATCGATTATTTATTTCGTCTTTCGTGTGTGTGCAATGGAAATGGCCCAACACACCATCAGACAGAACCACAAACCATAACCCTGAGATCTGAAGTGGAAAGCCACAAAAGCCTCAGAAAACTTCTGCGTGCTAACGATCCGGGTAATGATCCATTGTTATCTGCCACATCTTGCGCGACTATCAACTGCATACTTGTAGAGTTCAACTATTTTTGTATTCCACGTATACATATTCGGGTTTTGACCTTTCCCGTAACATAATAAGCTTGAGGGTCATGGGACCTTGTGTGATCTGGCAGGTAGTAACCAAATGGTCGACCCATGCATGAACCGAATCAAACGGAAACGTATCACTTTTATTCAAACGGCATTTAATTTGCCTTGGTGATGATTTTGACCCCTGTTATCTTGGTTTATTTATTCGACCTTTCAATTTACTTCTCAAATTTTGGGTAGTGGTTATAGTTGTTGTCACTTTGTATTGCGAGACAGATTGTTCTTGATCCTTCTCCTGAACGTTAAAAGACAGGATAACAAAAAACGGCACAAACACACTTACTAAACAGCAATTTTGGGTTTGAGAATACTGTCCTATGATTTGCAAGAGAATGATTGCTTGATTAGTGCAGGTTGAGGTCCATGGTCGTACCAACCGGCAAGCTGCGTCCACCCGTGCGAATCACGAAACCCACTGGTCCGATGCGCGCGTGACCGACCTTCGCACTTCACAGTCTGGACGGAAGCATGTATTCACTTAACAATGACCAGAGTGGAATTGATTTCAAGTGCCAGAGGTGAGCAGAATCACCAACTCACTCATGTACGCCCGATCCGGCGGGCATTACCTACAGGTTGAAGCTGAGCTGTGTGAATTTGCGCAAATCGCTCTCGAACAATTTGATTCGTTCATTTTACACAACAGTTCGGTGATCAAACGTCGTATACTGTGTAGAAATCAATGCCTTTTTCTACGGCTGTTGTTTGACGCAAAAAAACACTGCCGGTTCTGCACGAACAGGCTAGTACAGTTTAAAAGAGACCACTTACTGAATAGGAATTTACTTCTCTGAACACTTCGAACATGCCACTAAGTGTAACGAAGCCGTGTGAGTGACGTTCGCTGAACAGTTCGTAAAAGATCCCCACAGGCTGTTACAACAAATGAGATCATAACTTGGTCAGGATTAAAACCAGAAACCCAGTTGTACACTGTGATCAAGACGAACAGGTACGTTCCAGAAATGTGGAAAGCATTAGGTTAAGCAATGTGCGTGATATGGCTATGAACCTAATTGTGAAGATGCGGATCAACAATGTCTGATGAGGCCATTCAATTAAAGTGCACTGAAAATACTGTGTTACAGGTTCAACATCAATGCGTGAAACTAATATCATTCTGAGTCCGAGTCACTGTCAAGTGTAGGTATGTTGAAATGTCCGTGAGCATCGCATTCCATCTCTCAGATGAGCATTTGTTCAGTGGGTCAAAAGAGCAAAACCGAAGCTTACTTTGTTGATCTTGTATCTGAGACTCCGGTCGTTTACGTTGTTCACCAGATGAAGTGACACTAAATATTCGGGGTCCTTGGCCACCCTTGGTAGCATGTTTCCGTGGTCCTGTCTCGTTGTGTATGTCGTATTCGTCTGGATAGGGCGAACCTCGTTTGGCTGGGTCTACCGATTTTGACGTCTCCAAGGATTTATGCGTGTCAGAAGCACGGGAAGGATATGAACTGCGTTTCACATGGTCTGCTTCCTTGTTTGACAATTTCTGGCTGGAGTTTTTTGAACTCATTTGACCGGAAATCGATTCCGTATTATCCTGCTTTGCCGCAGATGAACGTCGACGGTGGGATTCGAAGGTTTCTAGTGAATGGAATTTAAAGGGAGTTTTTATGGCAACTGCTAGAAAAACTGTCGCCTAATTTAAAATGCAGCCCGCTTTTGGATACAAGGTGTACTGTAGATTTCGTAATTGGATAGTAACAACTCCACAACCATCGCGTGGAGATAATCACTCTTATAGACATACACAGACAACCTGCGGACTGATGTGTGCAAGAAATATATCGGGTTGACGGGTGAAACAGAAGCTTTGATGTCGTTTTACCGAAATTTCTAATAAAATCATCAAGCAAACCATTACAGGACTGTCTGAACCCAAACCAATTCAAATAGATAGACACATTGGATTATCCGTTTGGGGTTATTTCTGCTACTTTTGTAAACCTTCTTTTGACCCTCAAGTAGACTTTAAGTCCGTGATGAAAGGGGCGCCCGATTGACCTTCGCGCAGAAAATTTATTTAATGGGATGGCTCAAGTGTGCTAAAAACGGCAGCAGTTAGACTGTTTAATGATTATTGAACGCTCACACAATGGCAGATCCAAATCAATTTTACCAAACATCAGTGACTATGAACGGTTGCATTTTACTTGGTTAAGTGAGGGAAAAAGTACTTGAATATCGATACCATGTACGCAGAATTGCAAACACCTCAAAATATCAGACATTCACATGCTAAGTTGGCGGTCTGGTCTCCGGCTATTTCCCTCGAACTATTCGTTAAGGGAATACCCCATCAATCGGCGCGAAGCACAAATGAAACCCCACCCTGACCCGTTATTTTCACCTAAAAGAAACAAAGTGCAACACCGCTGCATGAGTCACTCAAAGTTTCTCGGATTAAGCATTTTACTCGATCCTTGAGTTAGAACACATGATATTTCCGAAGAACAAAGGGATGTACAACCCTTCTTCAACCATGAAGAAGAGGAGGAACTTGCAGCCGGTTGTGAACAAGAGTCGAATGCAATCTTACCCTCCAGATACGCTGGAAAAGTAGGCTAGATTTTTTAATACTCTTATGTACTAGGGGAAAAGGACAGCTGGCACAAACATCCAAAGGGAATTTTTTCTTCTGATACACAAGCAGTTGGTTTCTTGTCATAATATTGCTGTGTCTCGCATTTTTGTTTTGCAACTTTTCTACGGACGGCCTGAGCAACCGATCTCCACTAAAAATCCTAACAAACCAGCACTTCAATGTAAATCAGAAGACGGCAGTATAGCACGCCAGAGGACAATGCATTTACATGGACGAACAAAATGATATTCAAAACAAAAATAGAACAGTCCCGGAAATTTGGTGTCCAACCAGATTTATTTCGCCTTGTTGGGTCGATTAGTTTTACATCACGCCTACCAATGTAGTCGATTGATCTCTAGTCCAATTCTGTCGAACTGATTACAACATTCGTTCAGCTGAAAAATAAAGCCTCATGCAATGTGAAGACTGACTGAATATCGATTGATCGACCCGACTTGACACGCTCAAAGCGATTAGTAACTCCGATTCGGGGAGGTTTTCGCAACACCCCGACAAATAACACCAGAGGTAAAATCTGACTTGATTGAGTTATAGACAGAGGGACGCAGTAACCAGTTTCATCTCGGATCATTGGGCTTCAGCCGATCTCTTTCGGTTGACGTGCCAGCTGGCGAGCACTCCCTTTCGAGACCTTGGCCAAGGCATATACAACCAGTATCCATCTTACAAGTCACGACCGGAGCTCACAACCTCGTCGTCTGCCCTCGTCAAGTTGATTACGGACTAACTGCAGGCTGGAAATCAAAACGTTGTGAATGTCCGGATAAAGAACAAAATTGTGCCACTGGGTTCGATCTCAGGTCGAGGACAGCGGAATGACCACCAGTATGTTGGTTATTCGCGAATAAAGTAGGTCTAGAGTCTTTGACTTGGTGATCGAGGACGAGTAGCAGCAATGTTTGAGGCTGTGGTGGGTTTACCAACTGATAAGCACCAACCACCACGCATGCCTAAGGAGAATATTGGGGCAAAGTGAATGTAGATTACCATTGAATAAGGCCACTGTCACTTGCTGATTTTCATTTACATGACAAGGTATTCCATGGAAGGTGAATTGACTGTTTTATTGACCACCGGATCATTTGGAATTACTCTGCAGCCTTGCAGGTTGCATTCCGTTATTCAAAGCTTATTGGTACATTTTCGAAAATAGGACGATTAATGTGAACCGACGACCGATAGTACAGAAACCAGTGAAACTTAGAACGATTTACACTAATTCTAACACTCACATTCTGGGGAACGTTTCCAGCATCTATCGCAAAAACTCATCACACACAGCTCCTTTCGCATCTGCATTTTCCCACTCCACACATTGCACTGGTAGTCTTTATGTATCGGGTGTCCCGGCTGCTGGTACCAGCTAGCATTGCAGTTACCAAATTTTTTTCAACGCACTGAATTGGAAGTGAACCGCGGGAAAAGCATAACGCACAACGGCAAACAGCTTGACGAAATCAATCAAGATTGAGCTATCCAGACCGAATTAATTATATACACAACCTCCTGGAACGCGAAAACCGTCGGGAAACATGGAGGCCACCAGCAGATTTATGTGGAGCTTCATTCGTAGATAAGTCTACCGGTGTGGATATCGAAGCTGTCAATCTATCATTCAATAGGGATATTGTGTCCCCCATTTCGACTGCTGCTGAAGATGACCCTCTAAAGTGCCTCCTTTGTGTATTTCCACCCCCGACGCTTACAAAGAATTAGTTCTTCTAAATTCTAGGAAATCCTCTGGACTGAATGGCCCCAGCCTTTGAGTTTTCATGGTGTATGGTCACTGTTTCGTCTATTTTCTCCGAATAGTTCAATTAGTACCTGGAAGATGGAAAAATTTCCGACTGCTGGAGGTTTGTGGTCATTACCTCCGTTCTTAAGATGGATTCTTCCAAATTCAGTCCCACTGCTTGCGCTTCAGTCGCTATGACAGTTTCTGAAAAGTTAGTTCTCTCATACGCGAAAGCTTTCCTAGACGTTTCATATCGCACCAGTTTGCTTATTTATTCTCACGGTCGACGCTCGATGCTCTTGCCACCCTGATATGTTACATTCCCTCGTCACTTGATACAAAGAGTAAAGTGGTTAAGATTTGAGTCCTAGACTACAGTGCTGCCCTAATTGTGTTGACAGGAATCTATTGCTCTCTTTTCTCTCCAATTCAGGAGTCCAGCTTCCCTTATTTCTCTGCTGAGCGATTATTTCCGTGACCGTCAGCAATTCCCCACGTTACGATGACACCAGCACTTATCTTGTTATTTCTACCCTCGGTGTCCCTCAAGGTGCCATACTATCACCGTTCCTATTTTTGGCCTACTTATCTTACATCCCTACCCAAGACAGTAACCTTCTTATCAAATACGCTGGCGACGTCATTCTTGGCTTGCCATATTTCTGAACCTTCTTTTTTCCCGACCATTTGAAATGGCACAGGGGAACTTTCTGAATGATTCGCCACACACAATTGGGTATTAATCCCCTCAAATGTGATGACACTTTAGTCTCCCTTATAAGAAACGATAAGTACTCTGATTTCACTGACTGTTGCACTCCAATATCAATTAATGGGAAACAACGGAATCACCAAGATTTTGTGAAATACCTTGGTGTGATATTGGACTGAAACATTAACTGGTCACGGCATGTAAGCCACATTTTTACTAAGACAAGACGTCTATCCGTTTAGGTGTCGCGTCGCAAATTCGAATTTGTACTGACACACTTCATCAAATGCTTTGTTTCTTCATAGATTCTGCCCCACTGGCTCTACGCCCCCCCCCCCCCTGTCATTTTTCCAGATCGGCGGCCGAAAGACTTCAAAGTAATTTCTCGGTCTCTTAAGCAACTGTCCTCTTGTGGTGGTACACCCAGACACCAATTCACTCATTTCATCATTACCCAACACATTAAAACTTGCCATAAGCTTTCTACAAAAATACTCACTGATTCTACCCACCCTATTTACGAACAACTAATTAAATGTGTTTCCCCTTCAGTCACTCGTTCCAAATACACGCGCTTGCATGCACGTAGCCGAGCTTATAGCTCTTCCATTATTCCGTACCTGGCAAGGATTTTAAATAGCCCCGAAACTGTTATAATGCATCTTAAAGAAAGATGGAATCGGTAATTCATCAGAACTCAATACTTTTTTGCAACGGAAACTTTTTCCACTTTGAGAATGTTGTTTGTTTATGTGAAAGATGAATACCCACCCTCTGGGGTGCATAAAGCATCTAATCTTGTCTTGTCGTCTCCAACTAATTTTGTATGAAATTCTGGTGAATTTCGAGAATGCATGATGGTCATATTCTGGTCAAACTCAGTGAACTACTTGGGCCGCTGAAGAGCCACTATAGGAGCCTGTGAGAATGACAAAGTACGCTCACAAGGGCACCTCCCTGGATATTTGCGTACAGAGCCATGCGTCATCGTTGGACATGGCTTTTTAACGGGAGGTAAGATGAAAACAGAAATCCGAACAGAACGGACGACCTAGTGATGTCATTCCTGATAAGTTTAAATGATAGATATTCAACGACTGCAAAGATTCTACCAATTGACCTGACGTTGCTAGAACCAACTTTTTCAAACGAGAATGAATGATGGTAAGTGGCTAACCCCTGTGGAGATTTGAGTAGACAGCGATACAACAATATAATGTGACAGCTCTACCTGGAGAAAAAGAAACTATCACACAGTGTTATGAGCTACAAAAACGAGGCGTCAACAAAACTGTCTGGACACACGATTGGCTCTAACCAACAAAGTCCTGCGAAAGTTGAACTGAACCGGAGAGGTATCAAAAGAAAAAGACGGATGTATTCGTATAAAGCTACTGTGAAATACATAATAATGCCTCATCAAAACAGATAGAAGACATAAATTGCGAGATGCAATCATTTCTTTTAATCTTCTCAGTCGCGTACGTAAAACATGCGATTTCGTGTTCAAATGGAGCACAGAGCAAAACAATGGAATAAATAGTGTCAAGCGAAATTAGGAAACCATTCGGTAAACTTGATTGGTTACCGCCACGGCAAGCACACATTGTGGGTCAGAAGTTTCTGTGCACACAGAGGGGGCTTAAGTCTACTTATCAACACAGCCTCACAAAAAGCTATAAGCTTTGGGTTCCGATTCCATGCAATCACTCGGAACGCTTGACCCGGATCAATCCGAGGACGAGAGGTCACAAGGTGTTTCGCGATCGATGAAGCCGGGTTTCTAGTCGTCGTCTGTTGTCCGGGTGGAGGATGACTCATCCACTGCACTAACCACTTCGGTACATGCTCCCCCATTCGTTGACTGAGGCAACGATCCGTTCTGCCTATGTAGGTGTCACCGCAGCTGCAGGTGAACTGATAAATGATGTGAGAGGCATTCAGTTTCGCTACTCTGTTTGAATGTGCTTGGAGGTTTAGTCGTTTGGTGGTTTGCGAAATCTGCAATTCAGCCGCCAAGTAGGTGCGCTTTAGCGCACACTTTAGATTTTGGCTAATCCGATTGAACAGATGATCCCCTTTAAATGGCAACACTAGAGTAACTCGTTTTTTCTCGACCGTATCGACTTGTACGGTCTTAGGCCTTTCTCTTTTGTGGATCTCAATGAACTTATCCGGGTATCCATTGGCACAAAGAGTTTGGGATAAGAACTCTTCTTCCTTTTTCAGTTGGTCTACACTGCAGATTTTACGCGCTCTGTGGAACAGGGTTTTGACCAAGTCCCTTTTGTAGGCAACTGGAGCGAAACTGGAGAACTGAATGTATTGTCCACTCCATGTTGCTTTACCATGGATAGTCTTCTGAATTGTCCCATTTGCAAGTTTTGTTATCATGATATCTAAAAAAAGGGAGGCTGCTGCCACTCTCTGTTTCACATGTGACTGATAGATTGGGATGTATGGTGTTCATTAGGTTGAAGAACTTAGTAAACCGTTCTTCCTCAGTAAAAATCAAAATATCATCGACATAACGCTTGTACAGGGTAAACTGGATGATATTCTGATGTACATTTTTCTCAATCATCCCCAAAAAGATATCTGCCAATGTGGGTCCAAGAGGGCTACCCATTGCCACACCGTCGATCTGTTTGTACGACTGTCCTTCAAAATGCTCCAAAAGATCGTACTGGACAGTGCCACAAGGCGTGTCAGATATAATTAAAACCGTATACGTTTATCGTCTGCCAATTCGACCAGTATTTAGGGCATAATTGGTTATCCGACCTTCATAGGTGTTGGATTACAAAATTCTGAAGGAATTTTTGTGAGAACGATGAATGTCAGTCGGAAATTCACTCATCAGGATTTCGTCATGAAAAAGGGTGTGAATACGCTCGCTTTCTCGATTATGTCGGAGCAAAAATAAGGTCAGCGGTGAGATGGACATATTTTCGGAAAAGCGTTCGCTGAAGATGACGGCTGGGAGGCCCAATGTTGAAGTTACACTTGCTTTGATTACAGCCAGCTCGAGGACAAACAACCAGACAATCTTGGTAAGTGAGAGCTTCGGCGCTTATCGGTTTTTCAATCGGGTACTTTTGAATTAACAAAAGAAACGAACGTAGAAGATTAGGGGCCAGATTAGATGCGCCCAAACGCGAAGATGGGCAGATTGATGCGCATTTGAACGCATGCAATAAAGGAGCTCCATCCGCCAAGTCAAGTATCTACTTCGTGCGTCCCGCTGGGCGAGTTTTCACTCCAGGGCGCCGTGTTGTCCCCCTTCTGATTTATTACGTATATCAGCAACCTACCAGTTCCTTCCTCGTCTGAAGATGTTGTTCTTTATCATGTTGTTTCTGATCCCTCTGAGTTCATTTTCCCACCCGATTTGGTTAGAAACCAAACGCCTTCAAGTCCTTTGAATGTTTTCAGCACTTCTTGTTCTCCATTCACTACAGATTCTGTTTTCCTTAAGTCCAAATCCTTATCTGGAGTGAGCTCTCCCAAACACCTGGGAATTGACTTTGATATTAATTTACGATGGACAACTCACATCCAAAGCCGTATTGGAAAACTGCGATGTCTCTTTTCAAATACGGGGACCGAGACAGTTCCGGACACCGCAATAAGTAACTTCCAAGCCTGTGTACCCTAAAGCTCTGCGTCGCGGCTTGCTAATAAGTAGTGTTTTCTCTATTCCCATCGATACTGCCCAAGCTGAACTCGTTGATCAACATATTGTGTCTTGTTCAAACCTAACCCACAAGATACTCCAGGACCCTACCCAACCACTACACACTGACTTGCCCATTTGTCGCCCCCATTCATCCAGTCGTTCTGCATTCCGTCATCTAACCTGCCGATCCCACCAATGTGATTTCTTGTCTCTATCAGGACCATATGCGATTCTCCCAGGTCAAAGGGTCATAATTCCCGCTATTTTCGGTAGCGCAGCTAGTCCCAGAGGCCACGGCAAATAGAAGCATTTCAGTCACGCAAACACGAAAAATGCTCGCCTAGGCACCGAGACCCACTAACCCACAACCGCCGAGACAAGCGGAAAAGCACACGACCCACGCGTTTAAAGACGCACGGTGTGGGACGCGATAAGGAGACAAACAGACGTTCGGAATTGCCTTCAAGGACATGTATAGTCTCATCACTACGTTTATTGGCCGTTCAATTTCAAGGTCACATTGGAAATCAAACACTACCCACGCGACACGTACGGTTCGGATTCAGTACGATGCACTCGGCGTGCGCGTGATCAGACAGGCCACAGGAAGCGCGAAGCCAAGTGGTAGACAAACAGCTTGCAACCAATCACAGGACGAAACGGTTGCTTGTGCGCATGCTTATCAACCGATCGAAACAAGAACTTGCTTAACCAATGAAATCAACTTCGGTGAGTGTCTCTGAATGATTCCGGAACTATTCATAAGGCCACGATGCTCTCAAGTTCACTTATAATCGTCCTGATTGCGTCCTGGGTACGGCTGGTAATGTGTGATCGCGATCAGTGCTCTCCGGGGCGCCATCCACTTCCCCACTCTCATCCGCATTTGCAAAGACCGATGTTGCAGCCTAATATGCCCGCCCCGAATTTTTCTGGACAGGCGGTAGTGGGCAAGGAGTTCAAAACCATCAGTTTATCAGACTACAAGGGCAAATGGGTGATTCTCGCCTTCTATCCACTTGATTTGTAAGTTCCATGTGCCGTGCTTCATTTTCCACTCTGGAAGTGGCTAGTTTTACGTGTGTATCCACGTAGTAGGGTGCACTGTTTCAAAAATCCGTATCATCTGTTCCATCGATTGGCTGGTAACCTGAGTGCACATTGTTAACCTTGTTTTGGGGACACTGACGTGGGTTTCCCGTTTCCCTTCAAACAGCACGTTCGTGTGTCCAACGGAAATAATCGCGTTCAGTGATCAGATGGAGCAGTTCGCACGACGTAACTGTGCCGTCATCTTCTGCTCTACTGACTCGGTTTATTCGCATCTGCAATGGACCAAAATGGATCGTAAGGTTGGCGGTATAGGCCAGCTGAACTTCCCGCTGCTGGCAGACAAGAATATGTCTATCTCTCGCGCCTATGGTGTTCTGGATGAGGAACAGGGTAATACCTACCGGTGAGTCGTGTTTGTGTTTGTTCCAGTGTCCGCTCCGCGGAAATGCAGGTCCACTGTGTTGTCTGTCAACCTTTTAGAACGTTTTCTCTCTCTCCGGGAATGGACTCGGGGCGAAAAACCTTCCAAACGTTACTTTCTGTGTATCATACTGAATTGACGGTTGTGCTGTCATCTCTTTTCAGTGGCAATTTCCTCATCGATCCCAAGGGGGTCCTGCGCCAGATCACGGTGAATGACCGACCGGTGGGCCGTTCCGTTGAAGAAGCCTTGCGTCTGCTCGATGCATTCATATTCCACGAGGAGCATGGAGAGGTCTGCCCGGCGAACTGGAAGCCTAAAAGCAAGACCATCGTGCCTACTCCGGATGGATCCAAAGCATATTTCTCCTCAGCCAACTAGTGAACAAGGCTGCTTAATCCCGGTTCTGTGTTTCGTTTCTGGTTTAAAATAAATTAGATAATACGGTGCATTGCGCAACTTCTGATTGGCTTCCGGGCTGGGTCGGCTTTGAGTTTATGCGTAGCGGCGACTGGGTCTTCGTCTCGAAACGACCGGTTTTTTTTTGTAGACAAATAACGGTCCGATGAGGTGGTAGGGCGTGCGAGTGGTCCGCCCCCCCCCCGGCGTGCGCCGCTGGAATCCATCGGGGGCAACGTGCTGTCAGCCAAGTGCAGCGGTTTCGGGCTTGTATGCGGCTGGTGGGTGGCTGTCCCGCCCGCGGAGCGTACCTGGACGGATGGGAGGTGGGAGACCGGTCGCTTGCGATGAGCCACCCAATTGACGAGCTAGTGTTTCCCCGGTCGAGGTCATCGGGCTGGTCAGTTTTTCCTTCCGAACTTGGGGACTCGCCTTCGCTGTTGGATCCGGCGTGTGAATCTGTATCAAAACGTGAGTTCAAGTCCTGTCGGGATCAACGGTGTTTAACACTTAGGTCATCTCGGTAGATGGATGGTGAAGGGGGAAACGCGAGCGTTATCTGCGGTCCGGCTGCTTCAGGACTGACCACAATCTGGTTTGTGTGATCCGTGGGGTTTGTTGGCTTTGAGCGCGTCTCTGCGCTGGAAGTGTCGCTGTTGCTTTGGACGAAGTGCTGGAGGGGCGTCTTAGCAGACTAGGGCTCCTGACCGAGTCGGCGAGCGAGATTTTCGGGAAACTGCGACGGTTCCGGGACGTCCGCAGCTTAGTCACCCAGTGGGTAGGTTTCTTCGAAAGTGGTCGTGTTTTCTGCTCCCGGTTCTTCGGATACGGAACTTAAGCGAGGCACAAGCGTGAGCTCGTATTCGAAGGTGTAGAGAGCGTAGTTTGCCAACGGCGTCTCGAATTTTCCGTTGTTTTATTTTTTTTTTTTGGGGGGGGGGGGATGGGAGAACACCCTGGGTGCTGATCCGATTAAACAACGGATGTCTCACTAAGCACCGAGTTTGGTTGAGAGACTGGTTCAGGCCATCGCGCTGCACTATTGATTGTTCAGACAGACTGCCGCTGATATCCGAACAGCTGGGGGAAACCAGTGAAACGAGTAACTAGACACGCCCGGTCTAGATGCACATTTCAGATGATCAGTCTCCTGTCATACAGTGATCGTATTTTCTATCAGACTGTGGGGACTTTATTTCAATATAGGTTACTTACCGGATTGTCGTTCATCCCCGGCGTTTGCACTGTAGCGCATAGGTGGTGAGGTCGGTGGCGGCGGGTGCCTTTTGTGTCCGTATTGTTTTTCGCTAAGAGCTGTCGAATAAATAAACAAGGCCAGAAGTTTAGACGGATAATGAGAAGCGATGACGTTCGTTCAGTGTATCCATAGGATATTCTATGAAAAACAAATAATATTAATGATTAACCAATCGGGACCCAGTACGGACCGGATCATACAATAGTCCTCCACCAAGGAGCACTAGCCGGGATCGCCCAAGTTGTTTCTTGTTGAGAGGAGTTGCATACAGGGTGGAAGATGGTCAAAAGGAAGTAGTCGCATAAGTAGCACCTGACATCGTGGAACGAAAAGCCAAATCATCACAAATATAAAATGTGAAGTAGTCCCCATCACAACGCTCAGTGTAAGTCGTATCGTGATCTCCCATCCATCTTCCCTTCCCGGGCATTTCTCCAGTTTGTTTCATCACTGATTTGATAAAAATTGTCCTTTATTAAATAGAAACTGACCAACGAAACGTTACTTATCTATCGTCATAGGGGCGAAACGGGTGAGGGATTTGAGTACAAAAACGATAGGGGCATTTTTTGTTAGAAGGCTTGAAAGAGGCTTAATAGCGGCAGCAGTAACACTCCAAATTAGAGTGAGGTTTGCATCTTGAAAGCACAAGTCAGAGACGGAAGCAAATGACTGGCCTGATCTATGTGCATCAATCAATTTATTGCGTAAAATAATTCGTTTGCGCAAATGAGCACACTGGTGTGTGACCCAGAGACTCGGATTCAACGCTTTCCGTAAACCAAATATCAATGTTATTGGACTAACATGTGATGAACTAAACTTGTTGGTCACCTACATTCAGAATGAAACGCAATTGACAAATGGAGTCGTACAATCGATTGACACAGATCGAGTCTAATTTATTATTGATGATATATCACGACCAAAATGATGATCATCATTTGGCTTGGTTGCAGCTGCCTTGACTTTTCACGCATCCTGTCTCCAGAATGATACTGGGTACAATGTGCCTATTTCGCTCGGTCGATGAGTATTGTGTGCCCGAAACCAAGCTCAATCAGTTAAGTGCAATGTTGCAGCACTAATGGTTGTGAATTCAAGCTCTGTTCAAGCCGTGCATCTTCCAGCAATAAGCATGAGTAAAGATGCAGCAAAACTCTCATGACCATAAACCATGCAATATGGGCGTTGCTCTGTCATCTTTCGCTGCGAGAAAGGTTTGGTTCAGCACACATTTGTTGATTAGTTGTTACCATGGTAGTGCATCGATCAGGTCGAAGACCTCAGGAGTAAATTTTAGCCATTTTTTCCATTCATGAGTGTATTTTTCTGGAGCGTAAAATTAAGGCCTAAGCTCGACTATCGTTGTCAATCCAAGGTAGGTATAGTACCTCGAACTGACAATACAGTGGCGGAAACATAGGAAGCCCCGGCAACTGGCGTTGTTTTGATTACCGATCGATAGCATGCGAAACTGCTCCCGTTTTTGGACACAGGTAGATTGTGACAGTAGCCCGCACACTGGTACTTAACCGAACGACAGAAACAAGCCACCATTGTGTGCAGATTCGTTCATGCAAAAACTCATCAGATCAAGATGTTTGGTCTTTATCACAACTCGCCCCGGATTCATTTCCTCAGTGTGCCTTGTTCGTTGAGGTGGGAAGTCTGAATAAGGTGGCTGGCCATCATATCACACGAAGGAAGTGTATGAAAAGTCTTACCACGGAATTTGGCTTGTCAGGGTGTTTTACGATCTTCGGGTGGGGATCTCGAGATCCACCTTCGACGGAGATAAAGTCACGAAGAGAAATCGCAGTGTATCCTATCCAATAGCGCTCTTGTATACACACTTTCTGTACCTACCTGATACTACGATTTGTAGTTCTCTTTTTGCTACTACTAAACCATAACCTTTTGGTTTCTGAGTTAGGTTCTTGATAAGATGTAACGACTGGAACTGCCGAACCTAGTACGGGGTAGGCGGCGGCTCAGATTGTGGTGAACTTTAGAACGAGGAGACACCAGACGGTCGTCAGCGTGCCGACAGCTGGTGACCTGGCCATGCTATGCGCGAAGAATGGCAGCCTAGATTCGGTAAAACGGCCTGAGAATACATGCAACAAATACAGAATGATGGTTTTCGAAGCGACCATCAAACAGCACTACCTCCGTGTGAAGTGAACAGATGAAAGAAAACGAGCGATATTCCAATGGATTTCCTACCGAATGGGAAAAAGCTACTACCCCATATTTGATATCTGATTTTTTTCTCATTGTTAAGTAGAGAAAATCATCGAATCGCTGTTTCATTCTCGAACGTTGGCAAAAACCAAAACGCCTATTATGATTCAAGATTACTGAACAAATAAACTGAACGGAACGGAATACTTATGTAAATGGGTGATGACCGCAAAATGCTTCCTATTTGGGACAGAGAAATAACAAATATTCGAACTGGTTGGGTCAATCCACAACGGAGTTGAGGACGTTAACTCTGTGAGCGAAATCTACCATAGCTTACCACATCAAGGAAAAATTAGAGAAGGTTAACAGCAGAATGACAAAAATTGACTCGTAAAAACAGTAAAGTGTTGGTGTAAGCAATCATTCATTTACTGCACAAGCGAGGAATGAAAGTGAATATATTCCAAACTGTGGGCTCGTGCTCGAAACAACGATGGTTTAGGACTTAAAATGTGACTTTCCATCACACATTTTGTTCAATCTGAGTAGAAGAAGAATTGACTGGTTGTTGATTCATCATGACATACTACTATTCAACTCACCACTGAAAGTATCATCCCTCACGGGAATGATCAGCTGTGCACACCCATCAAGACCACACTGGGACTCGAACCCGGGAAGACTCGTGGTAAGGTGTTTGACTCACAATCGTTCACCACGGGTTTGAGTCCCAATGGTGAGTTGAGTGTCCATACCGAATGCTGAATCATTTATTAAAAAGACCAGAACATCAGTTTTCCATAGTCTTTCTCTTCAGCACCAACAGCGATGAGTAATTCCTTCAAGTGTTAAGTACTAGTGCACATGGAGATGTACATGGTTCTTTTGTGGAATCTACATAATGGAATTTGACAAACTCTATTAGAACACCATTTAGTATGTATTCCTTCATCACTGATTCAATTGGCATGGACGTTGCTATAGCGAAGAGACAATCACACTATTCACTAATCGATAGTAATATGAAACACTTCTAGTTTGAAATGTCGACAGTAGCACCGCAGTAAAAAACACTCCAACAATGCAGTCACGCTTTCTGATCTTCCGCACTTTCAGGGTCTACCAAATAATAGCACAAATACGATAAAGATGTTGTCTGTGACTCTGGGGTGGTGAAAATAATTAAAATTCAGCAGAAGCTTTATTCTCAACAGACGACTGCACTCATGAACTACTGTGCATTATGATAAGCACAGGGACACTCGTTTGTTTGATTTTCTCGTTGGAATATTATTATTAGTTGTCGTTTGGACTGCTTTGTGGAGTATTTCAGCATGTCAGCCACTTCGAAGACGAGAATACCGACGACAGTAAACAATCTTTTACCGTTACCGCAAAAGCAAGTACTGTCACCACGACCAGGTTTCCGGAATATCACTTTGCACATACGTTTGGATCCAAGCGCAG
This sequence comes from Fasciola hepatica, assembly GCA_948099385.1. Classification (NCBI taxonomy): domain Eukaryota; kingdom Metazoa; phylum Platyhelminthes; class Trematoda; order Plagiorchiida; family Fasciolidae; genus Fasciola; species Fasciola hepatica. Next base: position 2,118,822 of record CANUEZ040000025.1, read on the forward strand.
AGGATGATTTCGCTCTTTTACTGTTGGTTAGCGCGATGGTTGAATTAAATGAGAGGTGCACGTCTATCGATTCAGGTGGTCCACACGGAATATGTCTGACAGAAGGTTTAGTGCATGAACTGGTGGATCCAGTTCAAAGTAATATAAGACAAAGTTTAGAATAAATCAACAACCAGGTTATAAAACTCAAACGGACTAGTTTTTGTTCCACAAAGTTAATTTGGGTTTATTCGGTTGTAAAACCAGTCTTGAAAAAGGTTACCCGTGGTGACCGAAACGTCAACAACCTACCAACGATTTCGACTACGCCGCGTTATTGAGCAATAAAATTCTACCAAATCACAATTTTCTTCAAAACCGCATCGTCCTACTGGTGTTCAACGAAAGATCATGGGTTAGTGAGAAACAATATACACTCAATTCTATCAAATGTCGTAACCTCGGGAAGCAGCAATTTGTCGAATATCCCCCAAACTTGGGAAACCCAATCCCAAACTTATGATTTTCATAGATTTTCAACCTTGAACAATAGCACGGTCAAAAGTCGCAATCTGCAAAATGTTCCCATCATCATTGTAATCTCATTTGAATCGTGAGGACGAAGAGTTCAATTATTTCGTCGATTAACATGGTTGATCTTTAGAACGAGTGCACAGTCCCAAACCAGCCTCACTGAATCACTATAAGAATGGGTCTCCGAAACGCGGTACTCGATTGGCAAAGGCTGTTATCACACATGGTTGGTCAAAATGAATCATCTGTTGGACCACTAATCTACAGTCTGTCTCATCAGTAACGCCCGAAACGTCGTCGATCATGAGCTGGCAAAATGAAAGTGGTCGTGGTCTGATGGTCACAAGGTCCATGAAGCAAACGTCTTGATTGAAAACTGATTGACTGAGTGCGTGCGTGCGTGTGTGCGTGTGTGTGTGTGTGTGTGTGTGTGTGTGTGTGTGTGTACGCACGCGTGAGCAAGCTAGGATCAGTAGCAAAGTGCAGCGGAGTTGAATACCGATCGTAATGGGGTCGTTGGTTGCAACCACCCAAAACATTACAAACAACGAAAATCAGTCATTCTCGATCGCAGCCATGCTAAGCAAGATTCAGAGAATTCGTTTGATTTGTCTCTTTATCGAGAATCAGTGTATAGATTATTATTTGACAATACACTGACAATTTCTAGAAAGCGGTATGCGGCAAACAGACAGAATAACGTAATCGACGCGATCACTTTCCAACGGATAAGAACAGTAGGATCAATAATCCCGAGACCCCACGGGCTACCCGGAACGCACAACACTGGCAGCTCAATGCGATCCACACTCGACATGCTGGCTTACCCTAACGTAGCATCGCGCGATGGCTAGCTGAGTTCCTCGATCCGATAAGACGGTAAATTTTCACCCCACAGTCTAACAGACACTTTTCAATTGGTCCACGCAATTCAATACGGAAACGAGAATTCACAATTATGATTTCTCCAGATGTTTCGTCATTGTTCACAAAGGTGCCTTTATCGGAAACAAAAGACTAAATTTGCGATTACATGTCAACAAAAGAAATCAGCTTAGGTATGCCTGTGGAAAACTGCAAAGAACTTCTAAGATTCTGCACTTCAAACGTCCAGTTCCAATTCGACGGTAATATCTGCGGACAAAAAGATGGCACAGCGATAGGATCCCCACTTGGCCCTTTGCGTGCCGATATGTTGAAAACCACCTTGAATCCAACCATGAGTTGCTTGTCGATGTATAAAGATAAGTCGATGATATCTTCTGCCTAGAACCGTGCGAATATAGAGTGCATGAGTTACTACAAGCGTTCAATGAGTCGCAACCGAATCTGAAATCCACAATAAAGCTAGAAGAAAATGAATCACCGCCTTTCCCAGATGTTCTTCTGAAAAGATACTCAGATGGATCGATCGAGCCAAATGTCTAGCACAAACAAACCTGGCAGGAGCAGTATACTCAGTTTCAAAGTTTCGTACACACAGCAGAAATGAAATTTAGTACGATGTCATATCCACAGAGAGCGTCAGGTATGCTCCGAAACCAAAATCTCAGAAGCAACAGAAATGATCTGCAATGTAGTGCGAGAAAACGGATATTCAGAGGATTTCTTCCGACAACATATGGACATTGACTCCCGGCCTAAATATCCAAATGTCCCGAAAAACCCCATTCACACATACATAGAATTTGAGGGAGACGTGGCATCTGAAACGATGAGTCGTGGACCATTGCATGCGCTAGCAAATATATTAAACGCCGCGAAACTTAGGATCTTGTTCAACAAAAGTCCGCACTTACGATTGAGACTCAGAGACTGACTACCAATCCATTCGATCCCATTTTGTGTGTACTCTTATTCATGTTCCTGTGAAGCGGAATACGTGGGAAGAACAACTGGGCGTCTGTCTGAACGAATTCAAGAACATTGCCCTAGTTGTCTAGCGAAAGGAATCCACAAAACGGTAACTAATGCGACCTTAGCCCACGAGATCGATACGGGCACCAGCTAACACGAGACGAAGTGTTCAAGGTCACAAAGGCGCTCCAAAGAGGTCAGACAATGAATCCTAACAACAACCGACGCGACTGCGATCAGGTTGCATTGACTAATCTTGTGTTCGCAAAAACAGTTCGTTAAGGCACTGCTTCTTCCCTGGCCAAAGTTGGGCAAGGTAGTGAGACAGGCACACGCAACCGGCGAAATCAGTGGCGCAATTGTCCACGCGAATGCATTATCATCAGCCTCACAGTTGCTATTGTGAATTCCTGTGAACACTGAACTATTTACAAACTTCGATTTTACGAAAAACCCCATACATGCACTGTATTGGCTTGATATGAAGTAAAAAAGAGACAGATCTGTATGTGCCACTTACCGTTTTCTAAGAAAAATTGACCATGAGAATATTTCACGACTAGCATATTGCTAGAAATTTCGTTTACTCCTCAAAATCGCCTAGGTGAAACGATCCGAAGTTTATATAACCGATGTTTGCGATTGCAATGAGCAAACGTAAAGCATTACCTTTCTACAAAATGAGTTAACATTCAATCCGTTAAGCTTGTTCGAACTCGCTAATAAACTGGAAAATATTGTATTGTATCCCATGAGTTTTGTAAGCTCATGTGGTTACATTTCCGTCAAAGCATTCGCTCAAAAAAACATCCCATTCAGATTTCATCCTATGCATAAAATAAATCAAAAGAACAGAAGTTGATGCACCGAGATTAGCGCATCGTTAGTGGATACTCTGTCTTGTTGGGACAAGATAGTGAGAATGATATCATTGCCTCTACAATAGGAGCTAGACAATTTTGAAGCATGTCCAGATATGAAATTCCTATTGAGAATCAGTAAAATGGAATCTGTTTGTATTTGCGACGTTTCCATCGATTTCTCACGTCATTGGCTGATGAGCGTATCCGGCATGAGGAATTGAACTCGCTTGATCAGCTCAGTAACAAAGGGCACATAAAGCTGCTATCTGCTTAACTGTTAGCCTGTTCACAGTTGATGAAGCAAATATTCTCCCCGGATACTTGAAGCAATGAGTAGTTTACACAACTGGTCAGTACAGCAGAAATAATGCCAGATGTTAACATTTCGTTAGTTTTTCTCTCATACTGACGAGCAATGTGACAATTATTAATGCTTTCCTTCTCACAATCGACTTCATGAAGTGCCTAGGGATAACAATAAACTGACAAACATAAAGTACTAACTGAGTGATGTACTAATCTCGGTGCATAAACTTCAGTTCTTTTGATCTTGTTTTACGTTTAAGATAAAATCTGAATGAAATGGTTGTTTGAGCCGATGTTTTTGACCGAAGTGCAATCCCGTGAGCTTACAAAAGTCATGCAGTACTATACAATGTTTTCTGGCTCAGTCAATACCCTCACAGTCTACTGGCTGCCACTCAAGACATGAAGAGACTCGGAGTTTGTTCATCTGGATGTCAGTGTGACTTCTCGGTGTGAGAGCATGAACAGAAAACTAGCAATCATTGAGAAGGCAAAGATTCTGGAGATGGTTTCTGAAGCGAAAAGTTTTGACGTTTCGCGGAAAACCATGAGGAACGTGACTACACACAACACTGTTTCAAGATTGTGTTTGTGTAAACCACAGCAAAAACTTGATGAAGTAAGTGCTGTCACTTTCCAGTGGATCTCTAGAATGAGAGAAAAACACTTGTCAACGCTTGAAAAGAAAACACAGCAGAATTACGTTGCACAATTTGCATCAACATAGCTTCACAAAAGGCTGAAAGCTTCGGGTTCCGACCCAGATTAATCTGATGACGAAAGGTCACATAGTGTTTCGCGATTGATGAAGCCGGGTTTCTTGTGATCGTTTGCTGTCTGGACGAGGGATGACTCATGAACTGCACTTGCCATTTCCGCACATGCTCCCCCAGTCTACGACTGAGACCCGTTCTGCCTGTGCAGGTGTCAACCCAACTGCAGCTGAACTGATAGGTGACAAGATGGGTCACAGGCTGTTGAAGTGGACTCCCACGGCCGTCATTTGTTGCGGGTTGGGATAAACGAATTGCCGATCGATAATTCGATGTATATTCTTAATGGCTTGAGAATGAAATCACCGAAAACATATGTTCGCCTACAACTCGTGTTGTGAGTACTATGATGGGCTTATTCCGCAGTCTAAAATATTCTTAATCATTTGACTTCCATTCAAGGAAGACTGAATTTCATCTACAGTGCATTTCACCTGATTTGTAAGCAGACTGGTGAGGAAATTCGAAGAAACATGTTCCGTTCAGAATCCAAAGATGTGTGGTATGTCAAGGTACCAAAAAGCGAGTCGAATGCATAAGTACAGTAAAAAATCGAAAGGATGCAGAAGTGAAGTCGGTGAACTCCTTAAGTTCACTAAAACTCAAGTAACTAAATAAATGTGGCATTATCAGGGTAATGCGTCAGAGTAAATCTTAGAGGGAGAAAATCCAAAACTGTCTGGAAAATGTCCATCTTCTTGGAACGATCGAGGTCACCATAAGTGTTTGAAAAATGTGGACAGGTTCTGAGTCCACTTCCTGCGACAGCACTCAAATTCAAAACTCGTAACTGAGGTGCTGGGATTTAACAACATGCCGTTGGCTTACTTTTCACACAAGCAACTTATTAATCAGCCTCGGCCTCTTTCCGGCAAATCTACTAAGCATATATTGCATAATAAGGAGGATAGGAGGGAAGAAGCATAATTATAAGGACAAATTTTTCACTTAAAATTGCAAATGACCCAAGCAACTTAGAAATAATCAAAAAATACTAAAAACGGGCAAAAGGATAGACCACTACTTAATAGGAGCCAAATGCCCCAATTTTGAAATGTAGCGATTCTCCAAAATGCAGCAATTTCTCCTTCGCCCGACAGATGTGACATTTCCCGGACTTGAGTGTATTGCGAGGTACACACCACAGTTTTCAGACCTCTCCCCTCCCTTGAATTTCATCATTTGCGATCCTATCTCACCTCTTACCAACTATTAAACAGTCCCATTCTAAACTAGGATACCGAATTCCACTCAGCATTCTTGTAATGAAGCAAAAATATCGGGAACATAAGAACATTAACCATGACAAAAGTATCCGACTGCCAAACACATACCCTAATCAAACTTTCAAAATCGCATGCTACGACTATTCTGCGTCGAGTACATGCAAACCCATTCGTTGCATGCGTTTCACGGAAGACTGAGTCAAGAATTCAGTTATCGACATATATATATATATATATATATATATATATATATATATATATATATATATATATATATATATATATATATATTAGCATCTCTGCACATTCGGCGAGTTAAATTTCCTCAAAAGTTCTTCACTGAGATGAGATCGGGATGCACGGGGCCATCGTAACACTAAGCATTTATCTGCTGATCCCAGCTTAGGCACCTTAACATGAACACAAACGCACTCACTCAGTCGCGCAGTTTTGAATCAAGTCATGTTTGCTTAGTGGACCTTGTGATCATCAGACCTTAAGGCGACAGGTGAACTGGACTCCGATAACGATCGCAACTGTGCACGTAGTCTGTGGTTTGTCTCAGTCGCTCACTTCCCTATGTCCTTAACCAGACACTTCTACAGCCTGTGAGCGGTGCCCTTTCAAGCGTCACTTACGGGACGTACTGTGTGAAATTGTTTAAATGGCTTACGCGAGGATGAATAAAACTTGACTAAGTCAGGTTTAAATGTGAACCGAACACGCACTCCGCGACAAGGGTATAGGAACCGCCTCATTTTCCCGCATATTTCCACTTTTGTATTCTCCAACGTAACCATATCTGGTCAGAACAACTGAGTGCACGGTACCACACAGCATACTAAATTTCAGAACGAAACTAGACACTGTGCACAAATTAGAGCAGAAAACACGCAAACTGAAAGTGACAACAGTATGGGACCCCCATTGCGGTGCCCTGTCCCGTGGAAAACTACACAGAATCAGACGGTCAACAAGCTGATTAGTTCGGTCTGTGGATTTAGCGTCTGACAGGTACACGAGAACCGGAATTGTGATTCGTATACACTGGACAATGTGATGCACCCCAGTAACCTAGGTAACATTCATTCGCGTTGGTTATACGTGCACACCTTACAGAACACACCAAATTTCGCCTGCGTGATGTTACACGGAAACAACCTAACAGATTTTAAGAAGGGCGAAATATCCGTGCTCCACCAAATGAGACTCAGTTTGCCTACGGTTTCCAGGCTATGCATGAGATCGAGAAACGTCATACGACGGTATCTGGAATGCAACGAGCAATGTGCGCCTAAAGTGCTGATGAGTTGCCCAAAACATTAACGAGATCGGACGAATGCAGATTATTCCGTCTAGTCTCCAATGACACGTCCATGTCTACGTTGAACGCTTCAATGGGAGTGTGTTTCGAAACGAACTTTACAAAGAACACTGAGAGCTGTTGCGTGGATGAAATATAAAAAAATGACACATTACTTTCACACCGTTACATAAAAGAACTACGCTTAGCATGGATAGAGAGATGGGAAAGTGTCTACTTTATTGACGAAAATAAGTTTAATCTGGATGGACTGGATGCTTGGAATTATTACTGGCATGACATCAGAAAAGAAGGGAGAATTTTAAGTCGAAGAAACAACGACAAGAGTTCAATGGAGAGGGGGGTGAGAGCCTTCTCAGTCAACAGCAAGAGTGAGCTTGTAATACTTGAGGGCATAGAAGATTCCGTGGCATATATCCGTACGTTGCAGCAGATTTGCTCCCGTTAGTGACTGATAGATTGCATAATCAAGCCATATTTCAACATACTAATGCTTCTGTCCACTGCTCATGCACTACGAAATGTTGGCTGTTGTTGTGTGTGATTAAGGTCATGCAGTAGCCAGCACTGAGTCCGGATCTAAGCCCGATTGAAAACCGTTGTGTTTGATTAAAGTCACGCGTACGACGCGGACAACCAATCAATGCCCCTTTGTCTGGTACTGGCGTTTAATCATGCTTCGGCACGAGCTGCATTGACTTATCGATTTTGCTACACGCTGATTGGCCTTACTCTCTTGCGCGTGACAGCACATGCCGTTTAGCTCCCTTTGTTGACTTGCTTGCGTATTACGTGCCGGCTACGCGTTCTACTGTTAACTACGAACACAACAAGAAATTATGGGTCATACTTGTTCACCGAGGGTACAAGGATGCCATAGTTGGTAAAACTGAATACTCACCCCTCGGGGTGTATAAAGCAATTACTTGACTTGACTTAATAGTTTATTAGTCAAAGAGTGAATTGGTAACCACTCTCAAGCGAGAATGGGTGAATATTAACCAAGGGACAGTCATAAGTCTTGCGAGAAGTGTGTCGAGAAGACGTATCTAGGTCTTCAGGCAGAATGGCGGTCGGATACAATTTTAAGTAGCAACCATAGAAGCTGAGCTGAGGGGGGGGGGGGGGCTATACTTTGTCACTCCCTTTTTCGCATATTCTGATTTATTCGGCTCAAAATAAATTATTTTTTCCGAAATTTTATATTCTAGATAGCAATGGGTGATCACTATTCGTTTGCACATGGGTGCATGTTGGGTTTGCGTTTATGAGACCGTAAATTTATGCGCTGAGCCTAGATGAGACGCTTGAAAGACCAACAACCGTTGAAGTTGTGATGCACGCTGTTTTGGCTCCGGTATAGGTGGGCAGAAAAACACTTCTGATCCCAGCAAAATTCAAAGACAAAGCAAAGTGCCACCACTCTCACTCACTCAAAGGACCGCGAAATTCCATCATTTACGGCCAACGATAGCGTGACTCGGATTTTACTAAGACAATTTATGCCCACTATGCCTTGTTTTTCTTATGTTTAATTCATTCTCAGTACTACTGCAGACACCTGGAGGGTTCGAAATGAACAATCTTAACATCTCATTGCAACATGCAGTGCAAGTGGGTCGAACTTTCGAAAAATCATGATTATACTCTTCGTTCGGAGGCCAAGACTTGTCAAAGTGGAAAATACAACCTGTAGGTTCATGAGCTGCCGTGTTTCTCCAAAAATAAGACCCGGCCCTATAATAAGTTTGCATCCAAAAACGTACTAGGGCTGATTTTCTGGAGATTTATTGTACTTCTGGTGGGTAAAAATTAAAAAAGACAAAACAAAGTCTCTTGTCTATGTGCGAAAGGAAAAGGCTGGACGAAAAATGGCTTACTCAAGTCTAACAGGCTCGCTGTAAGTATACTACATTAGTGAAATCCTTTATTGAAAACAGAACGTTTTGTTGCGATTGTCCTCAAACGGTTGTTCAGTAGTATACGGTGGGACCACCTTAGAATATGCCCTGATATGCCAGCATTTACCAGTAGGGTCATGTTCGTTATCAACCGTTTGAAAGTATCTTGTGGCATGTGGTCTCATTCCTCTTTCAAGGCGGTCTTCAACTCTCCAAGATGTTTGTACTGCCGCTTCCGATCTGCTTTTCTCCTCAGCTGATCACAAATATTCGATTAGATTGAGATCGGTGGGTCGAGGTGGCCACTGGTGCGTCTTTGTACCGTAGTGTGCATTAAATTCGCGTACGACAGAGGAACGATATGCAGACGCGTTGTCGCCCAGGCAAATCGCTTCAGTAGCTGTGCTCCACAGACGTGAGCCGAGCCTACATTGTGGTGCATCGTTACTGTCGTCATACCACTTCTACTAGCTTCAGAGATTTGTTTTCGAACGCGCCTTCGACGAGTATGTGTGAATTACGAAAATACAGACTCATCGGTCTAAAAGATGGGTTTCCATTATTGAACCGATCGATACGTCTGTTCACTGTCTCGTAAGATAAAAATATCTGATAATCTCGTGACACGATTTCCCTGATTTCCACCTGATTGCATGTCAGACGGTCTTCACCTTGTGAGTATCACATGTAGACCAAAGAGCAGACAGATGATTGGGCTGTCAGACTGGAAAGTACACGTGTTTGACCTTCACAATAAATCCCATGCAACGGTAAACTGTATGACGTAAAAGTGCAACCGTGCGGGGCTTGCTTGAAATATACGGAACTGACACTGTGGAATCTCAAGACAACAGCTTATTTGGTGGAGGGTGTTTATTCGACGAACAGTGTATGTTGCAATAATACTGGAAACGAAAAACCGGATTTACACGGCAGTGGTTCACTTTGATTCAGTCAGAGCTGCATAATGTAATGAAAAAGGCAAGACGGGTGAGGACCAAACAAGTCCGAGCAGGCCAAACAAGTCAAGTCCGTGGAATATGTACAAACGTTTATGCAGTCCTTTTCCAGACCGCGCTGAAGCAAAAACGATCCTGCCTGAGTATTTCGACTGCGTTCTGGCCAGTTGCCCGCAGCCATTAGCTTGATTCGTTTGCGCATTATTTCCGTTCGGCTGGTCTGATTGCTCCAGTTGACGGCTTGATCGGTAGTCCCTCACATGGACCATCTTGCCGGTTACCTGAGATCTCGCTGCGTTCCATCTGCTAGTCTGTAAGCCTCTTTATGTCTGCTGCGAAATGATTCCGACCTATTTGCCGTCTGTTCTTTGTTCTGTGGTTCTGGACTGGTTGGCCCGATCAGTTCGATGCCCGCATTGTTCTGTTGCTATACCGTTCCGCGCTACATTATTTTCGGGATAGGGCTTACAATAAAAACATCCTGAACAGTGCTAATGGAGCTTACTTTCGGAGGTCGTATTTCCCGAGAAACGCGGTAATAGAGGTATTCTCACTGGTACAACCGTATTTTCTTTTTGTAGATATTTCATTATCGCTGTCTGATAAGGTGTTCTGTTGCAATGATAGCTTGAAAATGGAGTGCGTCGGCCTTACCTTCGCTTGCTGGAGCTAACTGGCATACATTTATTTGTCTCTGACAAGCGGTGTGATTAAACACAGACTCCAATGGTGAGCGGTGAAGCTAAAGACACATCTTTGGTCAGCGGTTTCGTAGTACGTCGTAACAGCTAAATGCTAAATGCATACAGTCTCGGTTTGTATTGTACACATGAAATAATTCATCATGCGGCTCAAACCAGAATTCGCAAACGTGAAAGCACCACTGTACAGCTGTTTCATCTAACTTGTGCGTTGATATGGCTAGGTGAATCATTCCATACGAGGTTTGTGTCAGGGTTAATTAGAGCAGCGTGTACCGTGTTTAGGTTATGATTGATAACCAATTATTCTATGCACCCCTAAATGCTATCTACACTTTGTTAATAAGATTAGAAAAGACTACAAGATAACATCTCACAAGAAAGATCTGACAGTAACCTTAATCCCCACCAATATACTGCTCTTAATCATCTGCACGTCGCCATTCCTCTCACGCTCCGATTCAAATGATGCGCCGTGTAATCTACCGGTCGTTCAGCACACAGTGCGCGTGAAGTTGAAGAAAACGAGAGTACCACGAATACTCAATCACAGTGTCGTTATTATGAAAGTCACACTAGTCAAAAGACCACATATAGTGCACGAAACGCTTTTAGTGCATCCCCATTTTTTGCAATTTCTTGCGAACGCATGTACGTAGAATCGTTAAATTTGGTGTGCTTATGTCTTGTCCCATCTTAATATTGAGTATATATGCAGATTAGGATTTTGACTCGGGAAAATTGATTTTATCCCGAAAAATATGCCTGAAGGTTGCGAAATACTTTGAGCGCACTACAGGATCAGTGTCCCAAAAGTGCAAGCTACAGCGTATTTAACGGGCGGAATTAGTCACACATGTAGCCGTTGTCTTGAGCGATGCTCCATTATGTCACTAGGTAAATTTCATACCAGGAATGTTTTGTGAACGAATCTCACCCGGTTCATTAAATCAAAGTGCAAGTTTTAACTTTTCATTCACGATAACAAAACAAGGCCGCACGGATGACGACTTTCTGAGTTGGAATATGGAAAAACACTTGCCAGAAGAATTCAAAGATCAAGGAAAGCTTTTTGGAACTTTTTGAAGGCTCCAAGCAATCATTCATATAAGAAGCTGCGTGAAATACGGAGAAAAACATCCAAAAACGATAGGAGAGTTCTTCTACTTATTGCATCCAACTAAATTACAAGTGCATCAAACTTGCCGTGATCCATGTAGTTGAATATTAGAGTTCACCGAATACAACAAGTGCTACACATCTGTGTTATAGAAAGATGAGAGCATTAACCTCGATGACTGAATATCATATTTCAGATCGAGTCGAATGAGTGTGAAATCGCATTAAATGGAAGACTAAATGGAATAACATGATGTATGGTGATGAAAAATGTTCAGCTTGCACGGCCCCGACGAACTAATCTGCTACCAGCAAGAAATGCGGAAGAGCAAGATTGACTTTGGCCATCGAGCTTTCGATAGGAGCTCTGTGATGGTCTGGGGTGTTATTTTTTAGGACGGCCAATCACAGCTTACAGTTCTCGAAGGAGAGCGGACAGCTGACTCGTACATCAGAATTCCCTGCAGTGTCGGAAGATCGGAGAGTGTCTATACTTTCCCAGAAAGACAACGCGACCATGCATATAGCTCACGTCAGTAAAATGTGGCTACTGTACCGAAGCACCAAAATCTTTGATTGGACTACTCACAGTCCCAATTTGAACCCAATTAACAACGTCTGAAGTTTGCTGGTGAGGCCAGTCCACACAAATGGAAGAGTCCTCAATGCCGTTCACGGACTGAGATCTAGTATCCTCAGTGAGTGGCAGAACTTCGAATTTGAGACAATCCGAAATCTCATTGTATGTCTGATCAATGTTTTCTGCTATGAACATAAAGGGTTTTTGTCTCTGATCATCAAATGGTTGTTTTTATCATTGGGTCGGGTTGCGCTAAATCATTTCGCAGCCTTCAGTCACATTATTCGCCATAAAATTAATTTTTTTGTCGAAATTCAAATCCGTACACGATCTTGATATAGTGATAACACAAAATACGTGTACACCAAGTTTCACGATTCCAAGTAGATGCGTTCGCGAGAAATCGTAGAAAAATGAGGATGCGCCAAAAGCATTTCGAGCACTATGTAATAATTTAAGTCCGACTGTAATCTATCACTATGATTTATATAATCGGACTGCACGGGAACAGATTCAGCTGGTTTGATAGATATGAGTGCGATTTTGAATGGAATTCGTTGTTGTTTGCTCAACTGCGAATACGAAGAACAAAATGAGGGAGAGAAAGCCTAGTTAACTTCACTCCCTTTTATTTATCAATCAGAAACGATTCCAGTGGAAACACGTCGTGCAGGCGAACATGGTTTCCATGACTCATTTTTGAGCCATTACAATCACATTTATTTGTCATGAGAAAAGGGGGAGGGCAAGAGGACAACCAGTAAGTCTGTCAGTCGGTTTGTCATTCGATTTAAAACGATCAGGTGCTGAACACAAGCAATGGCTGATGCGGTTAGTCTTTACGCCTGAGCTATACTCGCAAATGGAAGTTAGTGCATGCCCTTGAGCTTCCCTGGCCAAAGACTGATGATGTCATCCGCGAACGCGTTATCAATCCGGGTCACGAACTGTTTCCACGACGACACGCGCCACACTCCCCACATCTCCCTTTCACCAACTAATCGATTGGCCCACTAACCGATCGAATGACAAATCGATTGATAGACTCACTGACTATCCTCTTACCCTCCCCCCTTTCTCGTGACGAATAAGTGCGATGGTAATGGCTCGAAAATGAATCATCGAAAACATGTTAGCCTGCACTGTTTTTGATCTAAACCATGAATATGTTCACTACTTTGCGAAATAATAATGGTGTTTGTGGATCGAGGTATTTGGTATTTGGATCGCAAACGTTTCAGCCTTATTAATGGTGGATTATCGTATATTATCACTGCAGGCAAGGTGACCTATGCACCGACGATCAGGATCTCATGAGAGAATTGAGTTAAAACTTCCTATGATATGTGGCTAGTTGAACCCGAAGAATGATACATTTTATTGAATGGATAGGATAAAGTCAGTGAGATTACCCATATCTGCCAGGAATCATCAATTTTAAAACTGAAACCACGTAAAAATGAAATAAGTATCACTGGTTCTGTGTCACTTGAGCGACGTCTATTACAATGATTGTTGGTCGTCATAGACGGAAGCCGGAAATCCAAGGATATGGTATGATGAAAGAAATATGCAGATATGCCGCTAAGGCTAGAACCCGAGGTGATAACTCTCTCGTATGTTTCAGTACGGTGGTTTTTATTTTAGGATTTGGTGCGGATTAATAACTCCAAAAAGAACCGGAGCACTAGCATATCGTGTGTGTGTGTGTGTGTGTGTGTGTGTGTGTGTGTGTGTGTGTGTTTGACCGGAAGCTGACTGATACCAATTGTCCAATCCCAGCGCACCTTTTGCACCGTTTTACCCAATATATAAATTCACACACTCGTTTTTATGGCTCGAAAGGAACATCAAGGAATTTCGACTGAAGCCACTAATTACAAAAAAATAGATGAGCTTGATAAGCTGTTGGGATAATCCAAAGGTACTGAATGACGAGCCCTACGTACCGATTCACAACCACCCGCCAGAAAATTGGATTAGAAATGAGACTGATCCATTGCTTCATAACCCAAAGGAATTGAAAAGAGAGTGTTATGTTATCTGCCCGGTTGCGTGCTGCAGGGTTTAAACGCATGCTGTGGTACAGTTGTAAGCCATCAGCGTGACGACGCGGAGTTGGTAATATGAATGCTTGTGACAGGTGATTTTAACTCATATTATTCGGTTAGTATTCCCATGTTCGGTAGCTCTCCCACTAAGGTATAATACAGAAATGCAAATTTTTCAGTAAAGACAACATGGGATAATTGGTTTCCTCCGGGGAGAAGAAAACGGTCTAGTCTGAGAGCACCTGATTAACCGGGTCAGATATGGGGGCGCTATATGGACAACGAAATGAGATGCCAACAGAGGGAATAGTTGGGGCTAGTTTCAACGGATAGCAAACGATTTCATTTCTAGTCATTTTATGCCCCAACGTTGATAAAGCAAATGCGATGTGAAAGTACGGAAATGTTTGAATACAAAACAAAATCACTCAACCAGTGAATTCTCACTCTCATTCTCACCTTCATCTTCTGGCTTCTGTTTATACGTGCCTTCGCCCTGATCTTGTTGGGTCCGTTTGATTGATGCACCTTTGGTTGTGTCCTGGTTACGTCCGTGTAGTTGAGGTGACTTCCCAGCGGACGAGTCATACGGATCATACAAACTCGCAGTTCGATCAGTAACTAAAAGGTGTCGTGTGGTAGGCGAATGGAAAATGGAGCAATACAATTCCGTATAAAGTCAATCCAAGGGGACTAATAATAACTTGATTGTGAGAGCAGCATTCAAGTGGCATCCACGTCGACAGCAGCGACGACTGGAAACGCTTTGCCATTCTACGGTTGAGCAAATGAATTCCAAAGAACTCGAACCTACAAGATGAGAAGTTTCCAACCGACACAGTGAAATACCGCTTTTCGATTATATACCTTTTCCCATCAAGCTTTAGCCAAAACACAATTCTTTAATCACGACCCATAATCTTTTAGTCTTGACGCACAACCTTTATCCATGCCGTTGCAAGCCAGTCAGATCAAAAGTATTGGAATGTTATGAAATCAATAAATGTAGAACACGGTTCCTGTGAAACTAGAACTCTCTGCGTCATCGCCACCCGTCTGATCTAATGAAACAGCCAAATAACTTTCGAATTCATCAAGGTAGTAAGGTGTTACTCAAGATAACCCGGCCAATCCATCAATACTGTTTGGCTTACTTTACTTTTAATGTTTCTAAGTTATTTTAAATATTATTCAGGGAATTCTTAGGTGATATAACTCCACTGTTTTTCGCTGCTTTCTTCTGGATTGACTGTTATCATTCCTGATGTTTGAAAACTTTATTGGATTCATGTTCATTCATGAATGTTCTATCTAACTAACCATGCGTTTCCCTCTGCCTGTCATTGGCCAGCATGTACTATTTATCGGTTCACACAACCGTCGAGGTACCTAACTTGTCGGCCTGATTGCACTGCACACTGATCAATACCAAGAGAACCATCGATCGAAATTCAATTTCGGCACAGGATGAGACCATTTTTATCACATAGCAATATAGTGCACGAAAAGCTTCAAAACGCACCCAGTTTTTCTACGATTACTTTGAACCAAACCACTTTGGGTGACCACATTTGGCATGCCGATGTGTCAACTATATTAAATATGCACACTGATTTTAAGCGTGAAACAGATAAATCGATTTATCCTGGAAAGTACGCCTGAGATGGTGCCAAAGCTATTGAACACACCCCTAGGCTAATGGCTGAAGAATTAGCTGGGTGCGAAACGCAGTGACCTTTATTAATGATAACTGAGGCACAACGCCTAGGCATGCTTCCCATTATATTCCGGATGGTTTCAAGTTCTATGCTGTCGCATTCATCGAGGATGGCGTACGTCAACTAGGGCATAGCTCCGAAAACTCTTCCATTCGCACAGACGCACCTTGCTATCAGACCCCAGACATTTTCCATGGTGTTTAAGTCTCAACTGTGGGCGGGTCAGACCGCGGACTTGATGTTTCGATGCAATAGGCAAATGCTTGCGCGCGCCATTTGACTGGCTGCGCTACATTTATGCGTAAACCACCACCTCATCGAATTAAAGGAATTTACTCGTTATGATCACTGTACGCCGCTATATGCGGTCAGAAATACTTCTACTCAAACAGAATATGGAATTTTCCTATCAATCTGATTCAATCAATCATTTATATTAAGAAATTCTCCTTCGACCCAAGAAACGCATCCGTGCTGGCTGGCAGGTTGTACTCAACTGCAGCCCTCCAGTGTAGATATCCGTCCCGTCTTTGTTCAGTATCAATATACGCTCTTTGTTAGCGAAAATGTCGGATGTAATCCTTTTTCTTCGTTCTCGCACTCATGTTCATACCTGTGTGGTTTGCATACAAGAATCGTGGCTAAACCGACATACTGCTGACTCACTCTTGTCAATAAATGACTTTCAACTGTTCCTGCAGGACAGGAATTCCACCAGCAAGAAGACTGAAGGCGGGGTCGTCACGTATGTCAACTCCACCTGGTTTGGCAAGTCTTAAGTCATTTAGTCATACTCAACGAACGGTATTGGTTGTTTGGTTCTCTAGTGGCATCCTAAATTTTCTTGCTATAGGTGCACCATCATAACAAAACTTACACGTACCTCCACTTCCCATACAGAATGCTATTTCTTTTTTGTCTCTACTTGTTTCTTTGTCAGATGACCATTTGCACACCACAGTAGACGATTAAAATCATGCTTCCACCCAACCCCCGACTGCGTTTGATTTAACTGATCTTTGTGTTTCCCCAACCGAAGGCAACTCTGTTTTAGACAGGATGATCACCAATCATCCTGAATTATTCTCCTTAAAGTTGTGTGCACCTGTCTCAACCAGGGATCATTGTTTGCTTCTGTTGAGGCCCGAGATATACTCCCGATCTGCTTTCCACTCTTTCAGGTAAACATGCCAAATCGAAATCCGTTTCCGGAATTTTTTCGCGTGAAAACACTATTCTCTTGAAGAAATCCCTTTCTCATGCATCTTCCTGGCTTTCTTTCGAAACGTCGCTAAGCGGCAATATCAAGCTTTTCGTGGAGACGATCAAATTAATCTTCGACATGTGCTGCTCCTTAGAAACCCTCTTCCTCTGTAATGGCCGTGCCACTTCTCCAAATGTTGAAATCCTTAAGAAGACGAAAGGAATACTTCTACAAAGCCCGGGATAATTTGACAGTAAGATAGATTTCCCTTTTGATAAAGAAAGAAATCAAACACACTGACTCGCTCTATGCTGGTCCACTCCTATGTAGCCAAAACAGTAACCGACGATGATAAGGCATTCGGCTGGTGTGTGGAAAGAAAGCGAAACAGGCGAAATTTGCTGCATATGTTGACGGTATCAACAGCGCATTTATCCACCCATCAAATGACTCTCTGGTTGCATTCACTACATAACCCCGTTCTCTACAGAAGAAGTGCCTAAGTCCCTTCGTACTGCCAAAATAAGCTCAGGTATCGGTCCTGATGGCCTATCGTCATCACTTTTGAGAAATGGCGCTGTTGCCTTGACCGATACATTTACTTCTCTCTCAAAACAAATATTTGTGCTTATTTTCTATTCCCGACTGCTAGTGACCAGTCACCATTGCTCCCATACCCAAACCTTGTAATTCTGTTGTCCTAGCTAAACACTTTTGTCCCATTGCTCTTACTCCCTCTTAAACCTACAGAGCGTGCCATTCTTAACCGTTTGAATTCTTCTGTAATCTGTCCCGATGACCGCTCACAGTTTGCCTATTAACCGAACAGGTCCACTGTGGATACTAATAGCTTCCTTAGTCCACCACATAACCAGATCGCTGGATGGATCATCGAAGTCTGTGAGATGCGCTTTTCTAGACTACTCATCCACTTTTGATTCTATTCCACGGTCTCTCCTCCTCCGCAAACTGGAAACTTTTGGTGGTCCCACACTTTTACTAGCATTGTTGTCGGATTATTTTACCAACAAAACTCAATTCACACGACTAGGTTTTAAGACATCCAAACCCTTGGTGAACAACTCAGCAGTGCTTCAGGGAGCTGCGCTTTCCCCCTATTTATTTTCCACCTACATTAGTGATCTTTTATCCGGTTCTCATGCACATTTATTTAAATATGCTGATGATGTGGCCTTTTGTCAAGCTGTTTCTGTAACCCAGGATTTCAATAATTTTTTCAGTAACATGTCCAATATTTATGATTTCTCTGTTCGATCCGGTTGAACTTTACATTTTTGTTCAAATGCTTTGAATGCATTTTTACCCTTTCTCAATCGGTTTTCCCTTGCGATCCATCTGTCATTTCCATAAAACCACTAGCTAGAGTAGGTTTTGTCAAATACTTAGGAATCATCATCGACGCAAATTTAAGGTGGTCACCTCACATTTCAAACTGTGTGAAGAAACTACGTCGACTACCTTACCAAATCCGAAAACCTAGGCATTCTGATGTTAAACAGAGCGCTATTTCCCTCTTCGTTTATCAATGTGCTTTTCCTGTTCTACTTTACTATTCCCCTGTTATTTTTGTTGGTCTGTTGAGGAAAGATTTTAAGATTCTTCGTCAAGGTCTATCTATTACCAGTCGGGTATCTTTCACACCCTTAACCGAACTATTTGCTAAGCTGTGCGAACTACACCTGGTCGCATGTGAAAAGTTTGCCCACAAAATCCTAACAGATGACGCTCACCCTTTACACAGTGATCCATCCAAATGTAACTCTCTCACTTCTACACGTTCCTCCTTTCGATCCATATCTTCCCGTGATAATATCTACAAAAAACTCTACCGTTCTAGATCTGGCCTGGATTCTCAGAAACTGGGCACGAGTATCGACCGAATTACTTGGCCATTTCGATATGTAACCATTCTTTTTTTCATCCCATTGATTCGATGAGGTGGACGTCTGTCTACGCAAAAGTCTGATCAAATACAAATACAAATGCCGGATTCCTCAAAAAGTTACGAATAACTAT
Source organism: Fasciola hepatica (assembly GCA_948099385.1). Lineage (NCBI taxonomy): Eukaryota > Metazoa > Platyhelminthes > Trematoda > Plagiorchiida > Fasciolidae > Fasciola > Fasciola hepatica. The sequence goes on from CANUEZ040000025.1 coordinate 2,137,954, forward strand.
TGTCGATTTGGAATTTTTCTGGGGAATCGGGCTTGTGTTTATCCCCGAGTCTTTCTATACGAGTATTTTTCCTCTTTTTCCAGCTCAGAGTGCCTTGAACCTCGTGACATCCTTCTGTTTTAATAAATGAGAGGTCTATACTACTAACTTCATTCACGAATCACGCATGACGAGAATACGGGTCGATAGCACATCGCTGAGTAACGAAAATGGGTCAATACTGACCAAGGTTGTTGCTTTCAAAAGCACTTCGCACCATCTCAGGCACACTTTCCGGAAAAAATCGATTTACCTGTTTCACACTTCATGCACATTCGGTGGCAGGTTGGCACATCAGCATGCCGAATTTGGTCACCATAAGTAGTTTGGTTCAAAGGTTATCGCAGAAGAACGGAGAAAAGCAACGTGGATTTAATAGCATTTTGTGCACTATGGAATGAAGTTAAAAATGAGAGACAGGTTATTTTCGGCCACATAAATCACCGACATAAATCGTACTTTTAAAGGGAGTTGTGGTATTCACTACAGCAAGGGTCAGTGGCATTGAAGATCTCCGCTCACCTAAGTCTGTCTCATTCGTCCGGCGGCTTGATCTCTGAGTCGGATTAAAAAACCGTACGCGTTTCCTCATCCGTCGGTGCTACACAGGTATTACATATTTTTAACCAAAGGATTACTATCGTAGGGATTTCGAGTGAAAACGTCATTCAGTGGTGAAACCGAACAGATTCAGTTTAATTCTTCCAACCATTAATTTGGCACTCTGGTACTCAGATTTGCGTCCCCATCTCTTATTGTCAGGATAGTTAATGCTTTATGTCTGTTTATTGTATTGGCCAACACCATTCTATGAAAATTTCAGATTGGTGGCCATTGAGGAGATCATGCAAAATGTTAACACCTTGCAGCATTTGGCTTCTTGTAGTATTGACCGATTGAATGAAGGTTACTCAATGGTTAAATAGAAGGACAATTTGCCGCACACATTTAGCCATTATTTTTCTGAACTCAGAGCAAATGCACCAGGAAACCTTAACAATTATATGTTTCGTAATAATTTCAGCTCAACTAGCCGATTTTAATGTTGAAAATTCCAAGATTTACGATTGTAGTGAATGGGCATCTTGTTGGGTTTTTTAAAGACACGCTTTCTCATGATTACAGTGAAAGGTGTATAGCTCACAGCCTCAAAGACTCACTGCACTATTAGGGACAGCCGGCAACCAGGCCCCGAAACTTGGAATGATGAAGCACATAAGATCAAAATAGTTCAGGTGTGGTAACGAGCCGGATGACTGTACTACTGTCAACTACCAAAGATGACTTAAGACATCGACATTTTCCCCAGAATATTCCACCGCTTTCGACTTACCGCGTACTCCGTTCTGTGTAGTTTTAACCCAGAAAATGAACACAGGAGGCTTCCATTTAACCTAATAGAATGTACTGACTAGTAGCTAAAAATAAACCTCATCGTTCTCAGTTTCCAACGTGGGATTCCATAGGTTATGTTTATTTGGATATGTTCTTTCCTGCTGATTCTCAGAATACATGTATATGAGAAGCATGGGCGCGATATTTTCATGACAACATGAACTAAAGCATATTGCACATATTCCTTACACAATAAACACCTTCGGTGAGAAATTACTTTTCCGGACGGGAATTAAAAATCTAACCAGCTGTTACCCAACACGGCGGAGTGTCAAGCTAATAAAGCAATTAATATATTTTTATCTCCGGCGTCACGTCGATGAACCGAATGCTGTTGTCATTCAGATACCAGTATCACAATTCCGTCTACCAATTAATCGAAAAATTCTCACTAGCCCAAAGGCGTCCAGCGCGGTGTACCATCGTTCCCATTGATGGTTTGAGGACAGTTTGGTTTTCTGGCTCAGATCTCATGACCACACCAGCCCACCGGATCCATGTCCGTCCGCGCGCGCGACGGGTCGCACTGCTGCGGTCTATGCCATTTTTGCACGGGAAGAGCGTGGTAAGACAGGCGGTCACGAAGTCCAATGGCAGGCCAGAGAGGCTTGTGGCCAATTGACCAATGAAATGCACTTTACCGATGCGAAAACCAACCATTGCGTTGGGTTCTGAAAGTAAACTCAGTTTTCCAAATCAATGGTAGCTCCGCGAGTCTGTGTGATAACTTCGGAAATCGACGTGATGGCATCTCGAATCCATCTTAATATGGCATAATACAGTGAACAGCGCAGCTAGGGGTTTTACCGACTGACAGAAGTACAGTCAGTTTATTCGGCGAATAGCCTTGATTCCTGAAGATTACCGAGGTGTGGTGTCTCATGTCAAAAGAGTTGGATTGAATAGATTAGCAAATTATACCCCCATCACTGAAGCTAGAGCAATGCTGACAGTGACTGAAAACTTTGAGACGAAGTTATCTGCTTCTATGCCATAGCATGGACTTCGGTAAAGGGACTCAGAAAAATAGCTCGTATGAAAACTGCTGAGGTGCGTAAAAACAACGAGTTCAATGACTGAAAGGATTTGGGTGGAAAAATACGGATGCCAGTGTTCTAATGGACTCCAAAAATGTGGTTGAACACGCTTTGACGATGGTTTCTCGCATGATTGTGTGGTTATGTAAGACTGATCATGCGGCTATGTCGATTTAGAGCATGCAACACACCCTGTGCACTTGGATTCCGATTCATGTGATCTAAGCCGTTTCACATGTTGCAAAATAGATCGGCAAACAAGTAAAAAACAAGAAAAGCAACACGTGGTGAGTTGTTATATCTGACGATGTGGTGCATTTTGAAAGTTGTTCAATCCAAGGAACCTAGCGATTAATCTGCCCACGCAAATGCACCGGAGAGAGATTTGATACTCAGTTTTGTACCTGTATGTTAATACTCTTCATTATACTTTTGAGCAACGCCTAAGCTTTGCATACGTACTGTACTGGCCTGAACAGAAGGATTGAAAGACAGATCTGTGTTCGCGGTGGTACGCCTTCTAAATTCGAGGATTATTCCGCATGCTTCCATCCAGTAACCAGTTTTTCGGTTTTGAAATACAAAAGCGTGTAGGATTAGTCATAGACGGAATATCTCTCAAGCTGAGAAGTCAGTCTTTTCCTCGAACTGGATGGAGAGTTGGTGACTAAAATTCCAAGACAACTTACGCAATACATGTTAGTACAGAAAAAGATAACGATATTCACATTTAGCTTGCATATCGAAAAACCTACAAGAATGAAAGCGCAAACGTGTATTATCAAAGTTAGCTAGAACATTCTGTTCTGCTTTTCCAAACCGCGTTCGTAATCTGTAGTGATTGCACAATCCATTCCGTGTGCCGATTACTTTCCTTGTTAAGCTCATTCAGTGACTCCCACTTCTGACTGTCTACTCACGTAGCCGCTGCCGATGAATCTATCGGACCTGGTTCGTGATACAAAGAGATAATGCCATGCAACTATCGGTTGTGTTCGACGAAGATGGTGAGCCGACATTGAACGCAAATTCCGGCAGTTCTGCACACGTCGTGAGGAAGCTTCTGGTACGCGCGACGGTATTTTATGTCCGAAAGGCAGAATCATTATGCCTCCACTGCAACGCTCAGCAGTTTGGGAAGACTTACATTCTGGACGCTTGGATATGGAGAGGATGAAGTCACTTTCTCGGCTCACTCATTGGTGACCGGAGTCGAACAGTGATTTCTGTCGTATTGCTAGATCGCGTAGTAACTGCACGCATACAATAGACCTCATGACCGATGCCCTCAGAGGCCTGGCAACGCGGCCACGCCGATCATTTCGGTCCATTCCCGGACAAATATTGTACGTTAGTCATTACGATTCGTAATCCTGCTGGTCGAAGTCTATTGTACTACCGCCCCAATCAGTAATTTCCCTATTATGGCTCTCCGTAAGACTCCCAGTCGAGGAGGCGTTACATGTACAATCGTAACCGATAATGGAATTCATTTGGCAGTGAAGAAGGTGACCGACTGGCTGAAATCATTGGGTTGTCGTTATGTATTAACCCCTTGTTGGCATCCTAAAGTAAACGGGGCAGCTGAGAATTTAGTTAGAACGTTGATGAGTGTAGCTGCATCTGTACGCGCCAATAAGTTCAACGAACTAAGCAGAATGGTTAACGACTTCTTAATGCAGTAGCGCAATGATGCTCATTCGGCTACTGACGACAGTCCAGCTACGCTATTCAAGATTCGAGCACTGAGGACAAACTTGGTGAGTTTGGGATCTGAAGAAGTTTTTATCATCGGGGTAATCAACTTAGACCCTTGACAGGTAGTGTGCTTAATCAGGCGGGGAAATGAATTTGTCAGATTCTTGACACCGCAGGCACCGTGTATTGCGTACTCCCAGTACAATTCCGGTGGATAACAGTCTTATAAAACACACAACCAAATGTTACACTTGGTTATCAAACAGGATGTATCAATGAATTGTTGGAATAAACAGTATGATATGTTAATATTTTAATCACTTTCTTACTAAGGTGAAAAATACTATCTTCCGTTACTCTTGACAGGAATACACGTGTAATGGTCATTCGATGTTCAGTTATGACGTGAAGTACGAAAACGGATGACTAAGACAGCACTGCTTCGTCGTAGAAATCTGCTTCCCTTGGAGTGGTAGACTGGAAACCCGAAAATATCGCGATGTTCACCGTCTTGAATTTCATACCTAACCCAATAACGAGAATGACCATTGCTAAGCCGTGCTTGGGTGATGCTAATGATATATATATATATATATATATATATATATATATATATATATATATATATATATATATATATATATATATACCTGTCTGGTTCCAGACTGTGTGCTAATGAATGGTATTCCTCAATGAATCTCGGTGAGCCAAACGATAGCCGAATCTGATGTCATCAGGGAGACTTAATTTTCATTTATATTTCTCAATCGCCAATGGTAGAGATAATGCCTATAAAAAGCTAATGCCTAAGTTAACTATAAAAAACGTAACGTTGATGAGGCTGGTGGCCTAATCTAACTGAATAGGCTTTTTTCAAAATAAGAACATCTCTCTCTGTTTCGGGAAACCTACACAGTTTCAAACACTGTGTTGTCATAGATTACCCATTTTGGACAACCTCACATATGTCATTCATATAGCTCCATGCTGCATCGAATTTTATGGGTTCCATTAATTAGATTCCCAATGTGAACGGAAAAATGGAAACACTAGGTATGTTTCGTGGATTTTCGGTGATTGCATCTTGAGAATGGCACCAAGTGAACCTGTGCACGCACGGAAAGAGTTTGTGCATCCGCCAGCAATGAGTTGTCAATTGCCTATTCGTGATGAACTACGATGAACATTTCTGCTAGTAACGCATCCTCTTTGTATTTTCTGTATATGAATGGGAAGTTTTTGGGATAATCCTCCACGAACTTTATATATATATATATATATATATATATATATATATATATATATATATATATATATATATATATATATATATATATATATATATATATACAGCAAATAAGAAAATATTTTCACCGGAAAATAATGACAAATGAAGTTATAAATGAAAACACAGATGAAAAATCGATGAAAGTGAACAAAAAACAAACCAAAAGCTGCTGACCAACAGATGGTGATGAGTGCGGACAATGCATATGGCAGCAAGAACATGCAAAAAACTGCTGACCATAATCGGTAGTGGAAAAGAATGCAGTTACACGGTTACCTGGTTTTTTTCGAACATTCTCATTCGGTGATCTTTCTGAACATTTCTGCTTGGTTCGTGTGGGTTCTGTGCCTGGTGAAACCCGGGAAGATGGGGTACCGATGGGCTTTTTCTTTGCCTGATGCCGTTGTTTTTCAGGTCTATCTAATTCAAGTGACTCAAATCTCCGGGATCTATCACGTTTCCTTGTCACCTCATCCGAAGATCCGGTGCGACTGGACCTGGATGATGTACTGATACTTTGAGCACGCCGGATGGGGGGTTTTTCACTGGGGAAAGAGTGTTCTGTTGGGTCGATCTGATGTACTGATTTGTTTTTCGTTGGCTCGTATTCAGTCAGTCTACCCTCGGGTCTAGACGATTTAGGATGTGAAATGCGTTGAGCCAGGGGATTACGGTCTTTGAGGGGTCTTCTACCATCAATGGAACGAGGACGTTTTTGTGTATCAAGTTCTCTAGCTTCTACGTTATCGGGATTCTCCGAGCTTTTGTCGCCTTTGATAAATCGTTTAAGATCTGATGCATCTAGTGTTCGCCTTTTGTTCGGACCGTGATGGGATTCTACCGCTCCACGTCCCGACAATGAACGTTGGACACTAGGTAAATCCTTCTTCATTTTTCCAAGATTTCCTTGTGGTTTACGTTCATCACCCTTCCCTAGTTCTATAGCCGTAATTTCATCCTGATTTTCAAGATGCTTCTGACGTTTTTGCTCATTATTATCTAACTGGGCTGCCGACGGTTCCCGATTAGGACGTTGGATGGGTTCTCTTGAAGATTCGGTTCTCTTTAGATCACCTTTGACTTTAGATCTGGTCAACGAAGGGGATTTGAGATTTATAACGTCTGAAGACTTAGGACAATCCGCCTTGGTTGTCGAGTTTGGCCTATGTCGATTATCATCCGACGGCGGAAAGCGAGACTTGCGCACATTTAATTCGTCAGGACTTGAGAATTTGCTTTCAGCAAGTTCAGTGGGATCGGTGGAATGCCTTTTTCTGTCGTCAGTGGTTGCATTGATAGCCGGACTTTTCGATTTTGACTGCACCACCGAATTAGGTTGTGTGAACGGCATTTTTTTAGCTTCGTCTCGAACAAGGTCAGCAGTTGGTGATTGCTGTAGTTCTTTTGGTTCAAAAGTTCTTTTCCTACCGATCTTCTCCTGTCCAGAATATTTCGGACGACCGTGATCCTGATTCATCTGTCTGTCTTTTTCATTCATCTTTGGATGAATGCTCTTTGATACCTGATCTTCAGACTGACTTGGAAGGCTGATGTCTTTTGAGGGCACCCCTATAAGCTTCATAATAGATGAACTTTTGGATTTATCAGTATGCTTTCCCGCCGAAGTCTGTGTTGGTAAACGGTGTTTTTCGGTTGATCTCCCAGGTTTCAATATGTCTTCAATTTGCCTTGCTCGTTGATGTTCTTCATAAGTAGCCAGCGCGCTCAGTCCGGATGAACTGTCTCGGTCAACGCTTAGACCTCGGTCAGGAGGTAAACTGGCTCGACGAATAAGTTCTTCGCTGTACACTTTGTCAATCTGTTCGTCTAATCGTCGATCTAAATGTGAACGTCGACGAAGAAGTTTTGGTTCTGCTTTGTTCCCAGTCAATCTGGAATCAACGGGAACTGATGCTATAGAAGCTGGTCTCGGTTTTCTCCTCGACGCTGAACCCATATCGTTTGGTTTCGAACCACCACCTACGAATTGACCCAACTCAATAGATGGGACTGAGTACCGATTTTTATATGGCTGAGGTGCTAACAGTTCCAAACGATCGTCGTGCTCATTGTCGTGACCTGGATGGTCCAGATCATTTCCTGAAGGTCTTCTGGTATCTAATATTCGGTTATCAATCGTTTTCACGTCTGCATGAGCAGTGGCTTTATCTGGATCCACCAATACGTTGGTTGGTTTCCGATGTGACTGACTTGATTTTTCATGTACCTTTGAATCAACCTGTACCAAGCGTCCCATAGGAGTTGCGGGAACATCGACATGTTTGAATTTCATTTCAGTTGGTAATGCGGGTCTCTCAGGTTCTGGCGTGCACACAAAATTGTTATGAGAAAATTCTGTTTCTTTGACGTTTTCTTTGTGCGGAATCTTGAACAACTCATTCTTAGGTTTATGCTCAACTTGTTTGGGATGATCCGATCGCGGAGGAGGAGGCATTTTTTTCTTGGGCCGACCTAGGATATCGGTTGGTCGACGCACATCATCGTCTCTGAATTTCGTGGCCGATTCCTTACTCAAGGGACTAATATGAATAGACTGGCCTTTGACTGACTGATCAGAAAGGATGTCGTCAACTTGCTCCACAGTGAAACCCCTAGTTAGATGCTTTTTATCATAGAGTTTCACATCTGGAGAGCGGTATGAGTGAGAATGAGCAATCACCAGTTAACCCCACCACATTCAAATGACCCCGAAGTAGGATGAATGCGCGGGCCCAGAAAATTCCACCGAGTGGTGTTTGTGGGGAGGGGGAGTGAACAAGGAAACAGAAACGAAATGACAACACCGAACACCGTACACGTTCATCCAGATTACAAAAACACTGACAACAACACAAATGGTAGACATATTAGCATGCTTTAAAATCGTGAACTGACCACCAGGATATATACACGAAGCGTGAGTCAACTGTTAGTACAGATTCAACAGACACTGATGGAAACACGGAAACAGAGGACAGCAATGACCAGTAAGCTCTCAGCCACAAGCCTTTCGGCAATCCAATATGACTTACTCATCGATTGTGCTACCGAGGTTTTCGTAATAGTAGATTTTAAAGTAAGGGTAAGAAACGACACATACCTTATTTGCGAAGTCATTATTAAATTCAGTTTAGAAACACACTACTGATAGTAGAGAAACGTCTATTATGAAAACGATGAGACTGGTCGATACAGTCTTCACAAAACCACAATGAGATTTGCTAAGTTTTCGACAATACGAAGCAGGTCGTACTAAAAACGTGAAAAACCACATGACGGTACAAAAATGATGAGAGCATTAAAACTTACTTTAAAATCCTTGTGCAAAAGGAAAGCGTGTTCACTAGCCTACCCGCGTTTTCGGACCAGGTAAGGTGAAATGAATCCCGGCCTCAAACCACCCAGCTGAGTACTGGTCACTCACGAGTCTCCCTAAAAGTTTGCTAGTATAGTGAGGCCACAAACCAGTTCGATTCACACTGCAGCTGATGTCCATCCATGCTCATCAGGCCGAACGTGATTGGTCAGCCTTTGTGTCACCTTCGCACGTGCCGTCCAATCAAGTGTTTTTATTGGTTTGTACGCGCATCTTGCAAAACCATTCCGCAAAGAAATGTCAGTACACTGTTCTATTCCGGAGACACGTGTTCTCCTTCTGACTGGGGTAGTCAGGCAAGGGCCGACCGTTCTAAAAGCTGGTTCACTTCATAATTTACACGAACCACATGTTCTTCATTTTGGCAGTTAACAATGTAGCCCACCCAACTGGGCATTAACATTACTAAATTTTGCAATATACTAACTGAAAAGTGAGCACTCTCTTTTGAGATATAGATGACCTACTATGGGTCCTAATGGTAATAAGGAAGACTCACTATCCTCTAGGTGGTGAGTGACAAGAAGACTACTCATGGAGGGCAAATTGCAACAACTTTTCGATCGTAAAAGTCGTCGTCATTTACAGAGCAAAGTGCTGGTTGATAGAACCCACTTGTAAACAAAAGAGAATTCTGTTTTTAGATCGTCTCTTTATCTAACCTGAAACCAAAATCCTTTCTGGAAATGATCCACATTTTGAACTTCTTGAATTCGAAATTTGCTGACTAATTACTTTGTGTCCGTTCAACGCTCGTCACATATGTCCAATATTCGCTGAAAACCATCAACTATCTGAACAATAGCTGCTCAGAATCTTTGAAAAGCTCAACTCTCTTCAAGAACCATCGTTTTAGTTCAGGTGATAACGCTCTCACAGATTCGAGGGGTTCAACAAAGTGATGGCGAAGAACCCCAATAATGAATCTCACAATATTATGCAGCTTTTTCAGTCTGTACGGAGTGGTGCACACAAGTGAAATGTTCAAAGTCATTGATGTTTGTTACCGATGAAGCTATTTGATGAACGACAGGATTCCATCTGTCAACAGTGATTTGCACAAATCTGGAAACTAATTTTCGTGAAAGATCTCAGCATTTTCATTAAGACTACTAACAAGTAAGTAAAGCAATAATGCAAATAACGCCTCTCCCCTCATCGGAGCACCTACAGCGTGAAACAAACAAAAAATGTGATCAAGAAAATTTCGAACGCACTTACTTATAACCACTGTAAAAGGATGTCAGAGTTTACTGAAAACAGTATCCTAAATAGTGGGTCGGCAGAGAGATGATTTTATGTGATAGCTTCTAGGTGCCACCTAAATGGTTCCAACGAGCAGACAATACTCAAAACTAGGTGGGGCACAAGGTCTCTTATGGAGATTTGTCATCGTACCATCATACCAGCAGTATATCGCGTCCACTTATTATGCTCCCTGACTTTCGTTCTGTTTGTAATTTCATGTGTATTGAAATTGATCTTAAGTGGTGCGATGCATCCTCAAGGCGAAAATCGTGGGAAAAGTGCGTTTATCATTTTCTAATACCGATGGAACAACAGTCGAATGCCTTTTAGACGCACTAGTAATTTAAATGTGGCTAATTTACTCGTTCGTTAAAAATATAACTATCTACTATTTTCAAAACTCCACGGAACGAAGCTTTACGTCTTTACTCAGAGAAGCGCTTTCACAACCGGTTAACCGACATGATCCGATTGGACAATTACTTATAGCAGAATATTTTCTCCTGTTCCTTCATTCATTAGTGATTGCGCACTGCTTTGGTTCCAGAAAGAGGCCCCGAAGTTTGTGAGTGGGGATTTGACAGTTATTCGCCAACAGCGTCTTTTATTCATGTCGTGATATTTTCACAATGGAGCTGTTCAAGTCCCTAGTCGAGAGGAATACCGAATGCAGAGAACAAACGATCACGGCTGTTCTGAGTTATCTCATGAAACCACAAGTACAGAGGTGCCGGTGTACGACTGAGAGACTGCACATTTGCCCATATTTGTAAAATACCGCTAACAGGACTGTCGAATGCGTTAGCCTCTTTGCATGATCAATACGAGCACCATGAAGTTATGATTAGTAAATATCGATATCTCTGAGCTCCATTTCAAGGAGACAGTATAGCTTTTTTCGGTTGTGATTGGAAAAACTCAAAGCTAGCTACTGCGGTTGCTATCAGTAGGCAAAATAGAAATCCAGAATTGACCTGGAGTTATTGAACACCACATGATTTCAACGATAGAACGTAGGCTGATGATCGGAGTGCTGTTAAACAACTAAAAAAACCCCGAATCGTGTTGTTTGTGTCGGTGCACATACGTTTAAGTCGGTCCACGAGACAATCGATCTCATCCCATTCAAAAATCAATTCAGACCACGTTTTGCACTTTTCAGAGGATGACTTAACGCGTGACATATCTGTCAGTCAACGGCTTATGGGCAACTCACGCGCTAAACCAATATATTAGTCACACTGGACAGAAAAGTTCAGTGAAAACTAACTGTAAGAGCGAAAGCGACGGAAGTTAAGAGGAAGGTTACGATATTTGTAATCGCTGGTTGTGCAGAAAATTCTCGATGGAAAATGTGATAAAATCTCCTATGCACAAAATAATAGCATTTTTGTGCTACGGGGATTCCACTTTGATACAAAAAAGAGTGCGTTCGCACTGACCAAAATCCACTTGAGATTAGTTTTGCGATTTTTCGATTACACATAGACGTACAAAATACACGTGAGATCAAACAGGTGAGCCGTGATTCATCTGTGCATGGCTGAAACTGAATCTTCTGTCGCAGCTGAATCACAAATCACCATCGTCATCGTACAGCGTTAAACAGCAGGGCAGGCCCCACTGACCACTGCCTTTCTCACTATGTTGCACGTTGAATTAGAAGGTATGAATACACAAGATGGATAGGGAGTGGACCTACACAAGTAGGAAAAGGAAAGAATGCCCTAGTAGCCAACACACGGAATACACAGTAAAACTGTACAAACACACATTGATCAATCATTCTGATTCGACAGAAAGTGACAACTCGATCACCACTGTTCACGGTTTGCTGCCATATCTTTCGGTGTCTCCAGCCAACTGGTAGACAGATCTTTTGGACTCCAATCACAAAGACATGAAGCACCTACTTTTCCTAAGTTCGATGTACATTTTCTCATTCCTCGTTGCCACGTCATCTGTTGACCTCCACGTGGTTTCTTACACTCCCTGGGAGGAAGGCAGAATAGGACACGGTATGGCAGACGTGTGTTTGCCATACGTACCACACGCCCCAACCAACGAAGTCTACTAACCTGAATACGCTGTGACAGAACGTTCTCCGAATTAGTACCCAATTCTCGATTTCTCACCCCAGCATTGCTCATTCGGCTATTCCACCCAATCCTAGCGATACTACGTAAACATCGGTGGTCGAAAACCTCAAGACGGCGAATGTCTTCCGCACACAGACCCCAAGTCTCGCAACCATACAACAAACTGAACGCATTGCGGCACAGTATACACGACCTTTCAGCTCCAGTGAAATATCAGGTCGGCGCCACAAGTGCTTCAGTCCGGCGCACGCTGCTGGAGCCTCGGATATACGCGTGCTCACTTCTACTACTGTGTTCCCATTCATCCTCACACTGTTGCCTAGGTAACTGAAGCGGCCCACAATTGCCAGCGACTCCCCAGCGAGCATGAAGCTCGGAATCGTTGACGTCCAGTCTTGAAACATTACTTCACACATTGAAGGTGCAAAGCGCATGCCGAATGGAGTTACAGCTCTCCCAAGTCTATCTAGTGCACGTTGAGCATGTTCCGTGGATTCGAACAAGCAGACAACGTCGTCCACGTAATCTATGTCACACAGCTTTCCATTACTTCCTAGTTTGACACCCATATCCTGAAGATTTTGCAACGCATTCTCCATTATTTCGTCTATGACGAAGTTGAACAGGAATGGAGAAATAGGACATCCTTGTCGAACACCGCTGGTCGTTTCGAACCGACCGGAGAGTTTACCGTAAACTCTTACGCGGCCAGAAGTATGAGAATACAATGATCTCAGTAGATTCACCAAATTCTGTGGCATACCTTTCCGATGAAGAGCACTGAAAAGTACTGCTCGATCAACTGAATCAAAGGCGCCTTTCAAGTCTAAGAAAACCATTATTGTCGGCCGACGGTGTGTGTGACGCGTTTCAAGTAGTCGGTGAAGAGTAAAAATCTGGTCGATGCATCCTCGACCTGGGCGGAATCCAGTCTGTTGTTCGCGGATGTTCCTCTCGAGAACCGGTGTCAGACGACGCAGCGAAATCGAGGCTGATACCTTGGTGATCATCGGAATAAAGCTAGTCCCACGATGATTATTACAGTCACTGCGTATTCCCTTCTTGAAGATGGGAACAATGAATGACTCTATCCATAATAATGGAACACCCTCCTCGTTCCAAATGTCACGGAGAAAGGTAGTAAATGATTTTATCAAAGCATCTCCACCCAGTTTGAAAAGAACTAGTGGAAGTTCGTCTGGACCAGCCGCTTTCCCACGCTTTAGCAATCAAATACATGACTCCACTTCCACTTCCGATGGGGTCTCAAGTGATACTAACCAAAAAGTTGCAGTTGTTGACACAAGAGTAACTACACTAGCGTGCGGCCACCTAAACTGCTCCCTGAAGTATTCGGCCCAACGGTCCAGCATTTGCTGTTTGCCATGGATGGGTTCTCCATTTCTATCGCAAATCGTTTCGTTGATCGGGTTCATCGTCCACTGCTGTCACGAATAAGTTTGAACAGTCTTTGACTGTTACCTGAAGCTGCTGCTATTTTCATTTCTTCGGCTACCTTGACCCAACAATTTTCGCGATCATTCTTAAGGCTTTTCGAAACTTGCTTTTGTATATATCTTCGTATCTTATTCATCTCCTTACAATTCGAGAGCTGACACTTTTGCTCCATTAGACTCAACGACTCTTGCGAAATCCAGTGTCTTTGATGGACATCGGATCCAGGACCACAGGCGAAACGTGCTGCAACGTACATCGCCTGTTGGATATGGGCCCAAAGCTCATCCAAATTACTGTTCGTCGTGAATCCTAGATCATGTGCTAACTTCTACTCATAACGGGTGCGGACTTCTGGATCACACATACGTTGCACACCTAACCGGGTTTGCGGTTTGCCACGATTACCGTGGAGTTGGAGCGATAATCGAATTAAAACTAATGCATGGTCTGACTCTACACACGTGGACCAGTGAGATCTGCAGTTCTGAACAGAACTGCGCCACCGGCAGCTTACTGCGATATGACCAGTCTGGCTTAGAGTACCTGCAGAGTTAGAGCGCCATTTCGCTGTGCGACGTGAACTGTGTCGGAAATTAGTACCAGACAAGAACAATCGATTGTCTGCACAAAACTGGAGAAGCCTACCCCCATTGTTTGTACGCTTAGCGGGTAAAGCATAACGCCCACCTAAACAAGCTTCTGGCGAACTAAGTTTGCCAGCTTGTGCACTGAGATCACCTGCTAGCACTACAATGTCAGAACCTTTAGTGCTGAGAACGAGAGTGGCTAGTTCATCATGGAAGCCGTCCTTCTGTGTGTCAGAGCTGCATTCTGTTGGGGCGTACGCCGAGATCACAAACAAATTACGCTTAACAATTATCTTTTCAAACGCCGACAGACCCCTGCAGTCTTACAGCACAAAAACGACTGATAACAGGAATCCAGTCTAAAACGCACCCTCAGCATTGTCAGTCAAGACTATTCCCTACACCACGTTGACCCACAGCTCGAGCTACTTCGTCTCCTGAAGTGAGCAGAAAATACCTCGATGAGATGCCAGGAGCAGTTAGTTGAATCACATTGCTCAAATCCTGGGTACGCGTTTCACTTACGCAGCAGACATCAATCTTCAGAGAGGTCACTGTGAGGGCTAGGCGCGCCTGCTGACCGGCCTGCATGAGTGTACGCACGTCGAAGGAGCCGAGGTTAGGAGGCTGACGAAGCTTGAGATGTGAGTTACAAGAAAGAGGACTATTCACACTATTTGACATTGAACTGTTGCCAGTATAGGGCGTGCTTTCGGTGAGAGCATTATAGGTGGATAGAGGGAGCAAAGAAAGGTCGTCGCGGACAGTAGAGAAAGGTTGACTAAAAGAGAGGGAATTCTGAGCAGTAGCCCACTTATCACTACCCGCCCCGCTCGATACAATGGGCACAGCGGTCCTGATTAACCTGCGCGACAACCGATGCAGTAAGGAATTCTTTCTATTCGTGCCGTTCATGGGAGATGTTGGACGGGTACTGCTAGGGCGTCCAGCCGCAAAGCAGGAGGACGATCAGGGTTCTCGACCGAAGCCTTTAGTTCTAACGAGAACCTATCCGCAAAGATCAACTACGGATAGCCACACATAAGCACACAATTTACTCCATGTACGTCTGAATGCAGTCGGTCAGTAATACAGATTTAGGGAATGAATGATTGGCAGTTCGAAACATGATATATTTCATGGATTAATGGTATTTCCATTTTCACGAAAAAGCATCATCAAACGACCATACAGTAAACATACTTCTTTTCATCATCGGGTTAGAGGGGGGGGGGGGGGGGCATACAATGGAAAGAACACAAACCCTGCAATCCGTTAAGTTACTCAAGTGCTATTATCGTCTCAAATTAATACGGTTCACCACATGCAGCCGCGGCTCCGGGGGAGGGGGAGGGGGAGGGGTAGGGGGTGTGGGGTGGCGGGGGCAAAAGTCGTTGTAGTTATATGTATTTAATGTATTGATGTTTGCTTCTAGTAATAGTTTAGTAATAATAATAGTAATAGTAGTAATAGTAATAGTTTATAATTAAAATCAAATACATTATTCGAATCCAGTTCAGCTGTCTTCAGCGCTCATCTGCTCTGATGAACAGAGCATCAAACTTCCCCAGCTAGGAATCTTGAAATCTTCGCAATGGATATTTGGTTTCCAAAATGTGCATACAAGAGCTCACTTCAGTTAACCCATCGATCAAGTTCAGTTCAGTTCGGTCAATCATTACCTATGCTCTGGGTGTGGTGGCTTTAGTTGCTATCTCCAAGCGGCAACCTCAAAGGGAATTAATAACAAAGAAAAGAGTATGAATGGAGTAAGAGGAGAATTACAAGTAATGGTATCAAGTGGATGAAAAAAGTCTGTGGATACAAGAGCGTCACTGATCGCGACACCTAGCCATATCCTCCGATGTACCTAACCGTAGAGTGGGAGGGTCTCTTGAACCTCACCCAGGAAGTCTAACACGCTCTACATGGTCAATTCCACAGGTTAGGCTTTCTATACCCCACTTCCATGTCATAGACTGACCATCCTTGCTAATCTTCCAACCGTTCCCCGCCTTAGGGGATACTGCGCGCTGATGAATCCTGTGAGGGAGACATGCTCAACAC
Source organism: Fasciola hepatica (assembly GCA_948099385.1). NCBI lineage: Eukaryota > Metazoa > Platyhelminthes > Trematoda > Plagiorchiida > Fasciolidae > Fasciola > Fasciola hepatica. The sequence continues at coordinate 2,154,246 of CANUEZ040000025.1, forward strand.
ATGTCCCACTCAGATCCAAAGCTCAGGGGGATCACAGCACAATCAGGACTAGGACCACTACACACCTCGTCGGCTGAAACTAGAAGAGCGAAGTGAGACATTGGGATTGCATTTTTTAACGTAACCAAAGCACCAGTATGGAAGCATCTTCTAAACTTCCTCATGGAATGCTGATTGTCAGTCAGCTTTCCAAATTCAGCCCCCATCCGCGCGAACTGGATAGCATCTTTGGGCTGGGGGCTACTTGGCTGGCGTTAACTGCTCAATTAAGTATGAAAACTTCCTTCATCGTAGATATAAACACCAGGTACATCACTTCTGTGTCCATTCAGTGGATGTATTTGAATCAGTTTTTTATCAATGATTATCTAAGAGAATGACGTTTGGTTGCGCGAAGCCAGGTATCATCCGTCATTTGATCAGGTGAAGCGAATTCGTTTTGCCTGTACCCATTGGTCTAACAGGTGCCATTGCATCTCTGACTCAAATGATCATTCCCACATTGCTCGTTTGGTCCTGTAAGCGAGCAGACCATCACACGAAATACGGACGTGGTTCCACTGAAATAGGCTCTAACGACCCAACGTGATGCAAGGTGTTGACAGTTACATGATCAAAAGAACTTCCCCAAAACTGTATGCATACATACCATACAAACCCCACTGGCTGGCTAAATATTCCATACATTCAATGACACATTTACCATAAAATGTGTGTATTCATTTCACGATTTGAACGCTGTTATATAATTAAAAACTTCTACTATAAGTTCTACCAAATCGAAGGAACTTCTAATTTTTGTTGTACTTCATACATCAACACAGTACTTTCGGCAAGCATAGATTATCAGACAGTATAAAAACAAAGAGACAAAGTATCATGAGTGCATGGAATGCGTGTTCACAAATTCTCACATTTTCTCAAGCTTGCCAGTGCTTATTCGTTGACCGACCGTCACAACTTAGCAATATGGTGCTCCGCGAGTACCTCGAAATCAGTGGATATGAAGTAGGGAGAATGTTGTTTGCGTGGTTATTTGTGCAAACAACCACGGAAGACATCACTCACACGAAGATTGACTATTATATTCTGTTGTATTCCCCACCTTCACTTCTGTAATTGTTATTGTTACATTGATACCATGCTTGATTTCAAGCCGGTGTAAAAATATATATGAGAGGAATACTTGCAAGGATTATCAACTAGGAGCAACCAAGAAAGGAATGTCTCATCAATAGATAATAATGAAACGCAATATGGAACTTCAAAACTGGCTCTCACGACGGATTCACATCATGTTAAGCAACGAAAAGTGAGGGACAACATCACTTTGCATCCATGAAGTAAACTACAGGGTTGTAAAATGATGGTAATATTAACAAAATGGTATTATTTTATTGGTATCATCTAGTGATGGCTTAACCGAGATAAACAAAAGACCTCATCAATGGGGATGAGAGAAAAGAAATGAATCGATCCGCTAATTTTGAAAAGGTTTTCACCTTTATGAGAATCATGGGCTGACTATACTGATAAGAACGTTGATAATAACTTGCCTGGTTTCCCATTACCCTTATAATCTCCTGTAATCTCCTGTGGTCTTGGAGGTAGAACTGGATGGACCTCGTTTGTATCAACGCTCCCGGTCTTGTCAACTGAAGTGGTACCATATAACCGAGGAGGTACACAAGGCCTCTCGTGCTTGTATTGATCAAACTGCCCTGTAGATCTTTTCATTGTCACATCAGTTGGGGTTTGTCTATCTGAATGGGTGAACGAACAACAATAAGGTGCAATTTCAGCGATAAAGCTAATCAGTTAGAGACTGCGGACATTTTGGTGCACCACAGTCGTGCTCGTACATAAAGGCAACAGTGTATTTGGGGCGTGAAGTGCAGAAAGAACACACCTCATGGGAGTAGAGAAACTAACCTTTCTCACAAAAATGCAGATCACTATCACTTAAAAGGTATGCAGTAAGTTTCACGAAGAAATCACACAATCATCTGTTCTGTATGAGAAGTCTCTGATTCCATTCGATTAGGCCGGAAGAAACTTCAAGTCAGGTTGCAATTACTCGAGTTGATCATTTTCACTAAAATGACTTAGGATCGGTGAAGTGAAAAACAACGGGAATAATTACCCCATTGCCTAAGACAAGATTCGACGGTGAGAACTCTGAGCTGAATACATTTCCCACTCCATGCTCTATCTTTTCAACGTTTCTTAAGATCAGCGACCGAATAAAAGTCCTGTTTCGAAATAAGCGACAATTTATTCTTACATATCTGCTAATCTTTGCTCTGTGTATCCCTACGTCCTCAGATCTAGGTGGGATTTATGAACAGATGCCTATCATTTTAGTATGTTTATCTCAAGGAGAAGGCGATAACTGTTGGTGGAACAAGAATTCTAATGTACGATTTAGAACTTCAAATATAATTGACTTTGAGTAATTGGTTCTTCCTAAAATTTAAGTCTATAATAGAATGGACCAATGAATATCTGAGACAAGTTTCTCTCTCTCGGATTGAATTCCTGACAACAAATCGAACTCACAACTTTGATGTAAAAGTGGTCACTTTAGGAACAGGACGTAAGATTCATTGTATACTTTCAAGTGGTATTGAACGACGCCTGTTGATACCTTGAATTTCTGACTATATAACTTATTCTGTGAAGTGGTTGTTGGCAATTTTTGAATTGCCTAGCTCCTGTATGAGATACAACACTGGAAAACTGTTATCGATAATCTGAATGACCGAGTGGGATCACAAAGAAAGGTCTAATTCCAAAGGAAACTCGACACATTACTTATGTCAGGCAGTGTTTAGCTTGCTCACGCAAAATGAACTCATCTTGCGTAAGAACTTGCCACCCGTCTAAAGTGGTTCAAGAAAGGATCCAACGGGAGGACGGGAGTGTTGGTCGTACAACGTTGCTCTTGTGTTGTATTCTTCTGCTGTATTATCCAGTTGCTGCTGTCGAATCCAATCAGTCAATTTGGTCAGATGGAAATAAAGAGTCATGTACGGATTGGTTCTGTTTAGCTTCACTGCTTCAACACTGCCCCAATAATCCCCACTCTAAACAAGCTTATCGGGTAAAACAGCGGATATAGTTATTGTGGCAATGCACAGCATGTATACAGGATTCCAATCCAAATCGTAATCAAAACTGCGATAACAAAACCCTAAAAGATGAACTGGAATCTAGAACCACTAGCATATGTGAGAAGCATCATAAGTTGGGATACTGTATTGAATATAAGAAGATTGCGGACCACAGAAAAGTGGAGACAGTAGAGCATCATCATCATCACAACAACAACAACATCATCATCATCACTGATAAACAAGACGTGGGATGATGACGTGCGTGCTTCTACGATCGAAGGCGTTACACAAGATGGCTCCCTTAAATCGGACATTAAGACCTGCGTAACATGTCAGTTAATGGGGGCTGGCCAACGTTCAGCCTCGCCAAACCAGTTGATGGACAACGTCTGGTCCCATCCACTACACCCCTGGACCGGACAACAGCGAATCAACACGGAGAAACGGAGTCTAACGGCCAAAATCCTCTACCAGATGGAGGTTTCTGTTGACGATGGGAGAAGTCACTGCACTCAACTAGGCAGTTATGATCCGACAAAAATAGGTTTTGCTTGCTCTTCTGGGTGCGCGGGACTGAAGACTGAATCCCAAAAGAGTATCGATAACAAAACTCCAACGCACACTAGACACGATGCGTACAATAATCAAGTCCCACATGACGGACCGAAAGAATTTCCTCCACGGGTACTTCATTCAGTTACCCGAACCGAGTTATCGCCCCACTGTCTTGTAAGTCAGTTTTAAAGTCAAAGGCTCCGGTTACGGTTCCCAAAAAAACCTCTTCTGCGGTGTGGGCAGCTCGGAAATGTGATTCGCCTAGAAACTTTCGGCATCCTTCCTGTCAAGGGCCTTAACTGATTTCCTCCGCTTGAATTTGAGATTGATGCGAAACTCCACAGGCAACTGGAGCCCTGAAAAGAACAGTAGTTCAAACGTCGGACGTAAATTAAACACACTTCTTAAGTCTGCATATTCATTTCTCTTAACTGCATTCAACTTCCGCACACTATTGCCAGCAGGCTGCTCTCGCAAAAACTCTTGAAAACTTAAAAATAGATGTATGCTGTCTCCCCGAAACACGCACGCAGCAAGCCGTTTCTGTGATCTCCCTTCACGCGCTAGATACAACCTCGGCCCCTCGCTTCACTCTTTGCGTGTCGACTGATCCAGCGTTTAGTGCTCGTGGTCAGGCTGGTGTCGAGATCCCTTTGATCATCCGAATCCAGCGTGAACTACGAGACTGGATTCCGATCAGAAGCCGTTTGTGTGCAGTTCGGTTGGAAGGATATGCACGCGTCAATATCAACAGACGGAAGTGTCGTTCTTCGTTCGTCGTGTCTGTGTATGCGCCCACTGACTGTAGTTCGTCTGAGACCAAAGACAAATTCTGCCACGATTTATCTTAGCTGCTTCGAAGCGTGCGTTTAACGGACGTAACAGTAATTGCTAGTGATTTGAACTTCCAAGTTGCCTGTTTAGAGGGTTCTGAAAGGCATATAGGAGGCCCATTTGCAACCTAAGTCGATCGCACTAACAGCGGCAATCAACTCACACAGCTGTGCTCTGACGACAGATTGTTTCTGGAGAATGCGAACTTCTACCATAAAAAACGCCATAGACTTGGATGGCGTCCTCTTATGTCTTCACAATGTTGGACTCAGACTGGCCTTATTGTCATTGATCACCACTGGTGTGAATCAAATGGAAAAAGTCGCTCATTTTGATCAAAGCCTGTTGACTCAGATCCCACCCTGGTATGTTTTCGCCTCTGCCTGTGCCTCGTCTGTGGTCGCAACAATGTCAAAGCCATCAATCTCGTGCAGCTGTTTCCAGGCAATAATCGACGATCTGCTTTCAAGGCAGAGCTTTCTGTACGGTTATTGATGCAGCCAGATGTCCAGGACCCAGATGAACATTAGCAACAGATCATGGAAGTCCTGTATGCCGATTCCAATGCCACCGCGCCTCCAGTTCAAGTAGGCCTCACAGAAAATTGATATCTTCGACATAATTTGCTTTGTCAGTTACTCTCAGATCCATCTCTCCTGATGCCACATTCAATGAAGTGCGTAAATCCCTGAGACGCCAAATGACTAGGAGCCTGAGAAATGATCGTGAGCAGTGGTGGATTGCGAAATGTAGGGAGATGGAAAAGGCTGTGTCTCCTGGACATACTCACAACCTTTGCCGTTTGATCGGAAGCACCGTTCCACGGAAGCCAGATGTAAGTGAGTCAATCAAAGAATCCGACAGCTCATCGGTTCACTCTCAGGAACGTCATCTGCTGGAGCGTTTTAAAGAGTAATTCAGTTGACCCACTTCCACAATGAACCTTCCGAATATGCATGAAAGAAAAACGATGCAGATGGATATCACTTTTTCATCATGTCAAACGTCAGTTCTTCGGGGAAAAGCAATGAGTGTATTGTTAGAGCGTGCAACAAGGAAATCTCAATCATTGCTAGTTCATCGGTGGTTTACAAAGCTTCTTGCATCAATCAGATTGCTCGATGTATAGTGTGCCAAACAAAATTCTCTTGCTGACCAATCGGAAAATGCCACTAATGGGGTAAAACGAAAGCATATCCAGACACATCAGAAATGCACTTCGTCCGGGAAGTAGGTACAAAGTTTATAGACAGAATTAGTTGTGATCTTCCTTTTTTAAGGATGGAAGCGAAGCTTTGACTTCGGAGTCAACGAAACTCCTCCGGATCATTTGGGATAGTGAGCAGATTCTAAGGGAGTAATGTGACTCAGTGATTGTGTCGATTTAAAAGAAAGGTAACAAGTCCTCTTGTGAAAGCCACAGAGGAATTAGCTAGATAAGTATCACATCAAAGCTGCTAATCAGGATTATTCCCCACCGACTACCCAACCCCCGTGAAAGTTGTACGCGTGAGAATCAGACCTGGTAGGGGTTGTATCGACCGCATATTTACTCTTCGACAAATCTTGGAGCACATTCACATCTTCCGTAGGTCACAATGTCTGTCTTTCTTGATTCGAAAGCGGCGTTCGATTCAGTCGACTGCACAGTTCTGTGGCACTGCCTCTCATTGAAGGATGTGTCAGAGAAGTTTATTTCCCTTTTCCAATGCTTGTATGCAAATAGCCGAAGCCGAGTTCGTGATTAGGACGATCTTTCGCCGGAGTTCACCACGAGAAGGGGTGTTCGTCAGGGTTGGCCTCTATCGCCTCTCCTCTTCAATTTTGTAGTTAAATTAATTCTTGAAGTAGCCCCATCCTCGTGTGAGAATGGCGGGATCGATCTTTGCTCAGGCAGTAAACTGTTTGACTTGGAATACGCGGACGATATTGTTCTTCTGAGTGAAGATCCAAGTAAGTTTCAATTTCTTCTAGGTAGCTTAAACAACAGTACGGCAATGTTTGGGATGCGTTTTGCACCTTCAAAGTGTGAAATGCTGCTACAGGACTGGGTTGGCTCTACACCAAACCTTGTGTTGGCGGGGGAAGCTCTGTTTTAAGTAGATAAGTTTTGTTAGCTGGGCAGTTGGAACTCGCTTGGTGGTCCGATATCGGATGAAGTGTGACCACGTATACAGAAAGCTCGTTTGGCTTTCAACAACTTCAGTCATCTGAAGCGCCAGCTAGTCTTCCGACTGTTCGTAAAGGGTCGAGTGTATACTGGGGCTGTTAGGTCTGCTCTTTTTACACAGTTCAGAAACAGGAGGATCAAGGGTAGAAGATAGGTGAAGACTGTCGCTGTTTGAGCACCCATATCTCCGTAGCATTGCCCGAATATGGTGGAAGCACCGTATCAGCAATGTTGAGGTTAGACATAGGGTGTTGGAAACCAGTGTTCAATCACTAGAAAAAGCACTGAATCTAAACAGGTTAAAATTGCTGGGACATGTGTTACGCATGCCCGCCGATAAACTTCCTCGGCATACGCTGTTCTCTGGCGCAGGTAGTAGTTGGAAGGCAGGTCGAGGTGGTCAGTCTATGACATGGCAAAAGGTGTAAAGTTCTTGACCGATAGACTTGGTCAAGTCGGACGTGCGAGACTTCCACAAAACCCGCCTATCAAATGGTTGGACACATTAAGTGATATGGCTAGGTGTCGCGACCAGTGGCGTAGTTTCATTCGGGCTCTTTGTGATTACTTTGTTTTCGACTTTCTTCACTTTGTGCTTCTATTCATTCTGCTCTCAGCTGGGCAATGCTGCGAGGTAGCAAATCGGAGCACAGAACTGCAAGGTACTGAACAACTCCAGTCTATTGATCAGAGGAATAAAGAGAGCGAGATACTCGTTAACGTCTTTTCCTATTCTGGACCTGTTCGGGACAGAACCCAAGTGACTTTCCCTTTCGCTCATTCGTAAGTCGTGGTTCCCACTTAAAGAGTTTTTCTTCTGTCGTTAAAATCTAGTATCGTGGGTGCAGAGTGGTTTACATAGCAGTGTGTTGTAGAAGATTATCGTGTACGGATGATAGTCAGTCGACCGACCGAAAGTATCATTACCGGTTACTACAATATCACGTTGAAGGATAAACCATTCGACAATGCAATGAAAATCGAAATGGAAAATCTTACCTGTTCACGAAGGCAGTAGTTATACTCATAGACTATACAAAGAAGCTCTGGAATTATTCCAATAAATTAATTTCGGTATGCTTACGGGTTGAAGTAAAATCCTGACTCTCCAAAGACGTATCTTCTTTAAGAAGGATCTGCTGTGTGCAGAATAACACTTGCTGTATTTGTTTGCAAACTAAGCTTCAGATTCTAAGTCTTCTGAAGTTCTTATTAAAAAGATACTAAGTCTGAAGTAATTTTATTATACTACACTAAACATCATTGTTGTGGGATGTGCAAATTTTCTAGGTTCTCAAACAGTATGTGCAAAATGGATCGAATGAGATGGAATGTCAAATGCGGTGCGCATATGAAGCGAACGGCTGAAAATGAACTTGAAGGAAATGGTGGTGAAGTGTTGAATTTTTGAATCTTGGACTTTTGGAAGGATTCCAATTTCCCAAGATGCTCTCTGGATTCATGATATTCTACGAGTGGTGCTATGGACCAGGTGTGATTATTTATTGCCCCTGGGTAAGGGCATTTTGCATTTTGATTATCCACTTTGGTCCTAGACGCCACACACGTACCTCGATACGAACCTACACGAACAACCAACACACTGTTCCAACTCACTTCGTGTACGGGTCTTCTGCTAGAGGCGTTTAGGACAGTGTACCGTTAGTCCACACAATTCACAAGATCAAATGTATTGATTTTCTTGATCATTGATTGAAGTGATAACGGTTTTTTGAAACTGCGCCGTCATTACTGTGTACAAAGAATACGCTTTCCTAATTAGTACTTGATATACTCATGACCGAGAGCTCGGTATTCGCCCATTGTAAACCCTTCTGTAGCATTAGGACGAAACCCAGAAAAAAGCATTTTGTAAGATACATCGTTGACGTTATTTTCCTGACTGGTATGGGGTTTGGCGCCATTTTCAGAAGTCTAAAATCCGTTCGAATGAACAGAAAACTCCGTCTTGCAAACCCTTCCACAATGCTTATCAAGCAGACACTTGCACCTCGGTCAGACTCACAATGTATCAAATGAGGCAAATAAAACTTTGGAGCTGAAGAATCAAACGGGTTCTGAGGGATGGACAGATTCAACGTACCAGATGACTGGGATTGCTCCATGGAAACGAGGACATGCAGTCCAAGACAAAGTGCATCCATAGCCTTTACGAAGTTAAATTCTCAAGTCATCCCCTTGGATCGGTACGGGGATTTAAAAAAATATCCGACTGTTGTAACTATTCACAGTCTTGAATTCCTACATAAGGAAATTTGAATGCACCCTTCCAATTCATCCCTTTATTTGGGTAATTTGGAAGAAATTGGCGAAATTACACCAATCCCACCATAAACTTCTCAGAAAGTGTGAACTCATCTCTGCCAAAGTAACAATGAGAGAACGTTTCTCGCAGACAGCTTCGAATCTGGTTTTCAATTGGAACAGACGTTCATTTCAGACAACTTCAATTTGCATTCGAGAATACGATAGCTGTGGAACGTGTTGTACAACAACTGTGATTATCTTGACGATGTTTGATTAGTGTATATTCTCCAAAAAATTGTCGAAGTACTTTGAAACATGCTCCGAAATAATTCACCAAATGGAATCAAATTGATGACATCTTGTCTTGATATGTATTCCCTCAACAAAAAAATTGTTGGTGAACAGGATGGAATTTGTATCTTATAATTTACCAAAATGGACCAACTTCACAGTAACTGTACAAATAGGTGGTACTGAACGTCTAACTTGGTCAGGGAAAGCGGGCACCAGAATGAAAATAGATGGAGTATTAAACTCTTTCCGTTGACATTAAAACATTAAAGACAACCACGCAAGTGCAATTACAGACTGAATCAAATAAGTGCGGATTTCATGGTCGGTGAATCAGAAAACCCCACACCGATCAAAACACAAGCCGAAATGTGTGGTTTAAAAGCTGTTCGTGCATATGAGTACTGACAAAAAATGTGTGCATCACACTGCACGGGATATATGCGGTAATATAAGCACCATCATTAAGGAAGATTCCGTCAAACATTTTCATTCACCTTCATCAAACGGTAGAACTCTGACTGATTTTGGAATGATTTTCACTTCGAACGGTCTTAGTTGTGAATACGGATGAAGAGCATGATGTAACCTCGGAGTGACCGACCCTTCCAATTTTCTTTCAGTGGGAATCGATGTCCAGGAGTGCGCACGGGTTCTTGTTCTTCTTATCTGAATCTCATCTCTCCAGTCCACTGTGATTGTATCTTTCTTAAGAACTATTTGCTCTGACTGTGTCATAGATTCGGAATCGTCTAGGCTAATAGTATTAGGTGATATGGGGGTATGAATCATGCTCAACTGAGTTCGATAGTGACATTTCGACGCGGTTGGCAGTGTTTGAGCCCGATCTTGTCCTGTGGACCAGTCAATGGTCAAGTTTGGTGCATGAGACAGATGAAATTCTCGGCGGCTTGTTTTCGTTCTTGATAACCAATGATGCGTTTCATCTGCACTGTGGGCTCGCTTACGGAACGATCTAATTCCGATCGGTAGGCGAGAAAATGTAGAACGATAGATATATTTGATTTTTTGTTCCTTACTATCTTTGCTGCGCCCTGGATGCATAACCGTGATGGATGTTTTGGTAAAACCATTCCCAGCCACATTGTCCGGTTCATTCTCGTGCGTCAAAGTGTTTGTTTGTAAGATATCTAATTTATCGAAGGTGATATGTGAAGCGTTTGTGTTTAAAACATCGTCGAAAACAGGGCAATTGAACTGTTGTGAATCAGATTGAAACCAATTGAAAGCTCTTGTTTTGATGGATACATGGCGTGGGATATGAGAGGTGAATGGGATTGAACCTACCCAGAGACAAACAATTCAAACCCAGTTGGGGAATTTGTGTCGTGTGAAAACAGCATTGAATAAAGAGAAAAAACTGCGAGTTGTTAGATAATTGTCAGTTTCAATAAGACACATGCAGAGTAATGCAAATCAGAAGACAAGATCAAAAGTTGTTCAGCACGACGTGTAAAAGCCTACTGAAGAAACTCAATAAAAAAGAAATATATTTTCCTAATGTTTCCCAAACTTTTCAAAGGTAAATGGCAAACTCAGTTAGTAGAAAATGTAACTTCGGATCTCAAATTGTGGCATTCTGTATCTCCTGTGAAAGTCGACAATCACCGGTGAATATCACCATTGTTTTGCCGTAACTTTCACACTGAAGACGATAAGTTTCCCCAAACGGAGCAAACCGGTCAGCCAAATCTGCTTTCTTTAAGAGTTTACTGATATAGTTCCTCAGCCTACGGGTTAGCACATCTGCACCGAGGGAAAGCTTACCGCGAACTACTTTAACTGTCGGGTTATGAGAAGGCGAATAACTGCGGGAAATTTGAATCGGGGTGGAAGTCACCACAACTAACGGAAGGAATAACGATACCATATAGTGTGAATGTGAAGCAGTTCATTGAGGGACAGATCGGCGGTATACTGGTAAAAGTGTTTCGAATCGAGTATACTCTGTTAGAGTTTCACAGGGGGGAGGGGTGGTGGATTGTTTTAGTAAATACTTGTGCATGGTCGTATTGAAACAAGCATACCAGCCGTGGTCAAACGGTCACCATGGCGGGGCTTTCAACCCCCTTCTGTCTCGGGTTCGAATCCCGCTTCCACCGCTGGTCACTTCCCCCTAACTGACAACCTATAATCGGCCACAACCCCCTTCGTGAAATATTGTACCGTTATTACATAATAAAAAAGAATTCAACAAAAAGATAGAAAAGACTAAAAAACCGATTGCATGATTAGGGATGACCGGTAATCACGACCGTGAGAAATGAAATGGAGAGCCACATTAGGTCCCCATAGTACATGTGTGGCGAAGAGCCGGACAACAACACATTGCTGTCTACCACCAAAGTGACCGACGATAGTAGAGGGGTTCAAATTTCCTACCTTCGAGGAGGAAAACGCTAATACCACTTGGTCACCACTAGCGGATATCCAGTGCTGTTGATCTGTGGTAAAAATAAAGCTTCTGTATAGTGTTATCCAATATTTCAGTGGTGAGTGGAACGTCGATAATGTATGACAAATCGCTGGAAAAAATCGTACAATACGAATTTTATCGTTTCTGAGAATGAAAAGTGTTATGGTGCGCTGAAATCCATTTTCTGAGATCCTCGTACGTATCTCGTCACAATCAGAAACAAAATAAAGTGGGATGTTGGCTTATTCTGCCCTAGAAAGGAATCACTTGTAAGAAAAAAAACCAGATTTTTGAAACAGTCATTTCTACCAACATACATTGTGACGATTAGTTCCAATCAATGATGACGGTACCTCCGTCGATGGAGGGACGTCGCGAACTAAGGGTTCAGATCGATCAAACCAAATTACACCACCCATTCAAAGCCTGTTAGATGCTCCGAGTTAGGCGAATATTCAGAAGAAATGACTAGAAACCAGGACCTACCCGAATATACGTTTTATCAACAAGCGTGGTTTACTCGAACGAATTACTGCGCAAGAAGTCTTTCGATGAACTAGTTTGCCATGGACGATTGCAAACAAAAATGAATTCGATTAGAACAGGTGAATAATGTCATTTTTAGGAAATACTGGATGAGTCGTATGTGAGCCGAATATCTTATTGACTGGAGGTTCGTTTCCGTTATAGGTTCCTCAATCTAATCGACTAGCAGTGCAACGGAATTCAGTATGCGTCTCATATATTCAAAGTGTTAAATGATACAAAAAAGAACTGGATTGGTCTAACAACAAACTGTGATCTAATATCAAATTCAAGTTGCCATACAGAAATATCCGATCGTCTAAACAGTTTGATCGCACTCAGTCATCAAATGTCGGATAAAATATCGTCCTATATGCAGAGGCCCTGTATAGATGCCATCAACAGAAATTTCCTGATTGTCCAACGGGGGTCGGTGTAGTATGCAATACTTAAGTACACCTCAATGTACGGTTCACAAACTCAACTGCTCCATGCAGAGGGTTCACAAATATTTCTCGTAATGAGTTGAGAAGTTAAAATAGCATATGTTGCTTAGTAGAAATAACTTGATCAGCAATGTCAACGTTCGGCATGGGGCACTAAATCGTTGTGAAATAAACTGTATGATTGGATCCTACAGTAACAATGATTACACCAACCAAAAGTCATCTTCACTTGTTTATAAAGAGAGAGAGAGAGAGAGTCATGTCTAATAATGATTTCAATTGCAGTTATCTGATAACAAATGTTCCCAGTGACTTAGATCAACCATAGATGCGAAGTCGTTGAGTTTTCTTCAGATAGATTCAACAAGTTGTTTGAAAACCGTTAGTAAAAACAAGAAAACCAATTTTTTTTTGTTTTAAGACATACTGCCGCTTTATTCGTGCAATGTGTATTTCCTGAGATTCATTGCTCACTGTAGACAACGATAGGGGAAATTATTCGAAAAAGATTTCAAAATTACACACGTAAGTGATTCAGCCCTGCTGAGCTGTAGCGTGGTGAGATATGCAGGCGCACATTTTCGTGTAGCAAGTCATATGATCACAGCCATTCGTCAATAGCTTGCCAAGCCTCAGCTGATTTAAGGTGGTTGGGTGAAGATCGATCGTCCCCTAACGTAACATGTGTACTTGATTCTGGAGTGGTGATGGTTGATTCCAATAACCATGAGGTATGTGAAAACTACCATGAATAAAGGAACGACGTTAAATACTACAGAATCTATCACTCAGAATCAAATCATTCTATCGATATAAATCGCAAGCGCTTACCCCGTGACAGTGGACTCAAGTATCCAATATTCTCTTGACCAACACGAAGCTTCTCATGTGTGTACAAGAATTTCGCATCTTTTTCTTCTCTGTCAGTGACTGGTTCCGATAAGACTGAATGTGGAGATTGTGAATACTGTTCATTTTGATCTGAGCCTGGTGGTGATCTTGGAGCATGACCTGGTTTATAAGCACGATCTGGCAATGTATTGGTGCGATTGACCAAAAATCGAGTTTTTGATGCCGAATCTGACATTAGGGTCTGGTCTCTTTCAACTACAAACGATTTACTCCGATTCCGTTCGTCTCCAGAACGCAACTTGCGGTCGATAGTTGGCAATATGGACGTGACAGCCGAACCACGATGTCCCTCATGATGCTTAAGTTTGCCACTCTGTGCTTCACCCCCTTGGCCATATTCCCACTGCTCATCCAAATGCGACTGTTCCCGAGCGACACGTTCATCCCATTTCCGTCGTAATTCCTCGAAGTTCAATCGTGAACGAACGTCACTCAACGGTTTGACCTTAATTCCTGGCTGATCGGAACGAGCAATAATCGGTGGCGTGATATCTAACGATTTGGACTGTGTGAGGTGTGATGACATTCTGCTTGGAGTAGGGCGAACAAGGGACGTGTGATCAAACGAAGATAAATGAGTAAATTTAGATGAATTGAATTCCTTATCTGAGTCCACTGGCGACTGTTGGAATGTACGTTTCACACTGCGTTGCGTGTCGTCATCCCCCACAGATATATGCATAACGTTGTCAACATGACCCATTAATTCTTCTTCTTCGTTCAGCACAATATCATCTTCCTCTTCTTCATCTTCCGAATATAATTCTCGAGCCATGACTATCTCTTCGCGGCTCTTCCTACTAGCCGAACGTTCGAAATGAGTCTTACGAGCAACTGAACTGGAGTATTTTGATCCCAGTCTGCCCAAAAGTTCAGCATCACGTGACTCTGATGAAGCTAGAATCGCCGATGCCCAATCGCCAGGATCCAAGTAGTCAAAAATACGTTTGTTCACTCTACCGAAGTTATCTAAACGAGTTTTATCTGCTAATTCGGGTGGACCAGCTAGTGAAAGACTCAGTGTCACTTCAGAGTGTGCTTCTTCTGGGAGAAAAGTTTCTTTCCGAGTGACCGCAACCATTTGCTTATCAGGTAGGACAAAGTGTGACTGATATTCACGAGTGATTCGTTTACCCAAAAATGTGACTGACGACGCAGAATTAGTTATTAGCTTTTGAAACTGAGGATTCGGGGCGGAAACCTGACGCACAAACGGAGCACTAGACTGAGTTTCAGCATCCGTGGACCATCTTGAATGTGACTCGGTCGTGGACAGGGGTGGTTCTGTTGCCATATTCGAGTGAAGAACAACTGTTGCATTATACTCATCATCAACGGGCGGTATCATCAATGAGCCCAAACTACGAGATAGCGTGTTTGAGTCTATATCACTTCGTTGAAGACTCATAGCCGTCCAGACTGCCGTCATTTTTAAACGGGAAGTTGTAGTCTAAAATAGATGGGGAATTTTTTAACACCATGAACTTGTAGTTTAGATGCGACTTAATGATATTTGGGAAAATAATGCATCTATTCTCCTATTTCATAATGAAAAAGTACACTGTTTTCATTTTGCTCCATCAATAAACTTGGAAGTTCAACAATATCTGTATCATTTCCAGGCTCTTGAGACTTCCTAGAGCACTGATGTATTCGCTCACTTAGTTATTGGTCGGATAATCTCAACCTGGAAGGAGTTCCAAACGCCAACAGGAAATTACCTTGTGGAAATCCGGTATATTTTCTAGGAGTTCTCCTATATTAGAATGCGTGATCTAAACAAATCAAATTTGTTTTATTCTAAAGACAATCCAGTAAAACTAGTCAAGTATGAAACCGAGAGTAGGAAAAATTGAAAAAAAAAAACGACTCGCTTCCGAGTAATCCTCAAAACCCATTGGTTTCGAAATAGTTTACAAAGTCATGCTCGAATTTCATAAATCCCGAAGCAGGTGCCATGATGGCCAAAAAAAACATTTATAGTAAACTGCAATACATGCACAGACAACAACTGGCATTCATTCCAAATTTCAGCACCACGCGACTCCTTTTACATCAAATAGAAGATGAAATAAAAGTGCCAAGTCGAAACACTTTTGCAGCCACCTGTAAGTTGTGACTTTTAATTAGCGTGAAGTTAGTTTTAAGGATAGACCTCTAAATAAGTTCTTTTCATTTCATGTTTAAGCACGGCTACAGTGGAACAGGGCATACACCATGACTACAAAGATTTGCTGCACGATCAGAAAGACGCAAACTGATGAATCATTTCAGGCCACAACAGACTAGGCTTGGTAGCACACAAAAAGCAGGTTTGTTTTGGAACCAATCACCTGAGATAATTCGCTGCTGATAGCCCGTGTTCAACTTACTGTATTACAATTGAGTCGCTAAGGCAAAATAGGACCAGTCAATAAGACGGTGGAAAATTGAGATAATTAAGAAAGTGCTGTTTGCAGTAAAGAAGGTGACTGCACCACCGCTTCAGACGACATCAAACAGGTTCTAATCTTCAGAGGATGTATTGTTGGCACGAGGAGCCTGAATCGTATGTTTTTGGAAAATCCACTTGCATTCTTCACATCGAGAAGTCGGACGCCGCCAGCCGGAATCGAAACGGCGACCCTCCGCATACCGGGCAGATGCTCTACCAGCTGAGCTATCGCGATCCGAACAGTCCGGTGTGAATAACGCTAGTGAATAATCGATAGTGCGCGAACCACTATTCCAATGATACACAGTATCTATCCTGGTTTTAATCATTGGGCTAGCCTCGTCGGACACTTCCCAATGGGACGAACAGCACACAGGTTCTAATCTCTTGAAAAATTTTCGTGGTTAAAGGCATTACTGTCACCGTCATTGCCAAAAGACAATTGACACTTATACAGGATTTAAAAATATTCCTGTACGCATTTTTGAAATTTACAAGTCCAATTTTTGCTATCCAAGCGCAGTATCACTTTTACAACTTTTTACAACAACAAATCACACGAAGAGGGAGAATCCAGACAAAAATAATGACTTACTGTTGGTATGCTCTCACTGATATACAACCCCTGTAAACACTACCGTCAGATAATTTGTCGGAATACGTGTTCTGGAAGCATGACTCAGTCAGTCAGCAGATTAACCACAATGTGGATTAGTAAACTTTTCTAAAGAATGATCCTAATTTGGTGAGGAAGGTGGAGCATAGGAAGAAGACGCGTAATAAACATCATCTGTGGTCGATAATTCATCCCGTTTCTGATGATGTCCTAACTGTTTCACTAGCTCACTCATCGATACTAGTCACTGGGCTTAAGTCATTGACTAATGAGCTCCAATGCAAAGGTTCAAACCGCAAAACTGACGGCCATTCTTGACAAAAAGAAGCTTTAATAATAATCCGGTTATCGAAACTATCGGTTTCTTACATGGTTTCACAATCAAAGTCCCATGGTTAAGGTTGCAGCCCCTATCGCTTTGGAGTCTAACTCCTTTACTCGCCTATAAACAGGCAAACGTTTTCAGATATGATTTATATCAAAAATAACCCACAAAGTGGCAACAGTAAATAAAAGTTGTCCACTGCATTACGAATTATTCGATGACGGCCGGAAACAACTGTGTACCATTGTTTTATACTGATCAGATAATTCTCATAACGCATAAGACAAGTGAATACCCTAAGAGTTTAGATTTTGGTAGCAGAAGGTTGTCGGAAACGACGGTAGTCAGTCGATGTTTCGGTTACCGTGGGCAACCCTTCGCAAGACCGATCTACATTTCAAACTGACTTCGGCACTGATGAATGGGGAACACCGGTTTATGAGGACATCCATTGTGATTGGAAAATTTGCTTGCTTGTTTTAGACTCGCAACAAATTTGGGGAAAACTAAATTTGATTTCACCTCTCTAACCCTAGACATGTTAGTGGTGTCAGTTTATCCATTTTACCGGCGGAAATACCGAGGCAAATAGCAATATATATATATATATATATATATATATATATATATATATATATATATATATATATATATAACATCACAAATTTTATTAGGAAGATTCTTCAAGAAAATTTCGATAGCCCGTTACTCGCTGTCTGATTAGCAAGTGAAGATTTACTTTGAATTTATGAATGAGTCGTTGCTAAAGGCCACCGAAACACCAAACAGCTGTTCTACACTTGTTAGAAAGCATCAAGTGGAACTGAAAACTCAATAAATAAATGTGACATTGGTACACAGTTGGGTCTAAACTGCTTACTTTACGGCAAAGAAACAATATTTTTTGCAGCTTTTATTTAAAACTGTTGTTGCAACACCCAGGAAAAAAGTAAATAAATTATTGTACTTCAAGAAAATGAAAAGGCAGCTTGATTCGACCAGAACAAAGTTAGCCAGACATTGTTTGCTGATGCACGACCGGGATGGCTCTACATCGAACCTTATACTAGCCGGGGACGCGTCAGTCAAATAAAATATTTTTTGTTACCTAGGCAGTTAAATTCCACCTGCTGGCTAGGGGGCTGATGAGGTTCCGCCGCGTATACAGAAAGCCCGTTTGGACTGCACCAATTTCAGAAGTATGTGGCTCTGGTATGACTTTCGTCGATCCTCCAGTAGTCGGGTAGATACTGTGGTAACTGAGTCTTTTAAGGAGCAGAAAAGCGGCCGTTATCGGTAGAGGGCGTCCAAAGATCATTTGTGTCTGCGCAAATCACTCAACTATGGTGAGAACAACGTATGAGCAATGATGACTTTAAGCGTAAGGATTAGGGAGGCATAGGTTTATCTCCAGACCAAGTGCTTTATATGAACAGGGGAAGGTGTTTAGGATATGATTTACACATATCCATGAATAAGTTCCCTTAAGGGTGCATTGTTCTCCGAAGCAACAAACGGTGGGAAAATAGCTTGATGCGATCCACGGCGAGGCGAAAAGTATGAAATCTTAAACCGTAAGCTTGACCGTATCGAATGTGTAAAACTTCGAATTTAAAAGCACGAAGTTTGCCTACTAGGTGAGTAGTGGCTTCAGGTAACACCTTAGTGTCGCAGCCAGTGATATAAATGTGTACGCAGTATTTCTCCGTTTTCATGCTTTTCACTCAAACCTTTATTGGCTTCTAATTTGTTCCATATGGTACGATGTACTTCACCCTAGTGAATGATACTAAAAAGCAGCGGTTGGAAGAAAAAGGCTGAATCGTAAGGTGACTGACTGACTGAACTAAATTGGACTGAATAGATGTATAAGTGTCATTGACCTCTATTAGAGGTACATTGTAAATAGAAGCCAAAGCGGAGTTCGTGCACAGATTTCTTACGAAATATCCATAACGAGTGGCATTTGTTACGTTATTAGGTATTATCTTAGTTACTTAATTTCTGCATTGAAAATATTAACCACTTTGTTGGTAAATTAAAAGGGCAGGCGGAGGAAATTCGTGGCATATATTACGTACAAAACTACATGTTGATAGTGCATTGCTTCCATTAAATTCTCTCGATTACTAAGATTCGTTTTGGCTATAGATTCCTCAATCTAATCGACTAGCAGTGCAACGGAATTCAGTATGCGTCTCATATATTCAAAGTGTTAAATGATACAAAAAAGAACTGGATTGGTCTAACAACAAACTGTGATCTAATATCAAATTCAAGTTGCCATACAGAAATATCCGATCGTCTAAACAGTTTGATCGCACTCAGTCATCAAATGTCGGATAAAATATCGTCCTATATGCAGAGGCCCTGTATAGATGCCATCAACAGAAATTTCCTGATTGTCCAACGGGGGTCGGTGTAGTATGCAATACTTAAGTACACCTCAATGTACGGTTCACAAACTCAACTGCTCCATGCAGAGGGTTCACAAATATTTCTCGTAATGAGTTGAGAAGTTAAAATAGCATATGTTGCTTAGTAGAAATAACTTGATCAGCAATGTCAACGTTCGGCATGGGGCACTAAATCGTTGTGAAATAAACTGTATGATTGTAACAATGATTACACCAACCAAAAGTCATCTTCACTTGTTTATAAAGAGAGAGAGAGAGAGTCATGTCTAATAATGATTTCAATTGCAGTTAACTGATAACAAATGTTCCCAGTGACTTAGATTAACTATAGATGCGAAGTCGTTAAGTTTTCTTCACATAGTTTTAACGAGTTGTTCGAAGGCTTCGTGATTTCTCTCGACTTATCTACGATAATTGGTTGCGTTTATGAACGATTAATCTATTATATCGGCATTTTTTGGAGGACTATCAAATCATCAACTCTTTGAAAGGAAACACTTCGTTTAACTGCATCGGGCAGATAATCAGTGTTTCAAGCAACAGCCATTTTTGAGCGAAACGAAATATAGATAAGACGTTATTTGTTTCGAAATACAGCGTGTGTCACTTTTTAAGGTACATCACCTTTTTAACCATGTTTTGTGTGCATTACAGGGGATCTATGCGCGACAATAGAGTAAAAGGGATAAAATTCAAAGGATTTTCTAAAATAGGCGCATGAGGGATTCAGCTTTGCCAATCCTCTTTTTAGTTGGACTTGCACATAGTTATTAAGAATTTTATTTCAATACCGCACAAAGAAAGATACCGAGAAATTCGTTAGTGCTCTAACAAACAATTGCTTTTTCGAAATTCATTAGGTCGACTTAAATAAGACCAATGTGCCGAGCAAACCTGTTGATAAGGTTTGGTTTCAGTAGATACAGACAACTGTTCAACATGTTTTTATGGTGCTTCCGCAATTTATTTTAGTGATTACATTTTTTGCTCTTTTATTGGCAACATGCGAGTTATACAAACTTATTAGAGTTCATACATCCAAATGGCATACTTCAGAAGAGACTAGACGTGGTCTTGATCTTTTTGATACTGAACATATTGGTTATTACGCAATCAAGTGAGTGTGAGTGTTTTGAGTTTCGTTGGTCATGCGCGAAACTCACGCAAGCTAAAGCTGTGTTAGGATCAGTTCAGCTGCACAACACCGCCTGGTTGATTGATAACTTCTGAGCCATTCGGTGGCTTCAGTGAGGCTTGATCCGCTAAGTAAGCATCTCTCACTTGAAACTTCTCATTCAACTGAAAAGCCTACTCCAATTACTGACTGTGCTGTACATTGCAGTATCATTGCTCGGTCCCATCTCAAGGAGATCTTATCTAGGGTCGCATGACAACCCTTTGTCCGTGTATGTTCTTACTTGTCCTCACGGGCACAGAAACGTGCGGACGCTGGTACCCACTAATATAGTGATGTTGACGTACTGGATTCCTGATCAATTCGAGGGATATTCGAATCAGTCAATCAGACATCGGTCGTGAATACTTTTACTATAATCCCGAATACATTGACAAAATTTCAGAATAATTTGATGCAACTTCGAACTATTCCTAAGTGATTCTGACTTTCTTTGAAACGCTCTAAATGCACCCGCCTTGGTTAGATTCGAATCTATGTCTAGAAGCCAGACACACTTTAGTACCACTGGCGTTCTACCAGTTCAACCATGAGTCCACGTCTACGATTTGAGGCGTTTCATAAATGGCTCACAATGAGCACCCACAAAAATTACTGTAGTATATTTAACCTATAAATTTATCTGTATTCGACTGTATTTCCCAGGGAAATTCTGGTGGTGTTTGACGATGTGTTGACAACTGGATAAGCAAAATCTTTGTCAACATCTACGAAACTCAACTAAATTAGTTCAAAATTAAAGGAAGAGAGATGCTCAATCAAATATTGATAGAAGGTTGGCACTTCAAAGAAACCAGGAGTCTTATTGTTACCATACAAGATCCCTTTTGGAAAAATGCGTCCAAGCGCGAAGGTTGTGCATGCCAAAGGCCAATAAAACCTTCGAAAAGCTAAAACGGTATTTTAATCCACCTTCTCCTGAGTACATGGATCTGGAACCGGAATTTTTATTCACAATCCTCAACATATATACCGGAGTGGAGGTTCATAAAAGGCAGATATTAGAACTCAGAGGAAACGCAAACCCAAAGGGTCACAAATTTCAACTAAAAAACAAAGGAACGAAAAGCAAACAGAAATGCTTAATTCGTTTATCATAAGATTTCAAAGGATGAAACGCGTTACTGTTAGATATTAAAGACACAATACATGAAAGAGTTCGGAAGAAAGCTAGATTGACTGTGAAACAAGGTGTTTATTGGGCGAGACAGCTAAAGCTTTCTCCCTGATGGCCTAACAGTTGCTTCTTTTGAATTACTCATTTTAACCCTCCTACGGTTCTTTTAAAATGCACTTCGTTCTATAGATCTACACTTCGCATACTTCTACTCCAAGTATTGCTGAGGAGGACACCCTTGAAAGTTCCACACGGTCAGTGGCTATGATACAAAAAATAATCGGAATTTTATAGACATTGGAGGACTACCAGTTAAGTATCACGAGCTTCTTCTGCAATTTCAATGGGTTATCTGCGTATCTGATCTCCACTCGCAAGTCCTATCGCTCCAGCCCGCAATGATAAATCAAAAGACGACAACGTAACACGACAAAACGATAGTATTTTTGCATAAAATAACGGCGAGGCGTTTAAAACGGAATGGAAACATTCACGGATTCGGACGTACAGTCAGGTTTATGTCCTGTCAGGCCAATTGACAAAATTCGGATGGATTGATTGTTGACCACTAATCCGACCTGCTTTGGACAGCAGATGACTTCCGGACTAGAAAAAGGTTGCCTTGTGTAATCAGACGGCTTATTGATTATAGATTAATCAATCCGGCCTTTCATGCTTGAGCTGCTAAGTGGATTGTTTCGGGAAGATTCTTTTATTTCCTAACATCTATGCACATCGTTTGAGTCCAAAGTCACGACAAATATAAAATCTAATGAGGATCAAGTCTCTTTGAACTTCCCATCATACCACTGGAAACAACCCGGTAATCTGCAGACTACCTTCGTAGCTAATCCAACGTACTCCACCAACGCGGAGCCGAGCCCTTTCCAGCTTTGCCACTTCCGTATCCGTACGAGGGAACAGAATGAACCCCACATTTCGGTCTAGGTAGCGCGTGGGAGGAATACAGCACTCTGAAAGCCTCAACTGTGAGTTGGTCAAATGACCGGAAAATAAGTTCAAGTATAACCCACTCGGATGCACAAAGTTCTTCCCTGTTAGTTTTCGGGTTTTAGTGAAGAAGCTACAATCACACAGAGATTTTCTCACAAGCAGACAGGCAAAGGGGGCATCACATACATGGTAGATAACATTATTAGACGGTTTTTCTACGGGCATTTGTGCATACTCATCGGTGTTGATTGGTAGAGATCATAAACCAGACCATCACTCAAAAGCCCTGACGTCCTTCCCAAGAAAGAGTTCATCTACATCTGATGTGATCTTACGCCAAATCTTAAGGTTGACCGCATAGGGCACGCGGATTGAAAAATGCCGGTGGTTCGTTAATATAAGCCTAGAACCAATTATTGTGTCAAAACACTGGTAGTCACCTGTTAAGCTGGCATTCATTGTTCTACTCGTACTGCAAAAGACTTCCCTTTAAGAAACTTTCAATCCATAGAATCAACGGGTACACTGCAGCGAGCGTCTTGAGCTGACTTATTACACGGTCGTACGGTACTTTGTCAAAAGCCTTGCTAAAGCTCAGGAGATTATTCAGTTTACTGAACTGTGACGTATACAAAGTATAAGAATATCAGCAACGGTAGGCTGCTGTCAATTAGGAATAAATGATTGGCAATCGTTAAATGGCAATAAAATTCATACTGATTATACAACTAAGTTATTGTGCGCTTCGCCCGCGTTTGCGGGGTTCAACACTGAACGTCTCATGAGTGTACATTTGCTTGTTTTGTTGATAATCACTCAGTGGTACTACTAAGGGACACTCAGGGGGGTACTCGAGTATCCCTCTGAGCAGCACGACTGTGCTGCTTGGGAGGGGGGCTGTAGGTTCTGGTACATTTCCGACTTTTTCCATGATTTGAAATGTCCCTTCGTGCAGCATCTCTCTATAGTACTGACGTTCAATGTACAAAAATAATAGACAAGTTTTTGAACACACGCACAATACCGCGTAACATGAAGTCTCTTAGCAGAACAAACTTCTTGGCAAAACCTCGCTTACTTATTCTAAGTGTCCCAGAATAAACTCAATTAATGTTCTTACTATGGCCAACACAGATTTTAGAAGCTTTCACGGTGACGTTTCGGTACTCTTCCTTACACCACCGCGATCAACTCAAAAAACTGCCGTCAAGTCCTGGCAGATGAACTGAGTTACACTGAAAACGTTGATCGACGGTGGACGTTTGGTATCCAAAATATTTACGCCTAGAGCTGGGAACAACAGGGAGTTGGTTTTGTACATTTTATTTTATTTTATTCCTGTTGTACAAGCTTTTTCTGTCTTATTGTCCGATCACTCTGCACTGCACATTTCAGTTCTATTGTGGCATCTTAGAGTGTTTTAACACTGACTTAGTGTAACCTAGAGACTAGTTAGAACGCTGCGGGCTATAGCCTGACTTGTGGCGAAATTTAACTTCGTTCACCTATTTAACACATTACTGTTTAACTGAACGCATACTGCCAAGTGCGGTGGCCATCTGACCATTGCACATGCATGCAACACGCACGATACCGCAATATGCGCTAATCTCTCTCTCTCTCTCCTTCTATACTGACTGTGTTCTCTACCTCATGTACCGTGGGGAGTTATGCTCTGGTTGTTGTGTCGGTGTAGTGTCGAGCATCACAATGAAGAAAAGGTGGTCCGCGCATAATAGAAAAGGCTAGCAAACACGCGTAATAAAGAAACAGCTTCGTAAGGTTTGGCCGACCTTACAACTGGTAAGCCAGACGTGATGCCAGGGTCACGCAAATTTCATTTTTGTTTACCAATTACCGTCCCGTTTAATGCTTTCGGGTATGATGCTTTGACGTAGACTATTCGATGTTTTCTCCGAATTTTTATGCATATTTTTATTCTTCTCTTGCCATTCTATACGGTTACATTTATGTTGTTCTGATTTGCCTGATCGTTTTCAAGTGTTTTGGTATTTGGTGGCGACAGTTTGTAGACGACTCTTGCTAGTCTTTTGTTTTTGTTCGTAATTACCTACAGCCTGCACAATTCCGATGCAGTGCTTTTGGCAGGAAATTATGGACCGTCCACTTAGGCATCTGCCGTCTGTGACAGGCACTCAAAGGTCTATCGTTCACGATGTTTTTAAATCACAAGTGTTTTCTACGCAACACAGTCATCTTTCGATAGACAATAACCACGTAAGACTCGCCATTTAGGCTTTGACCCACAGTCTACTGTGGACACATGGTACGCCTCTGGGGCACAACACCGTTATCCGCGTCTTGTCACGCGTTCACCAACTAAGCCCTTCCCCAGCGCCTGACATCAACTTAGACACAATGACACAAGTCCAGAAAACGAGCATCATACCAAATGACTTCAACAAAACGGTTCATCAAGTTTAACTCAGGCAACCACGCAAGTTGTCCGCGGTTGCACCTAGCCTAACCCCACCTATCTATATCTGTTTTTTCTGTTTTTCTATAAACTACAACAGTACCGAACGTCTTCCGTGTGCCTCTTACCTTGGTAGAACATCAGCGGGCGCCACCGGGTGATATTTCCCTCTACTTTATCTTATCTTCTCCGACGGATTCACAGTCACACCGGCTACATCCGTTTCCTCACTGGTGCCCGGAACGTTTAAGGAGACAACCATTGACTGAACGACGTAACAATTGATCAGCGTGTAACTGCGGACGGCAGATGAATGCATTTTGTATGGACTGTGAAGGTGCACACATCAAACCCTTACCACCAGTAATCCTATGTCGCGCCAGCAATACAAAGAACGACATGCACGGAGTTCCTGGGATATAAACACACCCTGGTCGCGCCCACATTCGAAGCCCAATTCTGTCTGACTTTTAGAAGGAGGCCCCCATAGCGAGATTCAACTCCGTTCATTTGTTTAGCACATTGTCCAACTGAACACTTATTGCTAAGCGCGGTGACCATTTGGCCGTTGTACATGCACGCAATACGCAAGACCTCGCAACATACGCTGATCACTCCCCTCATAGCGCTCAGACTGGTCGTAATACCGGCTTCCGGCCCGTTTGTTTAGTAACCATTCTCCCACAGGTTAAGAGTTAACATGAAGTAAATGGACTGCCGAAATATTGTACATTTTCAATGAGTATTTTATTTCAATATATTGATTTGGATATAATGAAATGCCCTTTATTTCTAAGATACAGGCCGTTCTGTTTCATGTGCCGTAAAACAGGTGAAAGAAGGATAATTATTGAAATTTATTAGTTTGGGACAGTCGACGGAAGTCAGTGCAGCACATCGCGTATTGCATACAACGGACATAAACGATCCGAAAACCAGGCAGAGATCACCCAGAAACCATTCAGAAACCAATAGCAATGGGGAAAACCACTCGAAAACCGGCCAAAACATGGTCGGTTTCGGAGCGGTTTTCCTACAAACGTTTTCCCTTCTCCACTGAACGCGTTTTCCCTCTAATAGACCGTGGGGAGTTTTGCTCGTTATTGTTTCCGTGTACTGCAAAACATCACAGTGACAAACGGGTGGTCTACGCGTAGTAGAAAAGGCTAACAAAAGCGTGTAATAAAGAAACAGCATGGTAAAAATTACTCGGCTCTACAAGGTCATAAGTTATATATATATATATATATATATATATATATATATATATATATATATATATATATATCCTTGTAGCACCCAGCCCGTTCGTAACATCAGTTTTCAATCGGTTTTCGGTCGCTTTGTTTAGCAGCCATTTTACACGGATCAACATTGAATTTATACGAAGGAAATTGATGACCGAAGTAATATGCAACGCTTGGTTGGCGTTTTATTTTAATGCATTGTTTTATTTCATCGAAATGTCCTCAAAACCTCTATGTAGATTGCTCTACTTCATCCCCTCGAAAGGAGGAAAACAAGATCAATTAATTGGAAAATCAGAAATTAGGAGATAGAAATGAGCACGTCATAAGTAATTTAGGTTAGTGAAAGAAATTAACGAAGCTTATCACGTATTTTAAGTGAATGGCAAAAACCGCTCAGAAACGGGCCAAAAACCGCTCCGAAACCGATCGGATTTTGGCCGGTTTTCAAGCGGTTTTTACTATTACACCGATCGGTTTTCGAGCAGTTTCTGAGTGGTTTCAGACCAGTTTCCTGGACGGTTCCTGGATGGTTTCCGAGCAGTTTGTGCTATTCATTTAAAATACGTGATAAGCTTCGTTAATTTTTTTCACTAACCTAAATTACTTATAACGTGCTCATTTCTATCTCCTAATTTCTGATTTTCCAATTAATTGTCCTTGTTTTCTCCTTTTCGAGGGAATGAAGTAGAGCAATCTATATAGAGGTTTTGAAGACATTGCATGAAATAAAACAATACATTAAAATAAAACACCACCAAGCGTTGCCTATTACTTCGGTCATCAATTTCCTTCGTATAAATTCAATGTTGATCCGTGTAAAATGGTTGCTAAACACAGCGAGCGAAAACCGATCGGTGTAATACTAAAAACCGATCTAAACCGGCCAAAAACCACCCGAAAACTGATCGGTTTCGGATCGGTTTTGAGCAGATTTTGCTACAAGGGATATATAATAATGGGTCCAACCACGACGTAATGTATTCGTCAATGCATTTAATAGACGAGAAAAACACACGCATCTATTTAACGATAATTACGGCATATAAGTACTTTATTTTTCATTTGTGCCCTTATATTTATGAAAATATACTTACGTAATTATGCATGCACCCTGATGAAATCCAAACAAATTCATTATAAAAATATCAGCTTCAGATATTATCGTTACCAAAATAATGAGTTTTTGTCATAAGCCATAACAAAACTTACAATACTTCAGCTTGTAAATATTTTTCCGGATCAGACAAGCTCAAAATCCTGCCAGTTTGACTACGAATGATTTAGTGAAGTTAAACAATCCAATGGTAAATATTCCGATGCTTTCAGAATAACAACTGATTTAAAAAATGCTGATCACATATATATATTTCCACATATCATCCGTGGAATTCACGAGGATCCACGAGAATACCGGGGTCCGGTAACCGAGTAACACGCAAGAACAATGCTCTTCTGAAGACCATTGCACTTGTGATGTGAAGAAGCTCAAAAGGAGAGGGATGGTCCGTGAGCCGAGGCTCAGCGAGTGTATCGAAAAGCAGCAACTCTTACATTAAACTAACAACAAGATGGAAGCCTCCAACTTATCAGTTACAAAGGCAGTTCTCTAGTGGCCCGAGTTCTGTCATAAGGTTTACTGTCCAGTGTTGGACAAGAGTCCCCGGAAGTTGCTATGTATCCTTGATTCCTGGTGCCCTTATTGATACAGCCTGGTATCCGGGTTTGGCTGAGGCTTCTGTGTTTTCCTTTGCGTTCGTGAAAATCTGCAGAAAAAACAGTGTTAGGAAACATGTTGACGACTCCACTTTCTGGTACATAGTGCAACAACCTCGATATTATTAACGGAGGCTGTACTCACTTCTAGCCCCCATGATACCCAAATGCACAGGTAATGTTTATCATCAGTTCCTCGGGCCTTTACCAGGCTTCCTACTAACACTCGCCTAGCAGTTTACCATGGATGCCTTTCGTTCCACGTAAACAGCTCAGGCCTCCTTTGTTTACAATCTGCCTGCAGACGTCATTCAGAGAGAGAAGTAATGGAAGGTCCCACCCATACAGCATCACACTTGTCGTTCACTACGTAATCGGCTTTAAGTTATGAAGTCGGGAACCAGTGGCATGTTAGAGTGCTGTATGTTGTCGACGTATGTGGGGTGTGTAGAAGTAGGCGCTCGTTGAATGATGCCTGGGAGGTAGAATCTCCGGGCCTGGTGAACCATGATCTTTTTTATTTTTTCTCTTTTTGCCTTTTATCCCTTTTTTATGTGGCAGGCATACGAGAGGAGCTGCAGACAATTTTTTCCCCTTTACCTTCATCGTCGGCTTACATACCTCGGACTCATCATTTCTTTCTTCCCTCTCCTTTAGTGGTTCCTTTTATTCTTGCCGTCTTACTTCTTTCTCCACCAGTCACAAACTTAGGCGTATTCTGCTTTCTCCTTATCCTTTCATTGGTTTTCAGAATCATTTTCAACCTTCCTTCATTTTCTTCTTCTCCCTATTCGCTTTCTCTTCCTTTTAGTTCATTTTAGTCCACATTCCTCTCCTTCGTCCTCCTTTAGTTTCATTTCTTCATTGTACGTCCGGCCAACTGAAGCTTACAACACTGAACCCTCTTTTTATTTATGTTTTTCTGGCCCGGTCGAGTGGGTTGCACCAGAGGCAAGAAAGATGGCGTTCAGCTGCCTTGATCACATGGGTTTGAAACTTAATTGCTGATGGGTTTCTGTGGTGTGCACTGGTGTCCCTCCCGTCTGCTTTTCTGTCTAATGGGCAGTATATGGCTGGGTGCTATCAGTCAGAGACGGAATGGATAAAAAGTATGTAAAACCTGGCAACTCCGCTCCAACACTATACCATAATCGAACAACAGGCGATTCTGAAACAAGACAATAACAAAACTCATTCACGTCAGCATCATACTGAACCGAACGCCCTCTAATCGTCACAGCTAAGCTGTACGGATGGATTTGTTTCGAAAACCGTAATTGGAGTTTCGTATAGGACAACTAAACTCTGCCCGACTACCTGCCTTTCGAGATGCCTTTTGAAAAACTGCTTGCAACTCGCCACAACTGCGGACTCTGGCTGCATGTTGAACGGGAGGAGGGCACGTACAGAGAAGGTATTCTGTGGTCCCCAATCCTGGGTGTAGCAGCTCCAGCTTCAGGGACTGACTACTCTGCGATGAAGTGGACTCTGAGAGGGGCAGATTTCGAAAGGGGTGTCCCTTCAGAGGTCAGGATGTCCCTCAGAAGAATTAGGTCTCTACAAGTCCTTCGGTGTTCCATTCCGTACACGTTTGCCTCCATATTTCATCGCATTCTAAATAAGAACTTACTGCAAAGGAACGTGAATCTTCGTAAACTTTCTTCTTCACTCATGGATACCTCCATGGAGCAGCATTTTAGGCCACCTGAGCATATTGTTTTCTTATGGCTTCTTGCAGGCTAGTTTTCAAGTCTTGAAAGGGGGCCAAGACATGGGGCTGGTGCTAGGATATCCTGAGTTTGGTGGGTGTCTCTTTAGCTGCGGCAGCAGTCAAGACCGAAGGAGATTATGGAGACTTAAGAGCATCAAACAAGCAGAACCGGGAAGTACAAAATAACAAGGAAGGAAAGCCAATCGACTGAGGCAAGGAACCATCCGGTGTAAAATCGTGTAAAGGTAAACGATTTCCCGCTGATTTATGCCCCATTGCCTGGACGGCCTTTCCGGTGTCATTCTTCTTGACTTTGTGCCCTGTCTTAGCACGGTTATTGTCCTCTAACTTGCATTTGTCGCGAATTAGACTGATAACTCTTTTTTTATTTTACTGACATAGATTTTCGGTCGTGATCTATTTTCCATCAGAGGCATCTGCTTGTATTTCTGCTGTTGAACTTTCCTACTGAAAGGAAGTTGTGGGCCTTTAGTGTTATATATCAAGACCCACTGACTCAAAGCAGTTTCCGTTTTTATCCTTCGGCTTCGCTAGTCCACTTGTGTAGGCTGGAAGCAGATTTTAGATTACAACTACCCTGACTCTTGTTTGTCATACTGGGGAGCTTATTTACTCTGTCCCGGTAGGTGTACCAAATTCATTGTTTCTGTTTTGACTGCCGAACGAGCATTCCGGTGTTTCACTCACTTGCCCCCCTTACAAATGTCTTTGTCCAATTTTTAATTACTTCCTTACTAGATAGTGGTCAAAGCTCACCGTTAGTTATGGTCTCCTCTACACACTTATTTTTGTTGGCCAGTGGTAGCAAAGAACCTTTCTGGTGGACTTCATTAAGCAGTTGGGATTCTCTGTGGGCTACGCTTCGTCCCGAAGTCTTACCAACACCATCCAGAACGGATGGGCTGTGCAGTGAATTATTATGTTTTTGCTCGCAGAAGGACTATCGCAAATCACTCGAGCGGCCAGTGCCTCGGTTACGGCAGTTCGGCACTTGTGGGACATTGCAACTCCGCAGGGCAGGCTGCCATTTGGCATACTTACAGCGATAATTGTACCCCGGATGACGTACTGCCATGTCCTTCCTCTGCGCTCACAGGGCAAATTACCTAATATTCCAATGTGTTTCCCTTAACCAATCTGGGGTTGCTGGCCTTGGTGGCAAACGGCCTAGTGCCGCACCTGTAATGTCAGTGGGAGCTACCAGGACTTGCCCTCGTCCCACGCCTATCTTGTCACCACTTGTCCACTTCCCCCATTCTCCGTGATCACGCGCGCAAGGGTTGGCATAGATATATTGTTCGTCTGAAGCAACTCAATGGTTTGGACTGCAACGTGACACAAGATCAACACGACTTATTCACCTTATGTTCACCCTCCTACTTTTATGGCCAGATGGCTTATCTCAGTCCATGTGGCCACATTGTCTCGGCCTTCTCTACCTTGTTCAGGCCGTGCTGAGCAGGTCAGACAGTTGGACGGTATCTATAAAGGGGGGCACATATGGTGGGTTTAATTACCCTACACAATAAATAAAACAGAATGAGATAATGGACTTTTGTCTCCAGAGAATTACTAGCAAGCTGTTGCGTAAAAGCTTTAAAAACAGTAAGCCAGGGAAAGGCCCAGCAACCAGTTATCACACCCACAGGGCGAGCTCGAAAGTAGATTTTTGTGAGTAACTTTCTTTGTAGGCGGTGGGACGAACTAGTCCCGGAAGGGCGACCGAACTAGCTGTCTCCACTGCCCATCAGATATGCCCATCTGGTGCTCTATTGCTCAGTCAACCAAATACCTGAAAACGTGCGACTAGGTTGTCCTATCTCACTTGGGACCAATTCAATTCAATTCGGTTTAAGGACTTGACAGCGGGAAGCCTGAATGTCCAGATTCTTGCACTGGTGGGCTCCTCGGATGCCTCGGTGCTTCGACAACTGGAAGAGACTACTCTTCATCGGCACGTGGCTATAGTCAGGGAGGGTTCGGGTTAGGCCTCCAAAACCCTTCCCTTCAGCCACTTCTCGGATCACATCCATTAGTCACACACACCCCAAGGCCAGTCGCTCCGGTGATGAGGATAGTAAAGTAGGGGGTGGTAGGTATTAAACAAGGGTTCCACGGTGGATGAGGTGAAAGGAATTAGTCAGTTGTCTGCAAAAACGGCAGTAGGCGCCTGTTCATATTTCTCCAAACACAGTTATCCACACCTTATGTAATCTTTTGAGCTCAGCCTCCGTGCCCCCGCCTATCACATCCCCTGGCAGTCTATTCCAGTAATTAACGACCCTTACTGCAAAAGACTGACTTTTGATTCGAGTCACAGTTCTCCCTTTCTTAATTGTCATCAAGTGCCCTCTTAGGCGGCCATTCTCTCGCAGGTCAAATAGGGCCCCTCTGTGACCTCATGCCTCTGCGAATCCTTTTAGTATTTGGGAGGCCACTACGAGGTCACCTCGTCTTCTTCTTCTCTCTGGAGGAAATAACCATGGCAGAAACTTCTGTATTAACGGAACCATCGTGTGAATCGCCGCTGTAGCTGCTTGGGGCCTTGATTTTCCTCGCCAAATATGGCCTCCAATCTTGGGCACCGTTTTCTGGATGAGATCTCACAAAAGCCTTGTACAATGGCAACGAGACTCTCTGCTTCCCAGGGCTGACCGCCCTCCTTAGCTGGTGCAGGGCTCTGCACGCTCTGTGCACTATTTCCTGGCACTGGCGACTTGGCATAAGGTCAGAGTGTAACAGCCGGTCGTGGAAAATCCCCCTTTTTCCCTCGCGATTCAGTGTTTTTCCCAACATCACTCATTTCCATACACTATTGACTTGTCTTTACGAACTGGTTGTTTTTCTGGACCAATTGTTGTTTGTTCGCGCCCAGAGCGCTACTTTGGCACATCCTTGTTCAGGACCTGCGTGACGCACGTGCTGTCTGCTCACACGCTGCTATTCGGTTTCTCGTTGTTGAGTCCTTGTGATCGTATTATTGAGGTTTGTATATTGTTAACGTCATTGTTTATTGTGATAATCTAGTATCGTAGAATATCACGGATAATCGTCTTTTGATTTCGGGATCCGTTGCGAATTTGGCTACGCTTTGCTCAAACGTTCGTTACAATACTCAATAGATCAATTTGGAACGAGGAAAAACACACAAAATGCCAAGAAAAGGATCAAAAGCAGTCGAATCCGGACAGGAGGTAATACGGCAAGTCTCTGGGGAGGTTTAGGGTGCATATGATTCTTTAGTTAATGCTAGATCGCCTAGTCCTGTCAGTGCTAGTTCATGTGTTATTGAGAACAATATTGATCGTAAGGATGTCGATTTATATAAGCTGAGAATACTAGAACTAGAGCAACAGTTACTATCGGCTAGACTACAGGCGCAGGAAGCAGAGAAGTGTGCACAGAAACAGCGAGAGCATGAGACCAGTGACCTCGACACTTCCGATGGGTTAGGGGGCAATAAGGTAGGGAACCCCACGCCGGTCGCCGACTACAAACCACCATCGATCGATCTGCCTAGAATGGAGCTAACGGTTTTCGACGGGCGAGCTGAGCAATACTGCAAGTTTGTCAAGCAGTTCGAGACGTTCGTTGAAAATAAGGTAACCGACCCTGGGCAAAGGCTTCTCTACCTTACTCACTACTGCCGAGGCCGAGCGCGAGAAGCTATCAACGGGTGCACCATGCTCGACCCAGAACAAGGCTACACAAGGGCAAGGAAGATTCTAAGGGACTTGTTTGGCCAACCTTTCAAAGTAGCCCGTAACCTAATAGAGGGCGTGATGGTAGAGGCAAAGAGAATCAAGGGCGACGTCTACACCATGGCCGGCCTGGTGATTAAGATGCAAAACTGCTCAATAGCCCTCGACCATTTAAGTTACAGGGCTGACCTAGACGCCATGCACACTTTGGAAGGCATAGTCCGTCACCTCTCTCCCGAACTACAGGGTCAGTGGGCGGAAGAAGCAGAACGGATAAGCCGAAGCGACAGAGAAGCCAACTTCGAAGACCTGACCGAATACTTAGACAGGCAAATTAAGATAGCTGACAGCAGATTCGGCCGACTCATCCGGGACAGCAACCGAGCAAACAAGCCCAGTACTAGCCAAGTCCAAACCCCTGTACGGGAACATCCAAAGTATCAGCCTTGGACCAATACGCACGTCATTTCACGAGATGCTACGGCGCAACCAAATTGCAGATCCTGTGGTACTAGCGATGGCCTACCAGAATGCCCCAAGTTCGGCAATGCCACAATAGACGAACGGTGGGGAATGGCGAGGATGGCAGGAGCATGTTTTATCTGTCTCAACACCACGCACCGGGCAGCAGACTGTAGGACAGGGAATCGATGTGGTTACGAGGGCTGCACGGGCAGACAACATCGGCTGCTGCATCAGGCGAGAGTAACCATATCCGAGGCGAGTACCAAGCCCAGCGTGATCTGTTCGACGTCACGATCTGCCAGTAAACCGGTACGTTTAGGCGTAGTGGCCGTGGGAGTAGTGACTCTGACTGGGGTAGTCAAGGCGTTGGCTTTCGTTGATACTGGATCCGACACCACTTTAGTGAAAGAGCGGTTTGCCGACAAACACCAACTGGCTAAAGGTGCGACGTCGTTAGCAGTGAGCACGGTGGGCGGAACACAGGTAATGACTGCCGGTAGATTAAGGCTGCAACTCATCTCTCTAGACACTAACGAGTAAACTGAACCAACGGAGGCATTCACGTTAGCGGATCTCCCCATGCGAGCACCAAGGTCGGTGAACGCAATCTTGACTCGGTGGCCCCACCTGCAGGATGTAACCGTTGAAGACTGGGAAGATGATGAAGTGGATCTCCTCATCGGCTGCGACGTGCCAGAGGCGCATTGGGTGTTTGACCAGAGAGTGGGCGACCGCCAGGCACCTTATGCCGTACGCACGGCTCTGGGATGGATATTATACGGTCCAGAAGAGGTACGCGGTTCCGTGAATTACTTATCCGCCGAAACGGACCGCATAGAGTATCATCTGCAACGGCTGTATGAAAAGGAGTTTCATGACATTGGAGACGAAAGACCGACGTTGTCTCAAGAGGATCACTTCGCTCTACAAACGGTGCGGCAAGGCACTAGAGGCCTCAAAAAACAGTTCGAGGTTCCCCTCCCATGGTTCACACCGGTCGACCCGTGGACTGACAACAGAAATTATGTTCTCCAACGATTACTACGACTAAAAGAACGCTTCATTCGAGACCAGAATCTGTGGGAACGATACGCGGATTTGATGAAGCGAAACGAGGCCCTCGGTTACGTTGAAAAGGTGCCTGTTAACACCGACAGCAAAAGGGGTATCTGGTATCTGCCTCACCATCCGGTTATCAACCCCAAGAAACCCAATAAACTGCGCGTGGTTTTCGACTGTGCGGCCAAGTTCCAGGGCAAGTCGTTAAACGATCGCCTACTACAGGGGCCTGACTGGACCACACCACTGATCTATGTTTTGTGCCGTTTCAGAGTGGGATAAGTGGCTTTGTCTGCCGACATTAGGGGAATTTTCCATCACGTGAAGATTCCGGTAGGAGAACGAGATGCTTTGCGTTTCCTGTGGTGGGAAGGGAGCGACCGGGACAACGCAGTGGTGAATTATAGGATGACCGTCCACCCCTTCGGAGCCATATCGTCACCATTTTGTGCCAACTATGCCCTCCGAGAATCAGCGAACAAACTGGCGATCTAGTACATCGGACGGTGGTAGAAAGCGTAAGCAGGAACTTCTACGTCGACGACCACCTTGGGTCATTCGATGATGTGGAATCAGCTCTAGAGCAGTTCAGGGGTCTGTCGAGATTGCTGGAAGAGGGCGGCTTCCATCTAACTAAATGGTTGTCAAACGCTTCAGAAGTGCTGAAGGTCATCCCGCATCACGAAAAGGCCGAAAGGGTAAGAGATTTGGATGGCTCTCCACTTCCTATCGAGCGCACCTTAGGGATACAATGGGACGCGGAAACGGACGACTTTGTTTTCGAGCTAAACGTTCCCGAGCTGCCAATAACCCGTCGTGGCATACTATCTGCCGTCTCAAGTTTGTTCGACCCGCTCGGTTTCGTCTCACCATGGCTGCTACCCGGAAAGATCTTGCTGCAGCGGCCGTGCCGTAAGAAAGTTGATTGGGACCAGTCACTGGACCGAGGGGACCGGCTGGACTGGGAAGAATTTTTGAACACCTTGAAGAAATTAGGGGACATAAGAATCCCACGATGTTTGACTCCTGGCCATACGACACGGACTGGAGAACTACATGCTTTTTCCGATGCATCCGAAGTCGGTTATGGAGCTGTGGTGTACGGACGATGGTGCGCAGGAGATGGACAATATACCACGAGGATCCTGTTCGCCAAAGCCCGCGTTGCCCCACTGAAGTCGGTCTCAATCCCACGCCTTGAACTCAGCGCAGCCGTGTTGGCAGTCAGGGTGGTGCAAGCTGTGAAGAGATGTTTCGATCTCTACATTTGGTCGGTGAGCTTCTGGACGGATTCAACGATAGTACTTTACTACATTAACAACGTCCGGAGCCGGTTTAGTACTTTCGTTGCTAACCGGCTCACGATTATCCACGATGAATCAGCCACGCACCAGTGGAGTCATGTCAGGTCTGGCGATAATCCGGCCGACCTGTGCTCCCGAGGTGCGAACAACTTCAGGCAGCTGGACACGTGAACGAGAGGGCCAAAATTCCTGCAATTGCCCAAACAGGACTGGCCCGTGTTCGAATTAAAACCCCCTACGGAAGTGGAACTGGAGATCAAAGGCGTAGTGATAGCAACCAACGTCGTCGAAGCGTCATCCATTCTATCGCGACTGGTCAGGTTTTCTTCCTGGATGAAGACGCTTCGTTCGCTAGTTTGGTTAACCAGGTTCAAGAGAAATTTACTAGTCATGAAAGGGCTACGGCCCTCAGGTCGGATACCGGCCGGCCCGATAGGTCCCGATGAGCTACAAGCGGCAGAGTACGATATTTTCAGAATGATACAACGCGAGGCTTTCGCCCGAGAACTCAAGAGGGCGGAAGAAGTGGGGCCGACCAATAAAGACGTGCCATCTCCAAGAGGCGAGCTGAAGCGTTTAAACCCCAAACTCATCGATGGACTACTGCGGGTGGATGGTAGGCTGACCAACGCCCACCTGAACTTCGACTCAAAGTATCCTATACTGCTGTCTGCGAGACAACCTGTAGTAGAGCTAATGATTTAACACCTCCACGCCGTGGAGGGACATGCCGGGGTAAGTCACGTGACGAGCGTCATCCGAAAGCGTCTTTGGTTGTTGAGAGGACGAGAGACTGTAAAACGCGTAATCCGACGGTGTGTGCAATGCAGGAGACGCAATGCCACAGCAGGCAAACAACTCATGGCCCCACTACCAGAATGCAGGGTGACTACGGGCTGGTGGCCGTTCAGTGACACCGGGTTGGACTATTTCGGGCCCTTGTGGATCAAGTGCGGGAAAAGATTAGAAAAGCGATACGGATGTATCATGACGTGCATGAAGTCACGTGCGGTACACCTAGAAGTCGCACATTCGATGACGACCGATTTGTTTCTACGGGCCTTGCAAAGATTTATCAACCGAAGAGGCGTACCGGCCGATATATACTCAGATAATGGGTCGAACTTTGTGGGCGCTCAACGGGAATTGCAGCGTTGGCACAAGAACATAAACAGGGACGAACTGCAGGATCGAACCGTGGCCTACGGCATACGATGGCATTTCAACACCCCACAGGCCAGTCACCGAGGCGGCATATGGGAATGCATGATCCGGTCCGCCAGACGGATATTGCTGTCAATCATGGTGTAGCAGCCATTCCACGACGAGACGCTGAACACCGTGATGACTGAGGTGGAGCGAATCCTGAACAACCGCCCCCTGGTTCCAGTATTGAACGGCGACCCCACCCACCTGGCGCTCACCCCAAACGACTTATTGACGTTAAGGTCGAACGAGGGTTTCCAAGGGCCGGCAAACCTTCGTGGGAGCTACCTCCACATATGGAAGCAAGCGAACTATCTGGCCAAGGTCTTCTGGAGGCGATGGCTGCGGGAGTACCTACCGGCTTTGCAGACTCGACAGAAGTGGCTGGCCAAAACAAGACCATTCAAAGTTGGGGACGTGGTTATGATCGCCGACGAACGCGCACATTTCATCGCTTGATCTTTGGGAGTAGTTACGGAAACCATCAAAAGCACTGACGGAATGATAAGAACGGTGAAGGTGAAGACAGCTAACGGAGTGCTCATTCGTGACATACGCAGTATTAACCTACTCGAGAGCGAAGACGGAGGAGCTGATAACCCTGAGGCCCAGTAAACCTTTTTCACACCAGTAATCGAGGTGGATAAAGAAACACCATATATACCACACGGTCTCCGTCAAACACGTTAAGGTGCTGGCGGTCTTTTCGTTGACATTACAGGAGGTTCTTTCCGATATGTGGTGATGAGTGCGATTCCATTGTACATCCCGATACATACACGCATGCACGACGCACTCTACATCCCGTAAACCCATCAAACATGTGACAGTGTTCGTTGTTTTGCTTTTTGTTGACGCTACCGAATGCCCCTTGCATATGTGGAAGTAGCGGAGCTCAGGTCACACACACATGCTACATTTTACTCGTTTTCTTGCCACGCGGTCTTTTGTTGACATTGCAGAAAGTCCTCCTTTGATGTGTAGTCATACCTGTGATTTCATTGTACCCCCGGCGCACACACACTGAAGCACGTACATCCAGGACCGGACGGCCCCTTACGAGGACAACGTCTATGTGACCCTTCACGCCCGCCATCGGTCATTTGGTCTTGTGGAAGATGTAGACTAGCCTCACGTCTATGTATCCAATGGATTAGGTGCGACCAGTAGTAGAACGTTGACGACGAGCATTAGACGCGCGCACTGACAGCAGGGCCTAGGCAGGTAGGAAGAATCAGTACCTTTATACCGAACCTTTGACTCTGCTTAGGATCCAGGGGAATTTTGGTGGGCGGTGTAACAGCCGGTCGTGGAAAATCCCCCTTTTTCCCTCGCGATTCAGTGTTTTTCCCAACATCACTCATTTCCATACACTATTGACTTGTCTTTACCAACTGGTTGTTTTTCTGGACCAATTGTTGTTTGTTCGCGCCCAGAGCGCTACTTTGGCACATCCTTGTTCAGGACCTGCGTGACGCACGTGCTGTCTGCTCACACGCTGCTATTCGGTTTCTCGTTGTTGAGTCCTTGTGATCGTATTATTGAGGTTTGTATATTGTTAACGTCATTGTTTATTGTGATAATCTAGTATCGTAGAATATCACGGATAATCGTCTTTTGATTTCGGGATCCGTTGCGAATTTGGCTACGCGTTACTCAAACTTCCGTTACACAGTGCTTGCCATCACTCGTAGGTCCCGGGCTCCTATGGTCTGGGCTAGCACCTCCCGATTGACTGGCAGCCCCATATATCGAGTGGGCCGCGGTCCTGTCTCCGTGACGAGGCTTTGGCATTTGTTCAGATTGAGGTGAAGACCCCATGCCACTGGCCACAGGTATGCCTCGTCTAGATCATGCTAAACCTCAGAATCATCCGATGATCCCACCACCGTGAAGTCACCCGCTAACCAGAGACACGGGTTTTTCAGCCCGTCCGCCAGATCATTGATGAAAATCGGGAACGACAGGGGTCGCAGGACCGACCCTTGCGGGATGCCACTATGCAGTCTCTCATTGCCCGGCAGGCAGCCTTCCACTCTTACCCGGAAAACTCTTCCGTTTAGGCTTTGTACAATCCACTCTTATGTTCCCGCCGTAAGTTGAAGCGACTCCACCTTTACTTCGAGCATTCCTTGGTTAACCGAATTAAGGGCTTTTTGGGAATCCATTTAGCAGACTTCCACCCGTTCTCCTCGATGCACTCAACCGGCCACCTCACCCCGAGAAAGTTATTAGGTTGGAGAGGCAAGTGGGCCTGTGCTAGAACCCATGCTGGTTGGCAGTCACCAGCTATTTCCCCTCTAAATGCCTCACTATTCCGTCCAGTAGTATTCTCTTGAGGGTTTCAAGCACCACCTACGCCAAATTAATCTGTTTGTAACTGGTACATGCAATGATCGATACAACCATTCTTTGGGCGGCACACCTCTGTGGTGGTGCGTCGAGCAGCTTAGCCAGTGGTTCAGCCAGGATGGACTCTAGTTGCTTAACTATTGCTGGGTGGATATCATCCGGCCCCTCCACGCTGGATAGGTCTGGCTGCTTCAGGCTGTTCGACAACTCTCTTGCATTGATTTCTTCGTCCTCCATTTCCGAGACTTCGCTACCCCTGGCCACAGGTAGCCCGAGATCACCCCGGATCTGTCCATATACCTGCTGAAAGAATTCCAACAGGATCTCTGCTATTTCCTTCGCGCATGCAGCTCCCACTCTCAGTGGGTTCCTGACCCCGCCTACGGCTTCCCTCAGTGCAGCCTTAGATTGAACGTGGTTGTAGTGTGTTTTTGAATTGCTTTTTGCTTTCCGCGCTATTTCTTCCCCGTAGTTGTTCCCGCGTTGTTTCTGTATATGATAAAGTCT
This sequence comes from Fasciola hepatica, assembly GCA_948099385.1. Lineage (NCBI taxonomy): Eukaryota > Metazoa > Platyhelminthes > Trematoda > Plagiorchiida > Fasciolidae > Fasciola > Fasciola hepatica. The sequence continues at coordinate 2,194,584 of CANUEZ040000025.1, forward strand.
GGTTCTCACTGTTTTGAACTGTAGAAAGGCCTGGCAGCCGTCGGCGTTTCAGTACTTTTTGAACACTCTTTGCTTTTGTATTGGGGTCTTTTTCACTCGGCTGGTCTATCCCAGTGGTGATCCTTTTCGCCCTTTTAAGTGGCGCGACGGCCTCCGTTATTTACAGTCGTCTGCTCTCGATCCAGCTCCATTGGTGTTCCACTTTTAGTCACGGCTCAATATATCCCAAACTATCCGTAGGCCCAGTTCGGTCAAGCTATTTTCGTCGAGCTTTGAGAAGTTTCTTCTAGATTCATCAGGCACGCTTATTCCCGGAAGGTTCAGCCTAAACTAGGGTACGCCGTGATCACTCTTACCTATGGGTTCCCCGACGCCTAGGTGTTCTGGGTCATTTGGGGCTCTGGTCACTACCAGGTCAAGGATAGACGGTGACTGAACACACCACCATCTTGTCACTTAAATAACTTGCTGGACAAGAGCCTTCCTGTGTTTTGGATGAAGTAATCCCTCACAAACTGTGCGTTCTGGAGCGGTTTTTGAGGTCCGCCCGTTTTGGGCATTTTGAAATCATCCACGATAAGTAACTTCCGTCCTGCATTGGCAACTGTAGTGAAGAAATGGAACAGATGGCTGTCCTGGGCACCTTCCGCCCATGGGCTTCGACACGCTTTACCAACCGATGCTCTCGGTCCATCCGTAGCTACTGCAACCTCTTTAGCCTGTACATTCGGCGTACCAAGTCGACTGCCCTCATAATCGTCATACTTTTTCGCCGGGAGAACCATTATACCGCCTACTGTTCGTTCGCCCAGCATATCCACCCGAAAGCCGGAATAGAAGTTTGGGGTGATCCTGCTATCACTTTCTCCTGGTCGTAGCCTTTTTTCAGTGGCTGCCGCCACGTCTGCCCCCCATGTCCTAGCCTTGAGCTCTGGCCATAACTAACCCATACTTGAAGCATTGGTGTAGGCCACCGGCATCACCGCACCCTCCCCTAGATTCCAGCTTTTCCTAGATGGAGGATGCAGGTGCTGAGGTTCTGAACCCCAGCTTTCGGACCGGCTTTTCTTATCGCCTCAGGGGACCCTGGCGCTGCTGTTGATTGGTACCCTTCTGCCCCATAGGTTGCTTTGCACTTCCTCTACCATGGTGTCTCGGTGAGGGTCACTTGTCTTAATCCTTCTCTCTCGGAGTTGCGATGGTCCGTTCCTCTAGTAACTGAGCTCGACAACGCTTCCTCCACCCTGACTGTGGGCTCCGTGGCGATTAGCTCCTTTTTTTCTTGCTTTTACTATCAGAGGCTTCAGAAAAGCAGTGTCAAAACCCTGAGTTCCAGTTTTTCGCCCTTCCCTGACTGACTACTGCTGATTTATCATCGGGCTCCACATCTGTTTCTCCCCTTGATTCTTGCCTGATATGCCAGGCTTTAGCCAAGAGGGCTTCCCTGTGACAAGGGTTGGCGAACTCGACACGCATAAGTCTTGCTTCGCGCCCTTTAGAGTCAGTCCCCCCGTTCCACCGCCCAAACCTCATAACTCTTTTCACGGCTACACGCCCGGGGATTTCCACTGCTCAGAGCAAGTTGACCAGATGGTGCCTCATTGATCTGTCTCTCCGCTTGCCAATTTTCATTAAAGGCTCCAGAATTCCCCGAACTACAACATTCCGGTTTCTGCCCAGGGCTCTGTCACTATTCTTCCTAAAAGTAGTCAGAGTTCCAGTGATATTAGCCGTGCCTTGTTCTAACTCATCCACCCGCTCACTTAGGACTCCTATGCCCCCTACTGCGTCATGAGTCGGCAGCGCAGCAGCAGCTCGCTGTCCCGGTTTTCCTTGGTGTTCTTTAGGTTTCTGGGCATCGCCTCATGTCCATTGCTGTCCTTGATTGGTGCCAGCTGTTCCTCTTAGGGTTCATGTGTTTCAGTCTCATTTGGCAACTTCCGCCTCCTCGGCGGCCTCAATACCTGTCCTGATCAGCTTTTTGCAGCTTGGGCATACCCAGCTAAGTTTACCACTTTTACAGTACGGCTGGTAGTACTTCTTTCCTAACCCCGGCACTTTGTGTGGAACAATGTTTGACAGGCGTCACACTGAACTCCCACGATGTCTGCCTGCATATTCCCCCCAGAACATCGAGACCTTTTACACTGTTCACCTATCCCGTCTGTTTGACATGGTATTCTACAGGTTGCGGGTTTGTTATTCGCTAATTTGCCCATGCTGCCAGTCTAACCGAAAAACAGCAGCCACTTGAGTGGTCTAGGGATACTAAAGGATATCTTGCAAGACTGATTTTGTCGCTGGAGGCTGTCCTTTATTGCTAAGTACTCTCTTATTCGTTGACTTGGTGCTATTTCCTTCTGCTTGGTAGTTCGTTTTCTGTTTCTGCCGAGTTGGTATGCTTTTTTCTTCCCCCTGTCTTCCATGCAACCCAACAACATTTTTGGTTGTATCACTCCATTTTTTGCCGGTCATAACCTTATTGGCCATCGACGGTACCACGCAGCCGCTCCAAAGGTTCCAAAGAGACGTTGAAAGCTTAACTGAGTCGTAAGTCCCTAGGAACCCAAGGTCTTGTTACTGCTGCAAAGGGCTTTCTTTCATCCTTACTTACGTCGCCATGTACGAGCCATGCTTTCCTTCCCGTTGATGCTTGAATTTCATGACGTACATGGGAAAACCTGAAAAGATAGCTCGTTACCATAATAGCAACAGTCTACAATAGTGATACTTCTTGGAAGGGATCAAGAAGTGGGAGCATAGCTTTATCTCCTTACAAAAGCTTGAATGATTCGCGATAACCAGTTGAAACGTGCTGCTAGTGGCGGAGAACAGCCGAACAGGAAAACACAAAGACTCAATCCACGAGGTGAAAATAACTCAAGGACTGCAGTACATGCCGAACTTAGGCCAAGAATAGCAAAATATCACGACGGCGCAAAGGATATCTGATAGTGAGCTACTAATAAAAATTGGTCCATGGAAACAGGCTGAAATTTCAACGCATTCGCGAAACATGTGGCAGTGCAGGGGAAGTCCGAGGAGCAGCTACGAGGATATCGCGGGGCACACCGATGAACTACAAAGGAAAAATCAGCTTGCTCACTGGCGAAGCGCAGAAGGGCAGCCCAAACCCTGGTGTCCGTTTTAATGATAAAACGCATTGGTCCCGGTCCGAACAAAATAGTATTTGCGTGCTAACATGCAGCCCAGTGGATAGTAGGTTCGCCTGTTTCGGACAACGACGCAGATGACTCAGACCTACGCGATGCCCAATCAGAACCGCCTTATCGGCAAACCAGTTGGTGTGGAAGATTTCAGGGTACCATTTTTCAATAAAAATAATTACGCAGAATGATTGTACCGAACCTACAGAGACCACCTTAGCGTGCACCATTCGGGCAAACAACTTCGTGAGCCCAAGTTAATCAGAATCGTAGCATCCTTTACCCGACGATTTCCATGTGCCCCACGTACAGAGAATCTTTGGCGAATAGCTCACATAAGAGCCACTTTCCAGAGAAGGCACATTTTTCCTCGAATCTAACAAATTTCGCAACAAAACTCAATCAATACATTCAGACACTCTTGCTTCTATCCTGTTTTCCCAAATGTGACATTTTTGATTTGTTGATCGGATTTGGTTCCAAAATCTTTCGAACTTCGGTTCTGGCTTGATAATCCTCTTGGCCTCGTGATTGAGATTCGTCTACATTTTGCGCGTTTATGCTTTGCTGATGTCTTACGGACCGCTGGCGCGTAAAAGCTGGTTTTATATAAAAAGCCAGCCTAATTCTGTCATTTCCTTTTGGATTGGCTACATCTTCTCCATATTTACTATTTGTTTGGCCGCTTCGGCTTAGCCGAGTCATTACGATATGTTCGGCCACTTGGTTTTTATTCACCGGGTATCATTGGTTCCGCTTCGTTCTTACCGTCAGGCTGGGCATGAGCACGGCCAAATATAACCCGGTAAGTCGTTACATATTACGGTTCAACATTCTGATACTCCATCACCCAACATAAACTTTCAGTTTTGCAGCTGAAGTGGTCTGTGGTATTTCGTCTTTTGTGGAGGTGAATGTGAAAACCCCTTCCTCGGTGAGCTCAAAGATTACTATCCCGGACTGCTTTACAGTATTTGGCCAGTCAAGATCCGTATCCGGTCTCCGGGCCGCGCCTCCAGGGGGTGATGTGGTTTCAATTTACCGATAAGTTCAACGTCGTTCTAATGGGCTGTGTCAAGCGACATCAGTCTCTCAACAACCTTCTTTTAAACCATCTAGACCTCATCGCTTATTTTATAACTCATGTTGTCGGCAACTCCAGTGTTACGTCTTTGAGCCAAAACCACAAAGTTCTACCATTTTCCTTCGGAAAACCTCCTTGTTGTGAAACTTAACACCATCCTCTACCTTTCACACCCGCTCTTAGGGTAAGAAGACCGAAGGTAACAATCAAATGATAAGTACCCATGTTGGCCGGTCACGCCAGAACTAAACCCAAAGGGCTTGTCACAACGAAAGTTTCACTGATTCCTTGCTCTGTCAACCATGTTTTGGCTTTTGGCTGGGAGAATTAAATGGCCGAGGTAATAATCGTAATTTCTCTCGCCTATCCAGTCAGCTGTTATCAGCGGATAAAGCTGCTCCCGAGCTTCTTTGTTCGCATATATTTCCGATAGCGTTACAAATTCATCAAAGTTTAGTCACGGCAGCACACCGTAGGCGCCACTGACTTTGAAGTTATGCGAAGGATGAGCAACTCAAAAAAGGTGTTGGGTTCAGTAAACCCATAGTTTACTTAGAAGAAGTAAAACGTAGTCTATTAAGTGTCAATAAAGCCGTTACACTTCTGCCATTGAGCTAGGATGCGAAAGCGCAATCTGCGCAAGACTTTTCTGCCTTTGTTTCAATTCGATGGCATGGAATGTGCTGGAGTTCATTAAAAATCGATTTGTCATCGTTTCGGAAACCTTGTTCAAAGGTGTTAAAAATGCTGCGGACAAAACCCGACCGCGGGGGAATTCTTCGGATTCACTAGTGTTGGCTTAGTTTCGCCAAATATTGCCCGTCCAAAACCGCCCATTTCTTTGCCGCTTAACCGTGCCAAGGATGCTTTAGTACCAACTCGGCTGCACGTCTATTATTGCATCAAACTCAATCGTTCGACGGTGACCCGGATATAAAGTTCAAATCTCACCTTGTCAATCGACACTCAAGATACCAGGACACACAGTGCGCCCACTCCAGGTTGTGCCCCAGAACTGCTTCCTGGAATCCGCCATTGCCTATCACCCAGAACCTAGCCACCGCTAATAACGGTAAGAGTGGGTTAACCAGCTTACCGGATGAACCAGCGAGCCCTCAACCTCTATAAAGTGGCAACTCATACACACCTAAACAATCTCGCAACCCGGCCTCAGTCGCCGTGTAACATTATACGGCGCACAACTTAACCATTTCATGGTCCAGTAAAAGTATCAACACCTGGTGGGACTGGCATAGTCTATGATAATTTCCCGACCTAGCCCAGAGATAGAGTCACAATACAACCATACAGAACACTGGAGCACATTTGCGTGAAATCGACAGTGGATATGTCAATTGGTAGGCAGTGGAACTGCATACCGGAGGCCGAAGGTCACTGGGATTATCTGTTCAAATTTTGACTGGCTCCCGAATAGTTTATTGGGCCTTTAAGCCTGGCCCAGCAATCAAGCTACGTCCCTCACTGCTGTGTACCGTAAGCGAAGCAATATAGGGTGCAGCGATGGGCGAAACTACTTTGGTCAAGACATCTGTTCCGACTCCCAAACAATGTCCTCCAGCGGCTCCTAGTTCACCACCGAGCCGGGCACTTCTAGCACCTTATGGCCATTCCTCTCATCAGAACGCCGCAGCCAACCCCACGCATTGCCATTCCTACTACTCTTTATACGAAACGACCGCTTTGGTGTTTTACACGGCGTTTATCTTACCCTCAGCAATATTTTTTCTTGTGAACCACCCAAATTTTATGGCCCACAAGTCTCACCTAGTAAGAATCCGTTTTCTGCAGCAGGTACTTTGCAGCAGTACTGTCATCCTTCAGACTTCTGTGCTGACCATCTCCCTTAGCAACTGCCGGATTTGGAAAACACTCCGAGAACACCGTGATAACTTGGATTCATGAAAACGCTGGATTATACGCATTCTTTGTGTAGATCGTATCACTTGCACCAACCTGCTTTTGTTCTCGCCCAACGCGCAATTAAGTCAAATCTTATTCGAACCTGTATGACTCACTTGCTCGTATTCCCCGACCCATGAACATGACTTTAGTTTTCAGTCATTGCGACCGCGTGTTTAAGGATTGCGTATATTTGCGATGTTGTTGATTTCATAACCTAGTGTCGCAGAGTTTGTGAAGTGGTCTTGTTTTTCTTTGAGAGTCGTACTAATTGGCCACGCATTGCTCGAAGGTGCCTCACACCCCGGCATTTCACTTTCATTTCAAATTCCTCCTCCAGGTTGTAGGCCACCAACACACTGATGTAACGTGGGTATCAGAATTGCCGTTTCCGTAGAGCAGGGTGCCGGTATATTTGGCACTCTTCGGCCTCCTCTCTCTCACTCACTTGATATTCGATTGTCTCTAACTCCTCTCGGTTATCAGTACTCACCAACAGCAAGGCTCTCGTTGGTCTTTCACTGGGCCTCCTTGAAAGAGGCAGACTTGAGTACCGCAGCCGTTTTTCCAGTCCGGAGGTCCCACCCAGCAATAGGCACACACAGTCCTGCAGCACATCCTAGCTGACTGCTGCGTCAGACCTACCTACTCAGCTTATTCAACCACCCATTGTGTGTCATATCCGTTAACCCACATTACCCACGACTCCGACCAAGTTGCGCGGCTATTAATAGCAACAATGATGTAGATCTTCAGCGTAGCTGGGAAGCAGGCGTAAAAGCATGACCAGAGTGTATAACGTTACCCAACAAGATAACCTAACAGCTACAGAGTTCATAAGTGACAAGTCGACAATTGCCGCCTTTTCGCCGTATAAGGACATCAAGATATTCTCTGATGAAACCCCCCTCCAACGGGAAGTACTTCGTTCGCTGAGAAGTAACTCCGCCTTGCCCATGCGGGCTAACCCCACTGTAACCGACACGAAGTTTACCCAATGCCCCTCTGTCAAGAAGTCAAAGGCGAGCCTAGCGCCTCACCCTGCCTGCCTGCAAACTGTCGACTTAGACACGTCTAACTCCCCACCCCCGGTTCCGCTTCCACTCAAACGCCCCTTTTTTTACCATCTCCCCCAGTAGCATCTACTAGCAAAAGCTCTCGCTCCCCGACCACAGGCCCCAAGCGGCACTGCACTTCAGTATCAAAGCCGCGCTCCCCGTCGTAGCCTCTGAGCCCAGACAAGACCCTGGTACAACCATCAGCCCCCGCCGTACTAATTCCAATCCGTCCTCCGAGCCGTTGACAAGTTTTGTCACCCGCCGCTCTCGCTCAAACGACTCTACCAACTACCCACCAGCTGCTAGCTCAGCCGCGACACTCCGTTTCTATCCTCATAAGAGCCCTCTTATCCCCCCATAAGCCTACCTGGTACTCCTACCAGGTCCGCACTTGCCCAACTAATCACCCCACCCATTATCACCCACTCTCAATCGGCTTCCGCTCATAGCGTACTCTCGGATCCTCCAGGTGATAGCCACCTGGGCCACCATCCGGATTCGTCTAACGCCATCGTCCCTACATGCAGGAGTGACCTTCAGGGCCTTGACAGTGCCACTCATCCTTCCATTGCCTCGCACCCCCTTCCACTGTCTTTCCCCCTCTTTGATCGCATGGGTCACACCAACCCTCCACCCCCGTTGCTACCGTATATCCCTCCCTGCCCCCAGGCACCAACCCTCTATACTGTAGCCCCAGCATGCCTCCGCTGTTCCCCCCTGCGCACCCCCACCAACCCTCATCTAACCCTGAAGTACCACGTACTCTAGGTTCGTACCTGTATCCGCCTCCTCGCCCCACCTCCCCACTTACCGGCTCCCCTGCCCCTCATGAGCCTCCAAACCTTTCCAAATTTCGCCACTCTCTTCCCGCCCCCACCCCACACTACGTCCCAGTTACTCTCCCACATGTCTTCACCACCATACCGACATACCAGCCTTATACTGACTCTGCCCAACAGGTAGGTTACCTGCAGTCAAGATCTCGTTTTTTCCTGACCGGTGCCCCCGCACCCGTGGCCATATTGCTAGTCGCCCTATGGGCCATATCGATAAACTTTCACAGACTCATGTCACTGATCGCTCCCCACTTGATGTCATGTCACTCAGCACCTTACACCACGCACTCCTCCCTGTCCACCCTGCTTCGACAGATATTCTTAACCTCTCACTTTGCCGTATGCTGCCCCCTCCCTCTGCACCGTGTGACACCCCTCCGGCCCACACCAGCGGTGTGCTGCACACCCACCGTATTGATCACCCACAGCGATCGGTTGCGCCTAATGCTAACGCTTCTCCTACTTTCCGTCCCCCACCCAACACTGCCTGCCCTCCCCCTTCTACTGACGCTATATCCCCACTGAGACCCAACTCTTATCGCCACAGCGATCCCAATAGTCTTGCACCTGGCATCCATGCTTTGCGCACACCGACACTGAACCCATTCCTACTAGTTCTTATTAACGCTCGCTCAATAATTAGAAAAATATCACACCTGCGATCTTTGGCATTTACGTCAAACGCTGACATTATACTAGTAACTGAATCCTGGCTGTCAGGTGATGCCTCGCTTGACCTTGTTCGCATAGCTGGGTATCAATGCTTCTCGAACACCCGCCAGTCCAGGCGTGGAGGGGGCTGTTCAGCCTTTGTCAAATGCACTACCCGCGCTAGTGTTATCGACCACCCCTCTCTTCTCCTTATTGAGGATTCGTTAAAGCTATCCATTCACGCCTCCAGCCAGAACCTCCTCCTTGGCTGCGTCTACTTCCCCCCGGGTCTGGAGCCTGCAAAAATTGGCTCCGCCGTGGATGTCTTTGATGCTGCGCTTGACTACCCTGCCAGTGCAAAAATTATTGCGGGTGACTTCAACTCTCCTTCAATTTCCTGGCCCTCCTATACTAGCCCTCCTGCCCTCTCCACCATCCTTTCTTGTGTCCGTCTTGGTGGATGGACCCAGCATGTCTCCTGCCCTACTAGGGGAAACAACATCTTGGACCTAGTATTCTCCATTGATGTTCCTGATATGATCACCCAGACTACTGATCACTTCCCGGGTGGTGACCACCGTATTGTCGGGTGCAAGTTCAGCTGCTTCAGCTGTTCTCATCCGATGCAATATTCTCCCCCTGTTCCGAATTCCTACCGTTCCTGTAACTGGCCCCTAGTGCCAATGATAATCCGCTCTTCTAACTGGGACACATTTTTTCTTTCATCCTATCCCCTCACTGTTATGAACTCTCTCTACTCCAACCTCCTACAATGCCTAAATACCGCCGACCCATGTGCCGATCCACGCCCCAAATACAGCAGCTCACGCCTGTCACTTTTAGAACGTAAGCTGTCTAAGCTGCAACTTACCTTCGCTAGATCACACGACTTTACAATTCTCCTGCGCATAAACCAGCTACAACTGAGGCTGCTTTGCATGGTCGATTCGCATCTGAGAAGGCAAGAGGCCATCACCCTAGCACACCCAAACAAAACTGGCTGCCTGTCCAACCTGCTTAGTAAAAGGTCCAATCAATCCAATCATACCTCGCCCAAGTTCCTCATCTGTGGCTCATCTACCGCTAATACTTCAGCATCTGTTTCTGAGGCCTTCAATGCGCATTTTTCTTCCTCCCTTATAAGCTGTCCTGGTATTCCCCCTCCTACAATCCACCCCTGCACCTCTGCCTCTCTTTTATCGATTCCCTTCATCCATCTAGAAATTGAAAAATCAGTTTCTTCTATTAAACCTTCCTCGAAACCAGGACCAGGTGATCTCCCACCGGCACTCCTCCGTTTCGGTGGTCCTGACCTCCCTTTATTGTTACTTAATATGTATACCACCTCCATGCTTCACAGTTTCGTCCCACCTCAATGGAAACCCTCGGTTATAGTTCCGCGCTTCAAAAAGGGCGTATTACACGACCCAGATAACTATCGGCTCATTAATCACACCCCAGTGGTCTGCAAAATTATGGAGAGAATTATCAAAGAACACATTGTCCAGTACCTCTTATCCAACAACCTGCTGAACCCTGGTCAGCATGGTTTCTTGAACTCCCATTCCTGCTCTTCCTGCCAGCTTGACTTTCTCAATGTCCTATCGTCTGCTGCCGACGCCGGCAACTCTGTAATTGTCCTGTACCTCGACATGTCTAAGGCCCTTGACCGTGTTCCCCACATTCATCTGTTGGCCAAAATCCGATCTCTCGGTATTACTGACCCTCTCCTCTCCTGGCTATCCTCCTATCTCTCTCACAGATCACAAGCCGTGCTCGTCGACGGCCACCTATCTTCCACCAAACCAATTACTAGCGGCGTCATCCAAGGCAGTGTCCTAGGCCCATTTTTATTCCTTATTTATATCAATGACCTTTTCTCCTCTATTCGACATGGCACTCCTTTCCTCTTTGCCGACGATATAAAAATAGTGTACTCTTTCCTCCCTAGTGACCTATCCGTGACTCTGTGCAACATATCGCATGACTTACTCGTTCTCCAAACTTAGTGCGTCTCATGGTTCATGAAATTCTCTGCGGAGAAAAGCTTCCTCCTACCATACAAGTGCACCGTACCACCCGGCCAAATTTGTCTGGACGGCCTGCCCATCCTCATACACCCCATGATTACCGATCTTGGCGTACGCTACTCTTGTTCCTGTAACTTCTCAGAACAGGCATCGTTCAAAATCGCTAAGGCTAAGCAAACCCTAGGTCTGATCAATCGGTGTTTCTTAATACCGGCCAGTCGCCTTTCCATGTATCTCTCAAACGTGAGACCGCTCCTAGAATATTGTCCCATTACCTCCAGCCTCTGGCCACGTTCCTCTATTGTATCTCTTGAGAACGTTCAGCGCACTTTCACCAAAAGGCTGTTGGGCGTATCCCTAGCCCTAACATACCGCCAGCGCTGTGAGCTCCTACAAATTGAGCCTCTATGGATTCGTCGCATGAGGCTCAACCTGATTTTCCTCTTTAAGCTAATCCATAACCTGGCCTACACCTCTTATTCCATCTCTTCGCTGCGCCCTGCTCCAACCCGATCCGACACCGTGCCTTCTCTCTCTCTGTCCCTCATTCTAATCTCCGTCTGAAGTGGAGACAAGTGATTTTTCACGTTCTTTGTTCTGCAGTCTACTACTCCTGTTTTGGCTTGTTGATCCTCACGGGCGAAAACAGATTATACAGGAACTAGGAGTTTTGACCCAGAGCCTTACACTTGGGTAACTCTTGGAGATTTCGACTAAGTAGTTGGAGTTTTACGTTGTTCTATACAAATGAGTGAATTAAGTATGGAAGATGTGTCAGTTTTCCAACACTGGTTGCACAGCTGGGGCCTTCTAATTAACCCAAGTAAGGGCCAGTGTTAAACGACAAATACTGGGGCTAGTGGTAGTGGGGTAGAATCACTACAAAACGTCTAGCAAGTCAGAGATCTGGACCTGGTGGTAGATAACGAGTTCAAACTATCTGGGATGCTCTCTTTGGGTGCAAATAAGGGAAGAGGTTTTCCTTCTGACCCCCAGATATTATGTCCTGTCGGGGCCAAATGTTTTCGTGCCGACTCACAGAGGCACTGTTGGGCCGCTTCTGAGGTACTGCATGCCGTTTCAGATACCGTACTGCCTTAAGGCCATGGGCTTCCTAGAATAGGCTTAAAGGCTAGCTAGTACGATGGTTGCCGGTCGGTTTGTGAACAAGCTAGCGGAGGGGCTTTGAACTGTGAATTTGTTCTTGCTGAGAATTTGACGTTTTCTTACCCACTTGATGGTAATTTTTAAGATAATAAAGCGACTGTCCAACAAAAATTGAGAAAAACTCATACCTCCAATCCCAAATACTGATAAAGAAGACACTCTGTTCTACTGCAGCCAGCGCACCCAAGGCTCCACCCCAGCTCCTTTCACTTCACTGACAGAATCATCTTTTTCGGGTAAGCTTTCGGGGAACCGGGCGATACCACAACAGTGAACTAGTTCAAGAGAACAGAAGACAAACACTTGGGGGAGACAGAATGCCTTCAGTTATGTTTAAAACCTTGTATTCCTGTCATCCTATTCCAAAATCTGGAATAAGCTTACCCTTAGCTTACGCAGTGCCTCCTCAATGTTTGCTTTTAGGCGCGCACTTTTGTCATACTTAACAGTCCTCAACGCTATATTGCTCACCAATGAGCTCGTCTCCGCTGACCTGGCCTTTGAAAGAGGCCTCACACTGTAACTCTACTACCTCTGCGCCACAGGCCACTAGGTACACCCCGCGATCTAAGGCATTGCCTTCAGTGATCCATAGCGAACCGACCTCCTGCCATCATAAGGTAACCATATTTCTCACCTACGTTCATCTCTTATCCATCTTATTCACTTTTTTCTCCTCAGTATCCGTCGATTCTCAGCTGAGGCACACCCATACTGCGCTTCTCTATCCGTTTTCCCTTTCCAGTGATCCTCACTGACGGCCAACCACTTCGGACACTGTACTTACCATCTCCCTGGCAGGTGCACCCGGATAATATTGCTACACGGTCGTCTACCACTCGCTGTTTCCGTTGGCTCTCCTGTGCATGGTCTCACGTCTTGGTCAATTGTTCCTGGTTCAAGCACCCCCATCGCGGTCGTTTTGTCCCCTGTGCAACTATCCATGAACATTCGTGCCACTCCCAACAGTGCGGGGCGCGGTCAGATCCACCGCTATGACGGGCGCACATCGGGCGTGCAGGCCGTCTGCAACGATGTGCGAGCGCAACTAGACTGGTGGATCACACCTCCTGTGTTCACTTCACGAAGTGTTTTTAAGGTTGGGTGCCTAGCGCACGGCCAGTCCCACCCACTAGCACCGGTTGCGGATGGCACGCTCTAACTTTTCTTGGACTACCGAATCTAATGCTGTCGGTTGAAAATTGCATGCTCCTTATCCTTTTTCCGCCACAGCTTGTCCAACTATAGCTCTTATCATCTGTTTCCACCTCCCATTTTTGTCGCCCTACCACGGTATGCACACCTACCCGTTTTGTCCCTCCTCCTATCGCCCCTCTCTTCATCAGCTTTCACTGCTTTGAGTCACTATCGTCCTAACCACTCTTCTCTGTCGACGCTCGCCAATAACTCCTTTCCCACCTGCCGTCATTGCTGATTTCTATCCTCTATGCGCCTGGTGTTACCCTCTGCTCAGAACGCCCATTGATAGCTTCCTTAAACCTGTCGTTCCGTTAAATCCCTCCTCATGCCCAATGCCACGATGCACCAATCGCACCCGCACTCATGACCAATCCGCATATTAGAACTTGCCGCTCCAAACTTCGCATCTTTTACAGTCGTATTTATTATCTAATCACTACCACCAGATCTTCCTCACTTGGCTCCGCGATTCCTCTGTGGTTCTTTACAGAGTCCTGAATGGTATCCACCTGTTCAATTGTCTGCCGGCACACAGCTCTCCAGCTCCATTGCCCCAACTCCGTTGCGCATTCATTTTTTGTGGCCTTTTTGTTCTATTACTGGTTCACTTATCTCGGGGCGTCCCGCTTCCTTGTCCGCCTCCTTCGTGTTTCATCTGCAGTAAAATGATCTGATTGGTGATTTCTTACCTGTGTCTCCTCGGTCATTGCTTTCATCCTCTGATCTGTTTATTGCTCGCTACAGGCATTTTTCTGTACCTTCCAGTGTGGTCCGCTTTTCCATATTCCACCATTGTAATGACAACGTTACGTCACGGTGTTCTTTTACAGTTCCAAATTGTTTGACCTGTTACTACCCGATTCCTCTGGTCCGTCACTACATCTTGCACCTGCATTGATCAAATAATTGGACCCATTCTTACCTGTTTTCCTTGATCCTGTCTTTCATCTTCACTCTTCCGTGAACTGCTACTCACAGTCTTCATCACTTCTGTGCTTCCGCATTCTATTTTTCCCTTCGTTGGGCTGCCATGTGCACTTGTCACGAAGGTAATCCACCACGATATTCCAAAGTTAATTCTACAACCAATTGATCTAACATTACCCACTCCTCCTAATGACTGATAATTTTTTTCTAGGACCCCGTTGTTACTGCTACTGCTTCTCTTATACCTATATATATATATATAATAAATCTACATATATATACATAAACTTACGCATATATATCTATGTGCACGCGCTCTGAATCTTGCAGCTCCTCACCGGCCATTTCTCCTGCTATCATCCCAACGACCGTCATCACAGGCATCCATCAATTCTACATCTGTGGCTCACATCCACCCTATCCAATCCTTCTAAATCGTTTTTGTCATCTGATCATCCCTCTACGTCTTCAATTGCTCGCTGCCTGTTTTACGGCGAGTTTTGTCTCCTGTCCGCCGACAATCCACTGCAAAGTACCAATGCTTCATTGACATCAAATCCACTGCAGTGCACCTCACCTTTTTCTCCATCGTTCCTCGCTACTGCAGTTCCTTATACCGATTTCCAGCCTTTCTCGTTTACCAGTCGGCCTCCATATGTAATTACCCGGACCAGCCATTTAGTCCATCTGACCTTGACTTTCGAACTCAACGGGCGTCCATTCAAATCCGCTCTTGAGCTCATTTAAACTCCACACAATCTCTATGGTGTGCATACGTTCATACTATTTTCATCCTACCTTATTCACCCTTCTGAGCCTTTTTACCCAATATTTTAATGAGAGACTCCATATTTCCATGAATTATATCTGTCCATTCAATCACCTGTATCGACAAGATCATGCACATGGCATGCTTCGGTGGTTTCCGAAATAAACCATTATTATTATTATTATTATTATTATTATTATTATTATTATTATTATTATTATTATTATTATAAATTTTCACTGATTTTAAAAGAATGGGAACATTTTGGCGGGGGTTGAATGAAGCTGAGCGGAGTCTGAAAGGCATATGAGACTAATATGAATCAGTTTGGAATTAATTAGTGGGCATTAGAAAAAAATCCGCCAAACATGGAGTGTTGAAATGAGTGTTGTCTTGGAAGGAGGAAGAAGCGGTATACACGAGGATGATGCAGAAGATGATCGATGACGCTTTCTCAGGTTTTCCGAAGGAGCACGTTGTTACGAGGGAAGCGTTTAAGCAAAATTTGTATGAAAATAATCAGGGTAACATTCATGGATGAGAAAAGAATTAGTATCCTCTGAAAAGATGAGATCATAACCAGGTTGAATAAAAAGGATCATCCGAATAGTGAGAGTTTGCAGCTGACAAAAGAAGAGCAGAGTCCCAAGAGGTGAATAAATAGTTACCAAGCACAGTACCGTGCCAAGAAGGATCAAAGTATTACATTAAATAGGAAGGTGGAAAATGTTTTCCTAATGTCAGGCTCCGATAAGCTGTCAAATTGACAAATATATTGTTTTGCTGAATCTCCCGGGGATTGTTTGCGACTGTACCGAGCGTTACAAGCGAAGAGGGCCTAGGTTACCTTGGGTCTGCTTGTTCAACATGCTGAGCCGCCCTTGGAGGGGGGAGGGCCTCACCGGTCCTGGACCTTTCTGTATCGGAATAGGTGCTCTCGCACCTCTCTCGCCGTTGATTGATCGGAATTGGTGAAGTGGTGTTTAAGGAAGGCAAGAACATACATCTCTCTCGGTTTCCCACTGATACCTCAGGTTATTCAAATTGGGATCCGGGAACCCTTAGCTAGCGGCTGCCACTGATGGTGCGCATTGCCCACAGAGTGCTGTCTTCTGCCGGATTAAAGTTTGTGTTGTCAAACCAGCAGGACTATTATACATTGGGCAAAGTGGTCAGCGGAATCTGACAGGGCACGTCGGTGAACATAATGGTTACTGGTGGCGGTGTAGTACTAGTTGGTTCGCCGTCTGTCAATGCGTAGACTCTCAATACGGCAACAACAGAGGAAGCGCTGCGTCGGAAAAGGCGATCCAATCTACCGCGCCGCGCGGGCTATTCATAAGTCTCGCAGTTTGACTTTTGACAGATTTCCTGACAAAATCGTTTGCAAATCTTAGGCTGAACGGATCGCCACAAAGCTGAACACCCTCCATTGTCCAGCAACCTATTTTCCGGGTCTCCGGAACTGCAGAGCGCAAGATGCCGTCAAGACTAATGTCCTGAATCCTTTCCCACTGTATAGTCGTCCATCTTCCGGTTCACCGGCTATACTGGATGCAAGGCACTGCCGTGGTCTGTATTCTGAAGCGCTACCCTTTTTCCTTTGCTCCATTATCCACTGAACTATCTTTCAGTTCACCTGTGAAATTCAGATAACAACACAATAAAGACACCCGGGAATATTTGGGCTTCATCCTAGTATCCGCGTACAACTTCACGACTCCAAGACTACAATGAAGCTTTCAGAAGAATTTTATGCCTCGTGGCCAGATGGTGAATAGAAGAAAGCAACCGACGGGTGGGTTCTGATATCACCTCAGCTGACACGAGTCGGTCTCCTACCCTTGGCCTTAAGGTATGCAAAAAGACATGGCCAAATCATTCACCTCATAGAAACCATGGCTGGGCACCACGATGAGCAAAACTATCTAGCAGAATCTGAAACCGATGGAGAGAGCTGCAGCCTGGAGGACGTTCCAGCCAGGAGATTGTGGTAAATCATTAGAAAAGCTGTTAACTCTGCTTTTTCGGGGACTCTGGCCGGTAGGCTGAAAAGATTTTAAGCTGACGAGGGATGTCAGTGAGCTTGGTGTGAGGGGTTTGTAAGCAATAGGCTAGTGGAAACGCTTGAGGACATTAGCTACTGGTGGGGTAGTTAGCCTAGCGAGGATAAAGAAAAAAGCTAAGCATCCACAGTGAACCTAAATTGGGAGGGGGTTCACATAATCAGGCAAAAAATCTAAGGAAGTTTTAGAATGGACGTATTAGTGGGAGTTTACTGGGCAAAAGCAAAAAACAGCTGTAGGCAGTTGCAACGCAATCTACATCAGAAGAGTTAGGAACTACCCTCGATGAAGCCCTAGGGGTAAACACATTCATGGTTTCCGACCCGATCGTGACCGGTTTCCTTATTATAGCACGCACTTTCATCTACATCCTCCGAGGAAGTTTGCTCACCGTTGGGCTTGCCGCTGTTTGAGCCCAAATTTATCCCAGGCTTTCCTTCCAAATCAGGACCCCTGCTTGACCGTTGTTCACAAAACTCACTTAAGTGGTCACCTAACATAAGGGCACGTTTTGACGGTTGCCAGATTTCCTTTCTGCTAGTGCAGCTTTACACGCATTTCCACTCAAGTCACCTTCTACTGTCATCACGGAGGTTTTTCCCGGTGGCATCAGAGCAAGGCGTGAAACGAATGGTCATCTCGTGCTGTGCTGCATGCACCTACTTAGTCCTGCAGAAGGCGGATAATCACAGACACTATGTGAGGCTGAAGCTGGTTTAGACAGACACCCGATAAGCGAAAACTTCCTGGGTCACATAAGTGAGTGACATGGAAGTTCTGAAGTTCACTTTTGGTCCACACTCTTCGATGCCGAAATCATCTGTAGCCATGGTTTAAGGATAGAATGATGCTCTGAGCGCGTATTCTTGTGACATTCATCATCACAAAGCAGGAACTGTTCCTCATGCAGATTACTTATCTGTCCACATCACTTCTTGGGTAACCTCCTCTGACCGCTCGTCAACCCGTCTACTTTGTAGGGCTGCCGGTGTGATACACCATTGCAAAAGCTAACAAGTTTTGTGGCTCAGCTTGCTCCGCCTGTGTGCACCGTCAGCACCCCTTTCACCTTCTACCACTATACAAGTTATTTTGCCCCAGAGTTTCCAGTTCTTCTCCTTAACGAGCTGCCAAACATAATCTTCATCGTTTCACGAACCGAGAGCCAAAGGCCATAGACCCCATATGGGAGCAAGTCCTGACTTAACTTGGAAGAATCCTGAAACTTCCTCTAAGTTGATCCAATCCGATCCTCGAAACTCGGAAGTTTTACCTTTGAATTCTGTCTTGCTTTCAACGTGGTCAGGAGGCGGGTATCAACCTTTTATTCTCGGAGTTTTGCAGGCCTGGCGAGGGGGTTTCTATGTCTCGTGGTGGTGTTTCTTGTTTCAACGATCGCACTATAATACCACCCACATCGCGGTCAGCTTTCCCAACTGACTTACTTTCCGGACACCCTGGCATCGGAAGGGAGAAATCCCTTGTTCGGCTGGCCTATTGACGGTCCAAAAGGAACAGTGATCTGTGCCGATTCGGCAAACTTTGAACTGATTCTGTTCCTAAAGTTCATCCTCAAACTTTCAAGTGGACTCCGTGCCCTATACTATGCGATGCCTGGCTGGTTTTTCATGCTGTTAATTACGGACTATTCCTGACAGGTACCATTGCCTCGTTATCATCGATTCTCATACCATGCGGCCAAAGGTTTATTTCACTACCTCACCGGACTCTGATTTCACTAGTTCTGCTCTCTGAAAGAAGCTTAGCCCGGAAAAAGCACCATATGTCTTGGTTATTGATGATGGGAGACATTTGCTGCCAAAGAGTTGACAGATTGGTTAAATTTCATGGAATGCCATCAAGCGTTAACTCCCCCACATCATTCTCTGTTGAAAGACATAGCCGAAAGGTTTTACGAGAACATTAGGGAGTGAAACCAAATCCACAAATGCAGGGGCATGCAATGAAGTCGCGAGGACTGTGGACAATTTACCCACGCATTGTCGTAATCCCATCCATTCAACTACTGGTAGTACTCCGGCTAGGCTGTTCAGAAGGGGCACAATACACACCAATTTACTCCAGATGAAGCCCTCGGAGGTTGTTCACTTCTGAGGGAAAGATCTGAGATCAACAACAGGCCTTGTGGCCAAACAACTCGTGAAAAGACTGTCAGATTTCGGATCTTACAGAGGGTTTCACTCTTCGAAGACATTCAGATAAGATTGTTTTCAATCCTAATTCCCACTGTAATCCGGTTTATACCAATTCTAATCATTTTGAGTCTTTTCCGAAAGTAAATGATATAAGCTCAAGTTCCTGTCCAATGGAAGCAATCCGAAGATCGGAGCGTCCACAGAATGAAGAACACCGTAGTTACAAAAACCCTGGACTTCATTCAAGCTGCAACGGATGTGGCGAATTTTGGTGACAGTTCTTTATGCTGCTCTATTGCATCTGCATGTTTGAGTACATTACGGTTTCACAGAATACGAATCTCAGAGTAAGCTAGTTTGGTCAATGACGTTAATCCTTAATTACGCGCAGTTGGGGCAGGGACTATATTGAACTCATTGCGAGTAGTATGGGCACTCAAGTTCAATTCCTAATTGTTATAACTGTCCAAATTTACCCCTCATTCCACCAAAGAGTACTCATCGTTTATGCCTAATGTAGGCGTAGTAGTGGAAAGATACGATTGCTGCCTTTACTGCAGCTCAAATCTGGCTACGATTTAGTCTTGATTACCGAACCCTTATTGGTAAGCCAAACTCCAGACTAGAATACTGCTACCTCCGGGTACCAAGCTTTTAGGAGAAACAGATCTATTGTGCTTGAGAGGCTCTCTACTATACGTAAGGCAAACCACGCGGCCGAAGACTTATCCGCATCCTATACTGGATAATCCTCTCGGGTTTGGCTTGGCTACAGGCCGCTACAGGATTCCCGATTAAGTGTTGATTTTGGACCCTAGCAGTACTGATCAGAATGGCTTCTCAACCATCATCGACTCATTGCACGTTGTTACGCGTTTTCCTGGCGCCCAACAGCTAGCCGGTGACTGTGGTTCACCAGACATCCTTTGGTCCACTTTTGATGTCCCATAAAACCTTTTCCCTTCTTTGGCTGGCTTCCATTTAGGAAGATGGACCCATCAAAAGGTGCCCCCAGTGGAAGGCGGCAACATCTGTGATCTGATTTCAACAGCAAAATTATCTCGCTTAAACAAGCTGGTACCGAATAGAATCTTGGAAGTCGGCCAATCGTCTGCTAGTCGTGAGCTCTCAGTGCCGTCACGAACCATTCAAGTACCAGCCACCAAAGGACCTTTCCGTGGAGGTAGCTGGACCCTTTACCCTGAATTATTTGCGCCCGGAACTGCAATCAATTCTACCTGATGACCTGCTTACAATCGTGCGGCAGCTTCACAACAAGTGAAGTGAAAGTCTTGATTTAATCTCCCCAACCCGGGGTCTACTTTGTTGCAATAAACCAAACATTGTTTTTTGCTTGGAGAAGCTCTCACCTGCAAAGCGAAATCTTTAGGTCCGGAGGTTTTACGTTTTTCTCACAAGTGAGTCATTTATCTCACCCAGTAAAATGAATCGAAAACAT
Source organism: Fasciola hepatica (assembly GCA_948099385.1). Classification (NCBI taxonomy): domain Eukaryota; kingdom Metazoa; phylum Platyhelminthes; class Trematoda; order Plagiorchiida; family Fasciolidae; genus Fasciola; species Fasciola hepatica. The sequence goes on from CANUEZ040000025.1 coordinate 2,215,074, forward strand.
CTTCAAAGAATGCAGGAATTTAGGTCTCTGGATCGACCTGAAACGAAGAAAGTTTTATCTCAGCTGATGGAGCCAAGAACCAGTAGATATGAATGGTTTATTTCGTACTTCGTAAACAGCAACAATCACTTAAGGTACTCCCAAGAAGGCTCAAAGACCTTCGGCACTTAATTTGCCCCATCGGTAACGAACGATGACTTTCCATGCCCAAGTCAACTTGACAAATCCCCTTTCACCCGAAACGGCATACCATCAAAGTTGACTAAAATTCAAATTTTCCTACTGCCCCGGGCCAGATGCGGCACTACCAACTACTTTCATTTTAGGTGGAAATGATATCCTAGTTTTGTTATCCAGTGTGTCCTATTTGTCTTTGTTTAGTATTACCTTCCCTCTCAACGGAAGACACCGGTTGTCAATATTCCTAAGACACGACGAGACCCAAAATATTATCGACCCCTGAATCACACTCCCGAAGCATCTAGAATAATGAAAAGATTCTTCGGAGAATTACCGACACAAAATTCTCTGAACGGTAACTCTATTAACACCGGTCGGTACCTTTTTCACCGAGAAAGATCGTGTGCTACTTGTATGGAAGATTTCTTTACCCTAGTACTGGCGGCTACCAGTAGAGTTAAGTCGGATTTTGCAATTTTCCTGGACTCGACTGGGGCTTACGGTCAAGTAACCTCAATGGGTTATTAGCTAGGGTGAAAACCAACGGAGTTGATGACTCAATCTAAAATGGTTTCCGGCATGCTGAGATTTACAAAACGGTTGGTGTATACAGGTTTTTACCATCATATCGGCCTGTAGGTAGCGTCGTCAAGCACGGTGCTACTATCCTTCCTGCAGAGGACATTGCAATTATGTACATCCTTAAAACTAACGTTTAGCTCTGCTACTGCTGTTATAACACGTGATGTAGCCCAACCAAATTCTTGTGGGAGCTACGGGCTGATGAAATCCCTTGGTGCCGAGAGAGGTGCTATTACGCCCAAAGTTCATATCATTTTGGGATCTATTTTATGATGAAGAGATGATCCCAGACAGTCCGATAGGGTTGGGATTACATTATTTACGCAACTTTAATTTCTCTAAACACTCGGTTCTGCAGGTCGCCAAGGTTGGACTGTTAACTGGCCTAGTTAACAGAAACTTCGGACTTTCGGGAAGGGAACTAAGCATTTCTTGAACTCGGGCAAGACCATATCCTGAACCTAACACCATCGTATTTTTACCATAACAACAAAACGGGGAGGTATATCAACGGTTGGGACTATAAAAAGCAGATTTACCAAACAGTTGCTTGCATATTCCTCGCCCTCGAATAGTAAGGAGCTTGGGGGAATGTTCCACCTGGATCTCCATTGCTTCGCCAGCTGCTAATTTACCTGTAGTTCTTTTGCAATATTAGGAAACTTACTTCCCATAATTCAGCCCCTAGTGTTATGGTCTCTTCACCCACCCTTCACTGCAGGAACCCCAGAGTGTGGATCCGAGTATATGAGACTGCGGTGTGGTCCAGTTTCCTCATCATAAGGTATTCTTCCTTATGGAACAAGCTTCCATAGCAAACCAGTTTTTTCTCTCTCTGACATTCAGAAAGAAATAAATGAACTCCAGGCAACACAAATTTCATTCTTATCCATGGTCCTTGTATATTTATTATTCGAGCCCTCGAACTTGGTCTGGGATGCTGACGAGCAAAGTAACATCTATTTTCGTGGTCACTAGTCATCTTCATATCCTGAGGAATAATTGGACTCCTTCGACCACGTAGTATGCAGGAGGCAACAGTCAACTACGTTTTCTATAATTGGTAACCATCCCTTAAGTTTGTCTGCTTATCCCCTCCTTATTTTCGATGCTCCTTACCACGACACCCCTTCTAGCAAGGGCTCGCGGCCCAAGGCTTATTCTTAGCCCCGGAGAATAATTTCCCCTGACGGTTGCCAGCACAATATACGGAGCCGAAATATGTTGATCAGTGGCTGGGTTGCTGGAGAATGTCAAAAAGGCTCAGCTGCTCCCCTGTCAGAAAATGACAAACGCATGTACCGCATAGCCGCTAGTAACGTCCCGTCTGCATTACTCTGTGTTTGGGTCGCGAAGGTAAGGGCCGCAGGGAAAAAGGGACAGAAGCCCCTTCACAGGCTGGACCTACCTCACCTATGCAGAACCCTCCAAAACCTTTCATTAACAGACCGCCATTTCCGACTTCGGTCCCTCCGTCGGACTTAGTCATGGTGATTGCACATCGCATACTCCACCTGACTTGTAGGCTCGGCCCTAGTGTCGTTCTCAACCATCCCGATACCCCCTAGCAGGCTCTGACTTTCAAGCCCACGGCTTTCCCCAGTGGTCAGTGCATTCCTAAAGTCATCGATCTACTGACCGCTTTGACCCTGCCAATCCGTTCTTCCACTCTGTCTGATTACACCGTAATCGGCGACATTCTCTCTAATACATCATTTATGGACCCTCCTTTTCTAACCGTTTCTTCCACGCCTTTACTCTAAACCTTACAAGACTTTATCAGATATTAGAAAATCGCCTTGCTAGAAGACTGACGGTAGCGAGTACACTGTTAAATCAGCACAGCACTAGCCTCGTTTGTTCTTAAACCCTTCATTCATACCCATCCTAACGCTTCAGAGCTTGCACCCACTCGGCGTAGGTGGAACGTATTAGACGTTACCATTTATTATTCCTCATAAACTCCATACCTTGTGCTCTTTAATTTTATGAGAGCTACTCCATTAATGTAAGTGTGACTTTCACGCTGAATTGGGGAATAATGTACCCGCGGCTGAACTCGTCGAAAGAAATTGGGTCTGTGAATATGGAACGGGCTTACTGTGTTGATAGGCTACCCCCCCCCCCCCCAAGCAGTTCATGACCGCTCAGATGCAAACGATTTTTCCTGGCCCCACCTAAATAGCATCGAAAGGCAGAATCCTGAAGATTCAAGAGGCGAATCCTGATGGGCCCCGAAGTTTGAGAAGCACTTCGGGCTTTTGAGAAAAGATGCGGTAAAAGAAGGCAATGCAGTGCCGTGCGGATGATCTTAGGATGGATTGTTCTTGGTTCGGTAAACCAGGAACACTCTTCGTGAGAACGGTAAACGACAGCGAGATGGAAATTGATCTTGTGGCGGAACTGACTAGTCGACCAAAGAACGCGGATTTCTGCCATGGGGATGCTTCAAAAGGCCCCCTCAAGTGAGAGGAAAGCCAGGCTGTTGATAAGGTTGCTAATACCATAACCTTGGTGGATGGACACTGTGGACTTGCACTTTCATTGAGAAATTCTGCGACCAAAAAGAGACTGAGCAGATTAAGAAGATTTGCGCGGGATCCTGAATGTTTTGGTAAATACTCTACGGAAATAGGAGTAGTATTTGGTCAAGAGCCTAACCCTGTTAGTGCCCAATATACAGCTGAAGAGGGATTTTGGGCCTGAGTGGTACTCACTATACAACTTGGTAACGAACCACAAGAAGCCTACAAGTCGAGGGTGGTGTTTGACTGTGTGGCTGCATTCCAGGGAAGCTCTTTGAATGGTTACTTGCAGCTGGGATCGGACATGATAGCAAGCCTAGTTGTAGTGTTGCTTCATTTTTTGGAGAAACCTGTTGCATCCGCTGTGGACTTTGAAAAGGTGTTTATGCAGATTCGGGCACCTTGGAGAGATGGAGGAGCACTGAGGTACTTTTGGTGAAAAAATGGTCGATCAGGTGGTAGCCTGGTTGAATGTCAAGTGAATGCACATTCATTTGGCGCCACCTCCTCTTTTTGTGCAAATTTCGCGTTATGTCGCACGGCAGACGACGGATGAGGATAGTGTGAAGGTTACTACCCCAGGGCCGAGTATGATAACTTCTATGAAGGCGAACGTCTTGTATCCCTGTCTACGCTGCAGAAAGCTAAAATGTTCGCCTTCCAGGTGGGTGAACCGTCATCACGTCGTCTCTTCCTGTTTCACGAGGGGGTGTGTAATGGTAAGTGAGTGCTGGATACTTTGCCGAAAAACCTGAGCTGGCTCATCTCACCTTGGAAATCGATGATTGCACGCCGTTGCCGGGTAGGACTTTGGAACTGAATTAGAAAGCCGTAGAAAACAAGTTCCAGTTTTTATTCACCATATGCGGAAAACCTCATAAAAGGCGTGTCTTGTTGCCCATAGTGTCTCCGGTGTTCGACCCACTGAGGTTAGTTTCACACTTAACTCTGCCAGGCCAGGTTTTGCAGTCGCTTTGTCACTCAAGGCTTGGTTGGGACGACGCAGTTGGAGAAAACCCACTACGCTGCTAGAATGTGCGGCTTAAGAGTATGGAACAACTTTGCTCATTGAAAATTCAGCGTTGTTATTTGAGAGACTATCCATTGAAAGATGGTGCACTGCTCCATGTGTTCTGTGATGCTTCTAAAGTTGGCTATCGAGTGATGGTGCATTACAGAATGGTTTCAAAGGACGTAGCTCTATGTTGTAACATGCTGTTCTCCATATCAACGGCAGCTTCTCTGAAGACCGTGACGATCCCTGGACTGGAGTCAGCAGCAGCAAGACTGGCCGTTAGAGTCTCTGGGACTCCCGTAGAAGAGACGCGAATCAAACACGACTAGATCGGATGGACTCTGCTTTAGTTTTGCACTACATGAACAATACCGAAACGAGGTTTAGCACGCAGTATGCGAATCTTTTGGCTAAAATCCACCTGCGGACTGAACCTTGGCTTCGGAGTCAAGTCAGATCGGAAGCTAATCCTGCAGATTCGGCATCAAGGGGCACTACACCACTGAATAGAATTAGTTTCTGGTTCGAAGGTCCCAACTTCTTGGTGAACGATGAAACATTATAGCCGACAAGCCCTTAGGTTACTGCAATACTTCAGAAAGTGGAACTGAAGCACCCTTGGAGTACGGTTCTCTCGGCTTTGCCGGATACGTGGATAGACTCACTTCTAGCTGGGCACATCATTTGATTTTACTTGCTGAGATCGATGGAATGGCAAACAAATTATGAAAATTATGTTGCAGTCTTGAGAGGCAGTGGCATAAATCTAGGGGTGAAAACTGGGCTGTTGAAGTTAATCGATTTTGCCAAAGAGGAAAAAGGTGTAATGCTCATCGCGCATCCCAGGGCTCAGGGTGAAGAGTTAAAATGGTTACGATACAGGAATGATAAAGTATGCGCTAGCAGATCTCCGATGAGCAAGACTCTATTGCGAATTGATTCAGTTTTACTAAATGAACTGATTTGTGCAGGAGGATGCGTGACTACTCCAATCAGCTTCAGGGAGAGAGACATTAGATGATACCACCTAAAACTCTCCTACCTACGGACTGAATAATCTGACGGTATCACTCAAAGGAAGGTCAAGCAGAGCGATCTCAAGTGCTCGCAGATTTTCGCAAAATATTTTTGGGCTGTAGAGGGTGGAGCTGCCGTCAAGCGTATCCCTGGAGGAGGTTCGAAATGTCGGAAGCATTTGGCAAACGTAGCTGAACGGATGATGGCTCTTTTACCTGGATTAGAGTCCAGCAGCTTTGGTTTACCTCCAGGTATGTCGGGATAGATTATTTTGGTCCGTTTTCAGTTAAACCTGGTCTCGGCATCGAGAAACAATACGGCTGCGTCTTCACCTGCTCCCAGATGTGTACCGTAAACATAGAAGTTTCTCACTTTCTGAGCACAGATTCACTCATTATGACACTACTGCTTTTCGCGTACAGGAGAGTTGCACTTACCAAGATTTTTAGTGATAATGGTACAAACTTTGTTGGGCTCGAAGGGAATTACGGAACCCAACAGGGAACTGGCCCGGTGGTAAGACTGCTGATAAATCGCTGCAAAGGGGTTGTGCAGTGGAGCTTCAACCCCCCCCCCTCAGCTGCATATGGGGGATCGTGGTAAGGCCGGCTGGAAAAATACTTCGCCCAGTTTCTGACCAACAGCTAATGACTGACAAAGAACTGTCGGTTTTTCCTACGAGAATTGAATGGATAGTAAACGGATGAACGCTAGTACCCGTAACCTCGGACTGCCTTGACCAGCCAGCGCTCACACCCAGGGATCTACTTATCCTGAGAGGAAACTCACGAGGTATTCCGACGAACTTGTTGCAAAATAGAGTGACTCGTCAGTGGAGTCAGGCAACCTACTCTACGCCCGTGTTTTGGAAGAGGTGGGCCAGGGAGTATTTTCCACTATTGCAACAGTGGCAGAAACGGATTCCTTGACAAAGCATCTTCAGATCGGGTGGTGTGATGCTACTATTTCCGGAGGCATTGCCGAGTGGTCAATGGACCGTCGAAGTTGTTGAACGCATGTCAACTTCGGACGCCGGCTTGGTACAAAAGGCAGCAGTGCGAACCAGTGAAGGATTGGTGCTACTCGACGCTGGAAAACTTTGCCTTGTTGAAGGAGAACCGGGCACTCCGAAGGTATGAGTTTACTAGCTAACACCCCTCAAGTGGGAGGTGGGTCTTCTGATCTGCCGAACCGGGAGGGACGGGTGACAGTTAGCTCCATTGTCCACCTGAAATCTGCTATTAGTTTTGATCAGTTTTAGGTACTGAGGAACAGCAGAGCAACCCAGCGCGTGAGGCCGACCACACCTAGCGGAGTACGAGGAAAATCTGGGTCAAATTTTGGGTCCGGTGTAAAAACATTCAGAAAACCCTGTTCCATTCATCAACACCCATTTTAAAAGGCAAAGTTATTTTCTTTGCACGAACTGTCTATACCGGAATTCCGATTGTTTAGTTCATTGCTCTTAGTTTTTGTCACTACTCGGACCCTCACAGTTGCCTGGAGCATGAGTCACTGATCTTGAACATTGTTGTCACAGTATCCGGTAGGCTAATCTTCTGTTTCTAACCTTTTGCAGTAATTCTGCCGCTGTTTTTGATTTTTTGTTCAATCGTGGAGTATAAGAGCCTAGAAGGAACAAGGTCAAGGTTCGGTCATCTTAACTTTGCTCATTTGTGTTGTATATGGTACCGCAGCCAACAGTAATCGACTTTGGTAGGGTTTTTTATTGCTCAATAACACGGCGTAGTCGGGATCGTTGGTAGGTTGTCGACGTTTCGGTCACCACGGGTAACCTTTTTCAAGACTGGTTTTACAACCGAAACGGTTGTCTGCCAGTGGAGGATTATCGACGTTTTCAGAACCCTTCGACTGGTTTACATAATGATGCAAGTAACCATCCTCCGAACGTAGTCTGCATCATACTTTTACCCGTTGAATCCCCCGCCTTCCGCCATAACTCTTCCCTCATCATACTCGCAAGCAGTCGTACACTTACTGTTGCCGATATCTTAATTTAAGAGTGATTCATGCTCAGGCAAAAATGTTAGTTGTTTCACTTTTTTAAACTCTGTTTTTTCTTAACTTTGCGTTGGTAAATTTTGCAGCTCTCATTTTATAGCCTTATGAATATTCTATTCTGTTCATTACCGTTATTCAATCTGATCATGCTTCCAGGCGTGCAGGTGGGCCACAATCGAGAATTGTTCATCTTTTTAGTATTATCATCCCCTCCCCCCCCCAAAAAAAATAAAAGTCGGTAGCAAACACAATCGTCGTTTTTCATCCGTACCTAAATGACTGGAGGGTTGGCTTTTTTTCTAGATTCCTTGTATTATCTATTTCTTTTCCGGCACGATATATTTGCTTTCACCCTAGGCACGCTGTGAATATCAGCACAAGGGGTTATTTTATTCTTTTGGTCACGCCTACAGGAGATCCCTAAGTTAAAAGTGCGACTTAATTCAGGTGATGAACCACTCTGCACAAGGCGATTATGGATCCTCCCGGACCAACCTTGCCCCTTGTTCTCACCGCTTCAGTCCATCATTCGAAATCTGTAGTTTTTGGATTACCTGGAGGTCAAGTCACATGAAGAACTACGTCCCTGGGGCGCAAGGATCTGGACCTCTGCCTACGTGATCACAAGACCCAGCTTCTTTCCACCGACAACAAGCTGGTGGGAAATCCATCTGAACGGGACATGTAGATAGGTCTCACAAACCTACAAAATTGGGCAGGGTAGCGGTACTTGCCAGTAAATGAGGGAAAATGCAAACAGGGAGCGGTTGGGTCAGCTTGCACCAAGTTATGTAAGGTCATGTAAGATGTAGCGGAACCCTTGGGCCTCGGAGTGCCGATATCCGAATACTTGGAGTTTTCTACCCAAAGCCTTGTGACCACTGCTAAAGCTTCTAAAGCTTCACACTAAATCGTTCCAATCACACTCTTGAGCACAAAGGAAGAAATGACTCACACAGTTCGACCAAGAGAGGCCATTCTATAAGAAGCTCGTTGAGCCACTCGTGGAGGACTGCCCCAGGCTGTGGCATTGGCCCTTGCAAGGAAAAAAGAGGCATTACAGTCGGTACAGAGGAGGTTTACTCGACCAGTAACGGGGCTAGGAGCAAACCACAGGAAAACGAGCCTTCGCTTGTGAGCATTTTTTCTCTCAGTACGGGAAGATTTAGAGGTGACGTCGATGAGGTATTCAAACAAGAAGTCCTTCGATACCAAGTGAATCGCTTTTCACTTAAAGTAAAAATAATGCTCTCTACAGGCAAAGATACAGGCTGGAAAAGATCTCATATAGCAACACCAAGGCCAACTCCTTCGCGTGTGGGGTGGCAAAAGCATGGAACAGTCTTACGGGAGATGAAGTAGCGGTAGCCACCGTAGATTTCAGGGCCCGTTTGACACGAAGTGAGCATTTTTGTTCAGAAAAGGCTCCTACCCTACCCTCGTGGCTATCTTTGTCTCTCCTTTAGCGAATCTTTCTCCTCAACCACCGATTTATTGCCTCATTTTTCCCTTGGATCAGCATTATGTACCTCGACCTTTTGGCCCCCTGCTCTATTTTGGCGGCCTTGCAAGTGTTTCGGCATAGGTGAGGGACAGGACAGATAGTGAAAGGCAAGCTCTTGAGACCACTTCCTTCTCGAAACCGCGAAAAAGGTCAGCATCCGTGTTTCCCCGCAGACTGTTACTCCAAACACCCCGCACCGCCACCCAGGGTACTTGAAATCACAGCACCAAGGGGTACATCTCGAAGCCCAGTGTTGTAAGCAGCCAAGTCACCCATTTGGCAGAAACTGCACGCCTTTTGGCGAGACCCGACCTGATATAATCTGAATTTCAAAGCAAAAGCCTGCGAATTCCAAGGTAAACCTAAAGGGGTAATAAATATGATGACAAATCAGCCATTTTGGCTGAAACTTGAATGAGGCCATCAAATCGGCGTGTGTTGTTTCAGCGGTATTTGCTTGCAGACAGCCTAGAGAGGACGGAAGATAAGGTGAAGGGGTAGCACTGCTGATACGGATGGACCTGGGACACCCAGAACCTCTGTTTAACCTGTATTAGGCTGAAGTGCAGACCGAATAGCTCAAGACATCCTGTAAGTTCTGCTTCAGCCGGATACCCCTGATGACAGTAGAGGCAGACGTCGAAGTCCTGCAGACTTCGCAGGCTGTGATGGCAAATACGAAGGTGCTCGTGTTAACAAAGACTTTCAACCCGCACGAAATCAGCTGGGTAAACATGGCCGCACCCATGGGGCCAATGAATGACCAATTTCTGCAATGGTTTCAGTTGCACGCCTTTTCGCGACATGTAACAGAAGCTCCTAGGCGCAGAGGTGGATAGGACCCATTTCTGATGGGCTTAGCCATAGCTGGGCGCCAAGAAAAATTCGGGGAATTTCAGGTAGAAGAGACTCTGGGCAAAAGAAACCCTGAAGTCCATGGGGCTACCCAGAGTCAGGAAGAAGATCTAAGAGGTGTTACGTCGGAGCTATGGCTAAACCAAAATCGATGGCCCAGAGATGGTAGTAGAGGGAGTGATGCGAACATTAAGCCGCTGAGACCGTTCGCTAGAAAACCTCGGCAGGCCATCACGGGGGCCGCCACGCCTCACACCGAAATTCATAACTCTGAGGGCTCTGGGCATTGGAAACGAGTCCCACGGCGGACAGCGATGGGTGGCGTAGAAGTTACGCAAAGCCGGAAATCATGGAACAGATATAAATGCCAGGAAAAGGGCTTAAGAAGCCCGAAGAGCAGAAGTTCCTTTTGATGGCTTCCGAGGTACTAATAATACTATTACCGTTACTATTATCATTATTATTGTTCCTCACCTAAACCAACCGTAAGTGTCTTCTTGCCTGCGCGCAATCCCAAAACTATATGTGAAAGGGCGTAGCGGCCCTGGAAGGAACACAAGGTCCTGCCGCAATAGGCTAAAATTCAAGACCGATACTCTAATAAAACTCTTCAAAAACACATATCGGTCTGCAGATAATTTAGGAGAAAGAACGTGGGAACGACGAAGGCTCCCAGTACTTGAGTTCACGGTGGACGACTGTAAGACACCTTTGAGCAATACGTGGCCAAATTCGAAACGGTGACCGAAATAAGAGTGCGATTATCCGTTAATTCTACGATACTAGGTTAATGATTGAAAAATGAAATGAAACAAATACGAACTTCAATCGTGCGATCACAGGGACCCAGAAAACGAGAACCAAGTTGCGACTTGCGGGAAAGGAGCACGTGCGTCACGCAGGTCCGAAATAGGATATGATAGAGTAGCGAGTTGGACGTGAACAAACAAAGGTTGGTTGATGAAAACATACAGTGCATAAAAACACGCAAATGGTGTGTGTGAGCCAGCGATGTTAGGGAAACATGAAACTGTTGTGTTTCTGGGAGGATTTGCCACAACCCGCCGTTACACCGCCCACCAAAATCTTCCCGAACCTCGGCACAGCAAAGGTTTAGAATATGGGTACTGATTCTCCCTACCTACCTAGACCCTGCTGTCAGCGCGCGTACCTCATACTTCTGACATCAGCATTCTACTCACGATCGCACTTGATCCGGTGGCTGCACCGACGCGATGTTACTCTCCATCGTCCATGAGAACGGCTGATCGACGGCTGGCGTGAAGGGGACACATGTGTCGTCCTGTGTAGAACCGTCGTAAACTGGCTGCAAGGGCTTGTGTGAGAGTGTGTGCGTGGGGGAGTCATGGGCTGGGTCGCACTTTGGTATATGGGTAAATGTAAACAACCACCTCCTACAGGGGGGATATTCCATAATGTCGGTGATAACCAAGGCACGGTGAGCAGTGCGACCCGTTCGGCGGAGGTCATGAAGCATAAACGTGTCTCACCTACGTGTGTGTGATTGAGGGCGAGTACGTTTGGGTGCACAAATAAATCAAGACCTGTACCACGCGTGGGAAACGTCTTCCGTAAAGTCCACGGCTAACGAGGAACAGTGAGCACCGTGGCATGTTTTTTGGAGACTGTGGAGCGGGAGCGTGTTTCATATGTTTGTGGGACTGGGTGTGAGTGTGCTTGCATACGTAAGTATGTCGTGGATGCTACCACACACGGGAGGCTCTTTACACCACTTCAACGGCAAATGAGGAGCTGTCTACCGGGGTTCTGGGGGTGTCGGCTGCTCCGCCTCCATTCTCGGGAGGACCAATACTGCGTACTTCGGGGGTTAGCATTCCGCTGGTGGTCTTCACTTTGACAGTCCTTATCAGATCGTCAGAGCTTCTGATAATTTCCATGACAACACCCAAAGGCCGAGTGCTGAAATGAGAGTGTTCGTCGGCGATCATCACTGCACCATCAATCCTGAATGGTCTTGATTTGCATAGCATCTTCTGCCGAGCTTTCAGATCTGATAGGTACTCCCGCTTCTATCGCCTGCATAGAACCTCGGTAAGATAGTTTGCCTGTTTCCTTCCATGAAGGTAGCTCCCGCGAAGGTTTGTCTGTCCTTGGAAACCCTGGTTCGACCTCAAAGTAAATAGGTCTTTCGGAGTGAGCGTCAGGTTGGTGACGTCGCAGCTGTCTACTGGAAATAGTGGGCCCCTTGTTCAGAATTCTTTCTAACTCGGTCATGACGGTGCTCAAAGCTTTGTCGTCGAGAGGCTGCTGTTCAATGATCGACAGCAATATTCGCCCACTGGACCGGATCGGGCGTTCCCATACGCCACAGCGATGACTGGCCTGCGGGTGATTGAGGTGACATCGTAATCGACAAGCCACTATTTGGTTCTGCAGCTCCTCCCTGTTCACGTTTTGGTGGCAAGGCCGTCTTTCCCGATAGGCGCCCACGAAATTCGGCCCATCGTCGTGTATATCCTCTGGTATGCCTCGTCGGTTGATAGAGCGGAGGACGGGGTTAATCATCATCCAGTGAGTAATTTCTAAGTGTACCCCGCATAAATTTATGCACGTCATGATACACCCGTATCGTTTTTCCAACCTTTTTCCACACCTGATCCACAGAGGCTCGAAATAGTCCGGGTCGGTGTCACTGAACGGTCACCAACCCGGAGACACTCTACGTGTTACATATTGGGTGCTTCCGACGAGCACCTACTTCTGGTTACTCCTAATTTACGCATCGTATTAGGGCTTTCGAATACATTTCTGCTCTATCTCTAGGTCCAAAGATCATGGCAGGAGACTTTAACACTCCCAGTATTCATTGGAATACAATGACTGTCCCCTCTCATTCATCCGATTTCCTTCTGGACACTTGTGCTGCGGGGTGGATGCAGTACGTCTCCACTCCAACAAGGCATAACAATATCCTTGACATAGTCTTCACTCATGGCCACCCTGACGTGGACGTCTCCCTCACGCAAAACCTTCCCGGTGGTGACCACAAAATGGTCATGTGTCACTTCACTGTTACGCGAGAATCGTGCCCACCTCAGGTTATTGAAATCCAAAACAAAACCCCCACAAACTGACTAACTGGGCCCAGTTACTTACCTTTATCCGGGGCGTCTATTGGTCCGACTTCTTGGCATTCGATCCGCAAGGAGCAGCTGATGTGTTCTACGCCAGATTGCTCTCCTCCATGAGCTGCCTTACCCCGACCGTTAGGCATATTGGAGCCAAAACTACCAAAGTTGAAAGGCTTCGACAAAATATTTGTAAGCTCCAGAACTCATTCCTCAGTAATCGAGATTTTTCCCCGACACTCAGAATAAGCCGACTCTGCCTTGATCTCTATACCGCCACCGAGAGCAAACTCACAAAGCAAGAAAGTACTGCACTACAACAGCCTCTTAGTGTAAGGCTGCTATCAAGGCTGTCAAAATCCCGCAACTCGGGACGCACTGAAAACGATATCCCGCCCTTCATCTAAAATGGCACCCACCTTGATTCGCCAAAAGATACTGCTGAGGCTTTCAACTGCTATTTCTCCTCAGTCCTTATTACGGACATTAACTCTCCGTTACTCTGCTATCCGATGCTCACACAGGACGGGATATCGACCATAACATTTACCAAGGCCAACATCATAAAGGTCCTAGCCAACACTAAACCCTCCCATCATCCAGGGCCTGAAGACCTTCCACCTGTCCTACTTCGATTCGGGGGACCTGACCTAGTCCTTCTATTACTGAACCTCTTTGCGTTATCCACGCCGTCCGGAATCTACCCGGCTCGGTGGAAAGCCTGTTGTATAATTCCACACCACACATATTATCATTTGCATGATCCGGGGAACTATCGCTCAGTAAACCACACTTTTATTGTTTCCAGGCGCGTGTAGAGGATTGTAAAGGACCAGCTCGCAAGTTTCCCGACTTCTCGAAGTCTTATCAACCAAGTTAAGCATGGGTTTCTAAAGTCCCTTTCGCACCTTACGTGTCAGATGGACTTCCTCAGTTTAGTCACTTCCAAGGCCAACAGCAACAACTCAGTCATCGTCGTCTTTCTCGATATTAATGAAGCTTTCGACAGTGTATCTCGCACTTGCATACTGCCAAAAACTAAGTCCTAAGGAGTTGCTGACCCCCTTCTGTCCTGGCTATCATCCTACCACTTTGAAAGCTCTCAAGCCGCCATTGTCAATGGGATATCCTCTCAGCCCGAACAAATTACTAGCTGGGTTACAGGATACCGTTCTAGGCTCTCTCTTATTCCTCACGTACATAAATGATGTCTTTGCAGTAGTGCGTTTTGGCATGACATTCCCCTTTGCTGACGACATAAAGCCGGCCATACTCTTGAGGTGAACGTTCCGCACTCAGCTCTCTGTGATTTTTTGTCAGACTTGAAGTCCCATGATGAATGGTGTGCACAATGGCTGATGACGTGGTAAGGGAACTGGGCCTGCAATAGTTCCATCCCTTTAACTTCCATGAACAGGCACTGACCCAAACTGGCGAGAAAGAAGGATGATTGCACTTATCTTAGAGACATACAGTATTCAGGAGAGCAAGCTCCTGATATTTAAGACACACTCCAGGTCGCTGCCTGAATACTGCCCCCTGGCCTTTACCTTGTTGAGAAAGGCTAACCGGGTCAATATAGATAAAATGCAACGCTCCTTCACTGAGAAGTTACTTGGCCCCTCTTCCAGCCTCAACTACAGAGCTAGGTGAGAACTACTCCGGCTTGAACCTCTATGGGTAGGTCGTGTCAAGCCTAGCCTTCAACTTCTCCTCAGCCTTCTGTACTCCAAGGTCCACTCATCTGATAACCCACTTGGTTTCTCTAGTGAGACGCCTTACTCTCGCCATCACAGACAATGCACCATAATGAGACTCCAACCGGGGCTCACAATAAGATCTAGGTAATTCTCGGTTATCTGTCCTAACCTCTGGAACAAGCTTCCTCACTGGCTGCGATAGGTCGCGAGCCAAAACGGTTTGGAGGAGCACTAAGCGGAATCCTTGATGCATCTTCCGTAGTCAGCATGACCCTCTATAGCGTAAACATAGATGAAGCATATGAAAACTGTCTTGATTATTAGACTACAACCGGTCACAGCCTTTTGCGTCCGACCCCCGTCTCGTGACCCCTCTAAATATATATATATATATATATATATATATTTGCAATTGAGTAGTAGGAGGTTAGATTTGTATAATATGATTCATCATGCGGCTTCAGCTCTCAACTCATCTTTGAAAACCATGGAAGCACTGTACAGCTGTTTCATCCTTGTTGGGAATCTTCAGCTCTGCACTTCTACCGAGACCCCACGGGGACTCGAACTTGGGCCCCTTCAGAGAAGTTATCCATCTCAGAAGTCGACTGCTGCGCGGGAAGCTGGTTTTTACCGTTCAAAGCCAGTGACTGAAGGGTGTTATATCACGTCGTGCAGATGTTCAACAAACCTTTGAGAGCCAGCCCCGATAGCCTTGTGGTTGAGGTGTTCGCTTCACAATCTTCCACCCCGAGTTCGAGTCCCCGTGGGGGCCAGGTTGATGTGCACTGCTGAAGATTCCCAACAAGGATGAAACAGCTGTACAGTGCTTCCATGGTCTTCAATGGTGAGTCGAGAGTAGAACTGCATGATGAATCATGTTGTATATATATATATCTATACTTTCTTTTGTAATCACCACCCACTTTTCTTCTCCCCCTCATCGGATGGCGCCATTTTACCCTCTAGTTTGCGTATGCGTACTTAGCCTGCAATTAAAAACCACTTCAAAGCTCCGCTGGATTAATGCCTTTCCGGTTGACGACACCTGACTATGACTCGCTGTTATGCCTGTTGCTCCTGGGGTTGGAATATTCCTTCACCATCAATCTGTTCCTCATAAGCTCTCAATTCTTCTATACAACGCATCTGCAGCTGCTCGGGTTGTTACAACTTAATTTAGGCCAAATTTCTGCCGAAAAATCGTTTCCTTCATTTACCACTTTCGGTGTACTGGATGCTAAGAATTTACAATTCTCCAGTTCTCACCTTCGGAGCGCGACTTTAGGCCACAGTTCATTGATTTATCTGCGCCAATCACCCAGTGCTTCAGCAGTAGCTGGTGGCCTACCTCTACGAAGCCAGTGGTGAGACATTTCAACCAACGCCGTCATGCCCATGAAGTTACCCAGCATATCACAATCGGCGATGCAGTCACCAGATGGCTTGCGTACACACTGGAACCCGCCCAACTCTGTTATTGGCATAAGCGAGCTGTCAGATGATAGCTCCACGAATGTTGCTATTATCTGAGTGTTTGTTCCATCCCCTACCTTTCTCTTTTACAGCTTGCGGCAGCAACACTCTCGAAGGTTCAGACTTTAACTTCGTGGCAATCTGGCAACAAGAGGGAGCAGCCGTCACCTCTATCCATCTCGGACCCGATGGGCCACGTGTAAAGAAAGGCCGGTCAGGGAGAAATGGGAAGATCGCCCTACGGTGTAAATTTTCTCTGCCACTCCCCTGTAAATAATAGAAAGGAAAAAGTAAATAAATGAAACACTACCGGCCGGGAAGGTCTTAAGCTAATGTCCTCTGCGTCCTTCTGATAACTGCCTAGACCCGACCTTGCATATGGTAAACTGCAAAATTCTGAGATAGCCTTCAGTTATTTTTGTCTGAACCAGTGCGGAGTGATAGCACGCCGCCCGAGCTCTCCACATATGATTGCCGACCCCACATTTCCCAGTTTCTATCTTTTTGGGTTCCCTGAAAATCTCCTAACCAGCTTGCCGACTCCTAATGCAGTAGTCAGTACACGGTTGGAATAGTTATACTGTGTGGCTCCTGCTCTGACGGAAACCTGGTATTATTACGCCTAAGGCTCAGAGCTATCGGCTTATACTCGCCTGTATTGGTTTCCGGAATAAGGAATATTATCTTCACATTTTTTATAGTCAGCCATCCACAACTTCACTTTTTCTATGTTCTCCTCAAGCCCATGCACTAATAGTGATGTCCAAAGTTAGAGGTGATTTGTCTGCCTCGTTGTTGACTCAATTACCCAACCAAAATGTCTGCTGACACTAGCTCCCTCAAAAAACAGTTTTGTTTTTCAATGATAGGTACTCAGCCTCACTTAATTCTCCCGGCTCGGGCTAGATTTCAGCAGTCTCATCTTGCTTTCTTTGCACTTCTCTCGTATACCACTCTTTAGTAACGAAGACTCACTGATCTGCCCATATTCTTATGGTAAGTTAAGATCCCATTCCACCCAGAGTCCGTATACTTCTGATTTCTCATGACCCCACGGAATGCCAGCCCGTTTGCTTTCACATGAAAAAGTCACAACTTAACTCCAGGTATGTTCTTTCCTTCCCACTATGTTTGCCGTCCTCGCCCACAGCTGGTGCAACTACCAGACTGCTGTCCTTCCTTTTTTCTATCCCCCTTCCTGGTCCCGCACTCTCTGTTGTTTTATTCCTGGTTTTCTAACGGGCTCACTTTACTCATCCACCACCTGCCAACTAAGTTGCTTTGCACTCCGGCTAAGCCTGCAATTGATAACTCTCTATATCTCTACTATCACCCAATTACTCTAGAAACGACCAGTCCTCGTCCGTTGATCCTCACAGCTCGGCCCACTGGACGTCAGATAAAAAATGTACATTGTCTGGTTTCTATTAAAAGGATGACCACAACCCACGGATGAAACACTCTCCAGACTGCCGCACTCCTGATCTCTTTCAGATCACACAGGTTGCTTGAGTAGCCATCAGCCAACTGGACGCTGCCTCCGGATTACAGTACCGGTTAAACAACTTGGTCAGTTGGACTAACAATGGTTTAAACCTATACTCACGTTTGCTGACTTTATATGGGGGGCCTTACATGGCTTACCAGTGATTATAAACCTATCATCGGAGTAACGATTCCGCATGAAAGTCACACCGGAACATACAGCGTATTCCTGACGCCAATAATCACCGCACACCCGCCCAACATCTATTTGCCTTACTCCATACAATTAGTTCAGTTCATTTGGCTTTGCAGTACAAAATCGATGACCGGAACCTGGAACTCGCCGCTGCGTTCTCAACCTACTCTGCCTGATTCATCAACCTAACCCCTTTTTGCCTGCTACCCTCGCCGTTCTATCTGCAACCGCCTGCAAACAAGGTCATTATTAAACAGAATACCAGCCATCTTTGGCCAACCGGAACTTGGTTACCACCTCTTTTATCACGTATGCAGAAGGTTTTATTTTTACACTCTTCCAAGTTCCGCTTGGCCGCATCAGTAGCATTAGTCTCCAGTAGTTTGTTTCTTTGACGCCTCCTCCATGGAAATCCGTTCTGCTTCCATACACCATTAGTGCTCTTCAAAAGTTCACTGCACTCCTAGCGAAGAATTTTGCCTTCATGTGACTTTCCATGTGATAATTAAGTTACTTATACAAAAGGGTCTATATTATTATCATCCTGACTCACTTGCGCTTTTTCCACAGGCTCCCCCACGATGTTGAATTATTCTTCTTTATTCCCCTGGCATCTCTGGCTGCGGGCTGATATCCCCAAGAGGACCCAATTTTTAACCATGGCTTTTAATAACTCTTCGGCGCGGTTACCCGTTAGTGATCTTCCAGATATCTAGTTGGTACATCATAGCATCCTCTTCTGGAAGCTCCGACCCTTCGCAGAAAGCTTTCGGCACCCATAAGGCATACTGTTTATTATTCCTGCCTCATCTCGCTGTCCATGTTGTGCCCTCCGACGCCTATTGCTCTACCGTTCCTTGAGATCACTGCACTTTTTGACATTCTGCAGTATCGCTTGTATCAACATACTCACTTTCGTCCAGCTACCCACAACGCCCTCTTCGAATTTGAAACTGGCCTACAATTCCCGCATTAAACATTCCCACTTTAGCCAACTGAAACACCACTCAGTTTCACTTCTTTACTTCTGCTAATGTGCGATTCAAAATTTCAAAATTGTGGATACGCCACATTAATATATATATCGCTGTATTCTCTCATCTTGCTTCGTGCCTGTGTCGTGGCCACGGTCAAGAAAAACACCATTATCATTATCATCATCTTAATCATTCTGGCAGCGGAGTCATGTGTTATGTGCCCACTACGGCGTAGCTTCTCCTACAATGTACATAGCGTTGAGTCACACGTTTTATCATCGCTCTTCTTCTCAGTAACCAAAGGCGCTTTCAGATAGCGCTTATCAGGTGGCTTTCCCCGGCATGCCCCTCTACGGCGTGAATGCAATAAGTCATTAGTTCCATTAAAAGTTGTTGAGCCGGCAGCGGTAAGGTATGTTCCGTGTCTAAAATCAGGTGGGAGTTGGTCAGCCTACCATCTACCCGTAGTAATCCATTTATGCGTTTAAAGGCTTCAAGTTGCCTCTCGGAGATGATAATCCTCTGCCTATTGGTTCCGATTCTTCGGTCCTATCGAGCTCTCCAGCGAATGTTTCCCGTTATGCGACCTTGAATAAATCGCCTTCTGTGGCTGCTGATTCATCCGGGCCTATCGGACCCACTGGTACACGGCTGAATGGGCGGATCCACTTCATAACTAGCAAATGTCTCTTAAACCTGGTCAACCACACCAATGACCGAAGCATCTTCATTCAGGAGGAGAACCTGACCAACCGTGACAAAATGAATGCTGATTTGGCGACTGTTGCCATCATCCCTGCGCCTTTGATCCCCAGTTCCAGTTCCAGAGGAGGCTTTAGTTGGTACACTGGCCAGCCCTGTTGGGGCATTAGCAGGAGTTTCGGCTCTCTCATCCACATGTTCGGCTGCCGGAAGTTGGTCACCCCTCGGGGCACAGGTAGGCTGGGTTATCGCCGGACTTGATATATTTCCACTGGTTCATGGCGGTTTCTTTGTGGATGATCGTGAGCCAGTTAGCAACGAAAGTACTAAAACGACTTCTGACTTAGTTAATGTGGTACTGCACTATCTTCAAGTCTATCCAGAAAATAGCTGGCCGAACATAGGAGTCGAAAAACCTCTTCACCACTAGTACCGCCCTCATTGCTAACACTGTTGCGCCGCTCTCGATACACGGGATCGAGACCGATCTCAGTGGTGCTACGCAGGTTTTGGCGAACAGGATCCCCGTGGCGTATTTTCCGTCTTCCGCACATCACGTATCGGTATTCGACTTCGGATGCTTCAGAAAAGGCATGCAGTTCCCCCGTCTGTGTTGTTCAACCATCTGATCAGGCTCCGTGGAATCTGCATTTTTCCTGGTTTCTTTAAAGAGCTCAGAAATTCTCCCCGTTCCAGCCCATCCTCGCTGTCTAGTGGCTGGTCTCGATCGACTTTCTTACAGCAGAGCCGCTGCGGCCGGATCTTTCCCAGTGACAGTCGGGGAGAGACAAAACCGAGCAGATCGAACAAAGTAGAGACAGCCGATAGCATGCCACGAGGAGATGCTGGCTGCTCGAAGAGCTTTAGCCCGAAAACAGAGTCGTGCGTTTCTGCATTCCATCGTATTCCGAGCGTGTATTCAGTAGGGGGTGTTGATAAGTCCAGTCCTCGGACTCTTTCTGCCCTCTCGTGATGCGGAATGGATTCAAGCACCTCCGGTGTGTTAGATATCCATTCCGTGAGATGGAAGTCGCCCTCTTCTAGCAGTCTTGTAGGCACCTGAACTGCACTAGGGCCGAGTCTACATCGTCGAATGACTCAAGATAGTCGTCAACGTAGAGGTTTCTGCTGACGCTGTCCACTACCAACAGGTGGGTCTAAGCTGCATGCTTGTTCGCTGTTCCTCAAAGGGCACAGTTTGCACGAAAAGGTGATGATATCGCTCCGAAGGGGTGGACTGTCATTCTATAATTTATCAATGCTTTGTTGAGGCTGTTCTGCTCCCACCATAGGAAAGCAATGCATCCTCCTTTTCTACCGGTATCTTCACCTGTAGAAACATGCCCCTGACCTCGGTGGATAAGGCCACTCCCCCCTCCCGATGGAGTGGTCCGGTCGGGTCCCTGTAGCAGGCGATAGCTCGACAACTTGCCCTGGAACTTGGCTGCACAGTAGAAAAACCGCCCGCATTGTTTTGGGTTTCTTGGGGTTGGTAATCTGATGATGAGGTAGATGTTAGATCCCCTTCCGGTAGTCGGCGGTTACAGGCAACTTTTCAACGTAGTCGAGAGCTTTGTTTCGCTTCATTACTTCTGCCTATAGTTCCCACAGACCCTGGTCTCGAAAGAAGAGTCCTTTCAATCGTGGTAGTCTTAGCAAAGCATGGTTTCCGTTATCAACCCAAGGGCCTGCTGGTGTGCTCCCTAGGACAGGAACCTCGAGCCGTGTTAGGGTCTCTAGTGCCTTGCCGCACTGTCTGCCCTGCGAGGTTGTCTTCCTGGGACAATGATAGTCTTTCATCCTCCATGTCGTGAAACTGCTCTTCATACAGTCACTGTAATTGTTGCTGTATGCGGTTCGTTTCGGCTGGTATGTGGTTTACGGAACCGTGTACCCGGCTGGACCATAAGGTATCCATCCTAGTACTGTGTTTGTGGGATAGGGTATCTGGTGGTTGCCCACTCTCTGGTTCAGCACCCCGTGTGTCTCTAGCATGTCGCAACCGACGAAAAGGATCACTTAGTGGTCTTCCCAGTCTACGACGGTTAGATCCTACAGGTGGGGCCGCCTGGGTAAAATTGCGTCTAATGACCTTGGCGCTCACACGGAGGGATCAGCTCGAGTAAAGGACCCCGGCGATTCGATTTGCTCCTTAGTGTCTAAGGAGACTAGCTGTGACCTCAACCTGCCTGCGGCCATTACCTGTGTTCCGCCCACCGCGCTTACCACTGGCAAAGTCGCGTTTTTAGCTAGCCGGTGTTTTTCGGCAAGCCGCTCCTTCACCAGGTTTGTATCCGACCCACAGCCGACGAAAGCCATCATTTTGACCACCCCAATTTGGGTCATCACTCCCGCAGCAACTACACCGAAACGTATTGGTTTCCTGGAAGACAGTGACGTTGAACAAACCACACTGGGCTTTGTGTTCGCCCCTGGTGTAGTTCCTTCCATCTGGTGTGACAATCCGCGGTGTCTGCCCGCGCGGCCTTCGTGACCCCATCTGGTTCTTGTTCGGCAAGCTGCCGCCCGGTGCATGGTGTTGAGGCAGATAAAGCACTCTACTGTCGTCCTCATCATTCCTCAAAGTTCGCCTATCGTGGCCTTGACGAACTTCGAGCATTATTGTAGCCCATAGGTAGCTTCACAGGACCTGCAACTCGGGTGCTCTATATCCCCGAGTGATTTGGCGTGTGCATTGGTCCAAGGCTGACATTTCGGATATTCCCGCGCAGTGGTTTGAACGTGGCCAGTGCTAAATTTGTTTTCACAGTTGCAGCCTCGGATGAGTCAACCGAATACACTGTCGGCTATCTTGGTTTGCCTGTCCAAGTACTCTGTCAAGTCTTCGAAGTTAGCCACACCGTCGCTCAAGCTTATACTTCCCGTCTTTCCACCCACCGACCCTGTATCTCGGGAGAGAAGTAGCGGACCATTTTCTCCAACGTATGCACCGCATTGCGGTCAGCCCTGTAACCTAAATGATCGAGGTCTATTGAGCATTTCTGCTTTCTGATCACTAGGTCGGCCAATGCGCAAACGTCGCCCTTTGTTCTTTTGGCCCCTAACATCACGCCCTCTATTGCGAGCTGCCTTGAATGGATGGCCAAACAGGTTCCTCGAAATTTTCCTTGCCCTTGTATAGCCTTGTTCCAGGTCGAGCGTGGTACACACATCGATAGCTTCTCCTGATCGGCCTCGACACTAACGGGTCAGATAGGGCAGCCCTTTCCCGGAGTTGGTTATCTTGTTTTCGACGAAAGTTTTGAACCTTCTGATGAACTTGCGGTAGTGTTCCGGTCGTCAGTCGAAAACTATGAGCTCCACTCCTGGCAGATCGATCGTTGGTGGCGTCTGTGTTTTATTTCCGACAATCGGCGCAGATTTTCCTATTTTATTCTGTCCTGATCTGTCGGATAGTTCGTAGTCGCTGACCTTCTGCTCACGCTCGTTCTGTCTACACTTCTCTTCTGCTTCCTGGGCCTCTTGCCTAGCCGACAACACTTGTTGTTCTAGATCTAATAACCCCAAGTTAAATAGATAAACTCTCTTGCAATCCATGCTACCCTCAGCTTTACATGGGCCAGCACTGACAGCGTTGGGTGACCTAGCATTAACTTAAGGAAAAAAAGTACCCAAACCCTCCCCAGTGACTTGCGGTGTTACTCCCCGTCCACATTCCAGGTGCTTCGATCATTTTCTCGGCATGTCGCGTATTTTCTCGTTCTGAGTTTATCTAGTGAAAATAGTTAGACGCATTTTGAGCAATACGTGGCCAAATTCGAAACGGTGACCGAAATAAGAGTGCGATTATCCGTTAATTCTACGATACTAGGTTAATGATTGAAAAATGAAATGAAACAAATACGAACTTCAATCGTGCGATCACAGGGACCCAGAAAACGAGAACCAAGTTGCGACTTGCGGGAAAGGAGCACGTGCGTCACGCAGGTCCGAAATAGGATATGATAGAGTAGCGAGTTGGACGTGAACAAACAAAGGTTGGTTGATGAAAACATACAGTGCATAAAAACACGCAAATGGTGTGTGTGAGCCAGCGATGTTAGGGAAACATGAAACTGTTGTGTTTCTGGGAGGATTTGCCACAACCCGCCGTTACACCGCCCACCAAAATCTTCCCGAACCTCGGCACAGCAAAGGTTTAGAATATGGGTACTGATTCTCCCTACCCACCTAGACCCTGCTGTCAGCGCGCGTACCTCATACATCTGACATCAGCATTCTACTCACGATCGTTACGACGATTAGGAGGTGTACACTGAGCTGCGACTGCTGAATGGTAGAGGAGGCACGGGGCAAGAAGGAATCAACCCAGCTATTAATCAACCTTCGCGTTAGGTCTTGAAGACAGAGGCGATGCAGCTCTGTGAGGCTTCGTCTAGAGGGGTCAATGTGCTGGGGCTGGAGGGCGACAAAACTGGTAGGAATATGCAAAATGAAGCCAAGAAGCAAGGCCGAAATTACCGGCCAATTAAGTTAACTTCAGTAATGCGCCGGTGCTTGGAGCGAATAGCCGGGTACCAGAAATCTAGATATTTGCCTCTGAAAATCAACAAACCAAACATGAAGCGCGGTTTGGTGGTAGGACGAGCTTTCCGAAGAATCCTCTGCTGTCCCTTGATGACTTGGCCAGGCGATGGGAAATCAACTGATTCTGGTCTGTTACCCGGACTTTAGCGTGAAGCTTGATTTCATGAACCAAGGTCGCCTGGGCATCTGTGGGGATAGTTGGAAAGAAAAAGCAATGGGTGAGAAGTTTTCCAACAAGGCGAACTTCCGATGTTAGGGTGAATAATAGGCTAGCTTCACAGGGATCGTTATCGGCAGATATATTTTCTCCAACTTCATCGGTGATCATTCACGCAAAATCACCGACCCTGACTTTGTTTTTGCTGATTACGTAAAAATAGCTGGCTGAAATATGGAGCCTCCTATGTTAGCCATGCACTGAAGGTCGTGCAGGTGGGACCTTCAGTAAACCTCGCCAAATTTCAACGCCCGACCACAATTGCTTTAGCTGGTGGGAGTGATTCAGATTCTCTGCTCAAGGTCTTTCAGCAGAAGGATCCGGATGCTGAGCTATGAAATAGCCCCAATCCTTCAAAGAAAAGCACGGAGGCAGCAAATATAGTCAGGACGGAACTCCTTCAACGTAGAACTAGGATGTCATACGGGGAGCTGGAGATGTTCATTCTTATCTACGGGGCCATAATTAGGCCGCACATGGAGCACATCCTGCAGGCCTGGGCAAAGTGCCACCGGAATGACAAACAGCATAAATGAAAGGTGCAAAAGTTATCCACCAGAACCTTGATTGGGCAAGGAGGGAATGGTAAAACGGAACTTTCACGAGCGCTGAATCTGTCTCCAGTGCGAATGCTGTGTGCGAGCCTGGGGTGGTAGAACCTTTTGGGGTACCGAAGCCACTGTAGGTGGTAAGCCGAAAAGAGCTCCCCCATCCGATCTAAGCGAAAGGCACAAGAGCGCGTAGTCACGGGTTGCAAACGAGGCTCTCAAAGCTACAACTTAGACCAAATTACCGACAAAATAGAATGATACCTTTTTGAAATGTGCTTGTGGATTTGGTCGCGAATATGTCCATATTGAAGGCCTTCGAGAGGGTAACAGGCCGGTGTTAGTAGGCGGCATTCTCCGAGGACTGTGAGATGATTTTCGAGCTGGAGACCATTTACTTGTTGGTTTTCTTTTCTCTGACAGGGTCGACACAGCCAAACATGGAAGAAAATATCACTCCTTTTCGGAGGCTAAATATCGTAGAAGCACAGCGAGCCAAACTATTAAACCTCTTTAAAAACTCGTCTATTCCCGACAGCTGGCAGATTTTAGAGGTCATCCCTCCCCACGAGGGGGACGAATAGACTTTAGGGAATTATTGTTCTCTTGGTCTCCTACATATAACATAGGGGGCTGTAGAAGAGTAAGTAATGGGGTGTATCCAGCCGCTCAGCAGAGAACCATCTTGTAACACCCAGACGGCACGGTTTTCTTAGGAACCACAGCCGCCTACCGGATACCCTGTCATCTCTAGCTGAAGCGACTTCCATTCTGGGCAGGCAGGGAAGTGTTGTACTGTGCTACCTAGGTTTCCCAAAGGCTTTCGAATCTGAGAAGTGTCATTTATTTACTGCTGAAGTGCGGTGATTCTGCAGCCATCCCCCGTGATGTCGCTGGGTACTGCCTGATAGTTACACACACTGATAAGCCTCGGTCAGTTAGGATCGCCAACAATGGGTGCCGCGGCAACGGGCTCTGATTGACCCACTTCTTATCTACCAGTTATTTTCTTTGATTGAACATGTTCACAGAAACCATTCCCGTAATGCGATTTCCGCTATTGTGTGGCCCAGGTGTTCATGCTACCTTAGTTTGCTTAGTTCTGCTTAGGGGCCACTTCAGTACCACCTATCATTTCAGATATTGAAAATATGACATGGAACCAGAAAGGATAGATGACTGCCTAAAAGTTAGTTCTAACGTTTCAGAGCTGAGGACGCGAAATCCGATTCATCTTGGGCCAATGGCTGGGTTCCACAAGGCTCTAACCTGAGGCCACTGATCTTTCTGTTACTGCAATGCCCCACCTTCCTATTTGTAGGCAGCCCAGAGCTGACAGGAAGTCCTGCTTTACGGAAGTAGAAGGGGGCCTTCTTTGATCCAGGCAGTGAACCCCCAGGAGGCAGCCACCACTAAGCCAGGGAAAGCGCAAAAAGCAATAACTGGCATGAATCCGTGTCGATCATCGACGGCTGAATCCACGGGTCCAGGCTCAATGGACACGGTAGTCAGGGTGACCGACCTTGGGGTGTGCAGTCCAGACTCTGCAAAACCCTCTGATTTGTGCCTTCTGCAGGCTGATAAAACCTCCGTGGTGTTGCCTCAAGTCACACACACTGTCAAATCCAGGTATGAGGGCATAAATCAGCTAACACGCAAATCTGCCCTGGGGTCACACATAAAGCTCTGTGTCGGAGCGTGGGCACGGTAGCTCAATCCTGACTTAATCCTCCTGGAACAATCCACTGAGGATTGGCCAGACCCGTGACGGGTATCGGGCCTAAGCCGTATAGGGACCTGCCAGACTATTTAAACCTCCTCTTGCCAGGAGAAAGAAAGTGGGGGCAGCTAATCAAAGCTTTCCAGCAGCTGAACAGCTTGTCAGCATTGAGTCAGCCGATACTACATCATAAACAAAATGAAGCAATCCGAGGACACATGTACAAGTTTTTACGAAAGTATGCTTGTCGGAGCACGAAGGCGAGCTCGTTTGGAAGTTGGCTTGTAATTACTTGAAAACATCCATCAGAGACTGAGACAAATGCATCCATCATGGTACTGTTCATCTCCCGATCAGGCATAATTAGGCTTCACTTCAGTCCCAGCAAGCTGCCCTGCAAATTTTTCCCCTCCTCTTACATCTTCTAGTCTTCTCTCTACTATGAAACCCAAAATTTCTGCCGGACCATTTAGCTCTAACACCACTTTTCTATTTGTTTCAGGTTACTGTTTTCTTCTTGCTATTTTATTATAATTAGCACCCTTATTTCCGCTCCCATCAATTGCCTTCCTCGGATGAGCCCGGGAGACTAAAATTAGGGAGAGGTGTAGAGGTGGTGGAATCCAAGGCCTGTGAGACTGCCACTGTTGGGAGAAAAGGAAACTCGCCAACGACATGATGATTTGAGCTCAAGGTTGGTTCCAACCAATTCCGTTTTGTGCTAATTGATTCGCACTGAACTGTTTGGCGCCGCTGATCCTCCAGTGGTAATCGCAATACCAGGCAATTAAAAAAAGGATTACAAACTTCCGAAGCCCGGGTATGTTCACCTCGAAGCCTAGTGGGTCAGGAAACCGGAGTAAAGTTCCAGGCTGATGCAGCAAGTCCGGTGACCTGACCTGGCATGAGCTGTGGAAGCACACCGAAAGTGCAAATAAATGAATACACAAATGGCTCCAGCGACACAAAGTCCTGTGAAACCGGAACTGAACTCGTGTCCAGCAGTAAACCTGGCAACAGAAACCGGGCCTCTGGAAGAAACCCCATGTTAGTCCGGGACTTGGATACAGGGATGCCGCAACCCAGCCTGCACTATCGATGAAGTACAGAAACTGAAGAAGGTGCAACCCTTCGCGGAGGGGCTCGTCAGCTGAATAAAGGGACAAGCTTTGCAGTACATTTTGACGTTTTCTGCTCTCTTATCCGAGCACTATAGGCCGGTTCGTGGTGGCGTAATCAGTCTAACGAAAATCCTTCGTGGTGAATAGGGTCCGCAACTGCAAGCGAATTTTCCTCTTTGGAAGAACGACCCGATACGAGGCCATTCCCTCAAGCCTCGGAGGCTTCTACCGGCTGGTTTCCCCCCGGTTCGCTGTCTTTCACGAGGGGCATTTAATTCCTGTCGAGCGTTATCGGCGGCACTGGTGGAAGAGAAGGGCCTTTTATGGTTCAAACGAGTTCTCGACTTACACTTGGAGGGACTGTGGAGGAAAGCCTCTTGACCTTGAACCTTCAGCTCCCATCCGCCGAGGCTTACACGAGAAGCCTCCATCCACCCCCTTACAATAAGATACAGGATCAGACCCGGAAGCTGGCTGGAGTCCACCAGGGGACATTAATCCTGTGAAGCTCCTTAGATTGCTGCAAAGCCGCGGAATGTCCACTTTTCTGCTTATCCATACTAGTTAATCGAAGACTCCTTTCTTCCCTTCTTTACAGTACCCAAAGGTTTGTGGAAACCACCTTGAAAGAGCCTGGGCCAACTGGCATGCCTGAGTCTACGCCTTGTTATCCAACTTGATATAAACCCCCGTGAATCTTCGTGAAATGATCTGAACACAAACTCTCTAATATGCCACTGGTTCCCGACTTCATAACTTAAAGCCGATTACGTAGTGAACGACAAGTGTGATGCTGTATGGGTGGGACCTTCCATTACTTCTCTCTCTGAATGACGTCTGCAGGCAGATTGTAAACAAAGGAGGCCTGAGCTGTTTACGTGGAACGAAAGGAATCCATGGTGAACTGCTAGGCGAGTGTTAGTAGGAAGCCTGGTAAAGGCCCGAGGAACTGATGATAAACATTACCTGTGCATTTGGGTATCATGGGGGCTAGAAGTGAGTACAGCCTCCGTTAATAATATCGAGGTTGTTGCACTATGTACCAGAAAGTGGAGTCGTCACCATGTTTCCTAACACTGTTTTTTCTGCAGATTTTCGAGAACGCAAAGGAAAACACAGAAGCCTCAGCCAAACCCGGATACCAGGCTGTATCAATAAGGGCACCAGGAATCAAGGATACATAGCAACTTCCGGGGACTCTTGTCCAACACTGGACAGTAAACCTTATGACAGAACTCGGGCCACTAGAGAACCACCGTTGCGAGGTCCACCAGTTTTCGTGAACTACAGGATTATCAGGGCTTGGTTCTTCTCAAGCGGAGTAATGAAAGACTGGGGCAACAGACACTGTCATCGTTTGTGAACAGAAGTTGGGCCCCCCGTGGACAAGAGTGCCTCAGGAGCAACAGCGAGACAGCGGATTGCGCTAACTAAACTTCTACCCACATACTCTTTCTCCCCTTGTTCTTCTTCTTTTCCTCCTTCTTCTTCTTATTATTCATAATGAAACTGGTTGAAAACTCTTAGCTTGTCTGACTTCTACGATCAAGTAGTTAGTTTCAAAGAGTCACTGTCCAGTAAAGTTGCACCTCTATTTCGATTCCCATTTATCCTCAGTTGAGGGCATCCCATACTTCATTTCTAAACTCTTACTTTCTTTTCAGACCTTCGTTTGCGCCTACTGCTCTCTTGATGACCTTTATGACTTTGGGGACCACGTCGGTTGCTAATCTGGCCTATGATTTCGCCGGTCCGTCGGGTATCCACAATCTACCGAACAGATGCTTCCTTGGTCACCGTAACGTACACGCGTGGAAATCCCCCCTAGCCGTTGTCATATACTTGCATTTTTGAGACTATGCTCTTTATTTTATTGACCCTTGAATAAGTACAACATGCATCCATCACTACACTTGAACGTTTGTTTATATTTTGCTCGCGTGAAGTGGCATCTTTTTGATTCGAACTTGGACTGCCGTGACGGTGGTACCTGAAGTTGGCATTTGTTGAATTCTGGTCCTCGATGTTAGACACTGTGGCCGTACAGTTGAGATTTGTACGTATTTACATGCGTAAAACTTGTTAATCCAGTACCGGAAAAACTACGAATCAATCTTGTTTTGGTTTTGGGATTCGTTTTGAATTGGCTACGAGTTGCTCACAGTCGGAATAACCGTTATGGTCAATTTCCGAAACCCCTGACACCCAGTAGCAAGATAGGGAACTATCTGACACATACGGCCTTTTCGCCCGGCCAGGAAAACTCATCAACCACAACGGTGCAGAGCGCGGCCAGGCACATCGTTTCGGCGGGCGCACCTCGGGTGTGTAGGTTGTCTGCAACGATTAGTGGGGGCAACTAGGCTGGCGGATCGCACCTCCCGTCACCAGAAGTGGTTTTCAGCTTGGGTGTCCAACTCGCGGCCAGCCTCATCAGCTAGCACCAGTTGCGGATTGAAAAACGACGTCCCCTGCATGGTATTGCTAACACCCGTTGCGTTCCCCAACGCTCCTGCACACGGTCTACCATGTATCCGGTCATGTTCCAAATCGATCTATGCACACTACTGCTGGGCCGAGAAACGTACCCTAAAATTTGCTGCTACTGACATCCATCTCCACCGACTTGCCTTCTATTTACCTGAATTGCTGCCATGTTTACCCTCATTGCAAAGTACATGTGTGGAAATCCTTCCCAGTCGTCGTCACATATTTGTATTGTTGAGACTATGTTCTTTCTCTTATTGGCCCTCGAACAAGTACAGCATGCGTCAACCGCTACACTTGAACATTTGTTTATATTTTGTTCATTTCCCCGTGCGTAATTTCGATTTGAACTTGGGCTGCCGTGATGGTGGTGCCTGACACTGACCTTCTTTGAACTCTTGTCCTCGAGGCTAAACTTTGTGACAATGCAGTTGAGGTTTGTACATACGTACACGCGTATAACTTGTTAATCCAGTACCGTAGAATAAGCGAATCAATCCTGTTCCGACTTTTGGATTCGTGAATTGGGCTGCACTTTACTTACGATCGGAATAACCGTTACACTCATTCTACCTTGTCCAGGTGCCGGAGTCCTTGCCCCGAAACATGAAACCGTTTCACTGTTCAGATATCTTCATTATGAACATCACCGTTCCCGGTAAACTTATGAAGAGACCATTCATCCACTGGGTGGCTTGCATGTCACCACTCCATCTATATAAGCGAAACGGTCAATTAATTATGAGTTCTCACCCGCCAACAATATCAAAAACACGAAATTATCCCCATTCCAGCGCTTCACCTGCGTGACACCAGCTCCTTGTTCCATTGTGCCCTTCCCCTGCATCTTCTGTCATTCAGTCATTTGCATTTCCTGACTGTCGCATTTTTAATGAAGTACCCACAAGCCAGTATATAATTCGTTCGATCGATTCCTCAGGGTCCCATGCCAGACTTTCTCCAGCATACGCAGCCATGCAATCACCTGCGCTTTCTGGCAGCCTTTTACATGAACTGCCCTTTAACGACGCTATCATGCCACTATATGTCCACCTCCAGCATCCACTTTGTTACCAACTTTGGCTACTCCCATTCTATTCAACGGTGAACCAAAACGAATCCACTACTGTATCACGTTTCGCTCATCTATGAACCTCTGTCGCTGTCCTACCGAATTATCATGGTCGGCCGCCTGAGACACAATCCACTGAGAGCTTTTTCTATATCTCTGGCTGGAAATCAACTACCCATGATTTAGACTTCCATTAATCCGTTCGTCCCCCCCCCCCGAGGTCTCAGGTTGAACTCTCCTCTACGTACCCAGTCCCATAATTATCTGCTCCCTTTGACGGTTTCGCCAAAGCATTACTTCTACTTGATTCCGTCAGATATCATATATATACATGGCTTTTACGCCTACTTCGTTGAAAATCTGCATTCCTCATCTGCCAGTCTTGGAGCCATCTCCGATAAACCAATGAATGAACACCGTTTCACTCACCTCTGAACTACTGCCACTTTTCCGTCAGTCTTCCACTACGGGGCATCTATGCCGAATACCACTTTGGAGGCAATTTCTCCAACCATTTGCTGGCAGTTACTGACCGTTCAGTTGTTTCCTGAATGTCCCTTGTCAGATGCTTATCAGCGCATCCCGTTAAGCGATTATCTGTAAGCTTTGACAGTATCACTTATGCACCATCCCCGTCTGACCTCATAAGATCATCGTATAACAACTCATCCGCCTACTCAGCTGTCAACTTGTGTTCGCCAATTAACCCCAAGCAAACCCTTTATTTGAATCGTATTCCACCCACCTGCCGACTTTCTCCAGTCTGTTACAGTAAATTTCCAGACCCAGGCATCCGCATACACCCCTTTATTAATGTGTCTTCCACAAACTGTTGATGTAGGGTAAGTACTAATTCTGTGGTAAATCGGACTCTCTTCCACTTACGAAAATACCCTACTCAGACGGTACTTCGCGACCCACTTGGTACTACGTTTTTGCCATTTTCCAGTTCATTTGGGCTATTGGTCCAAGTGCATATCCGTCGTCACTTAGGTTTTTTCAATTTTTCGTCAACGCTTTTCGAAAATGTCTCTCTCAGTGCACTCTGCCCTACGAATTTATATCGGTACTATCCTAATTGCTGCACGTTTTCGCTCCTTCCCCGCTTTACTTGATTACGTATCTCGACGGCAGAGCTAAGTTTACTCAATACTGTGCGACGTGTCCGTCTGAACTTCAAATTCAAACTTGCCGGGCCTTCATCCATGCAGTCACAAAAACCCCTTCAGTCTTTCTTGCCCAAAGGAACATCCAAGAATCCATATTGTGACTCCACTTGTACCACATGATCATGCACTCAAGCACGCCTCGGGTGTCCCGAAGTAAACTTTTATTATTATTATTATTGCCGTTACCTCTATTACTGTTGTTTTTATTTTACTTGTTTGCTTGTTTCTTCATTCCCATTGTTCTTCATCCATGCCTCCTTGAGGTTTGTTAGACCGTCTACTCTTCTTTTTTTACAAGACAGCTGATTAGCCGGTGACTAACTTTTGCATGATGAGTGAAGTTGCCGGTTGCGGAGGCTTTACCATACCGAAATGTTGCTTTCGCTGCTCTTTCCGGAAGCTGACCGAAAAATGTCACCTTACTGAGCTTCCATTGGCAGACAGAAAAGAATTCCAAGAAGTCGAGGCCCGGGGGGACCAGGGGGCTCATAAGGACGAGAAACTTGACTACCACTGCCATCGGCCGCCGGTTTTGTGCTTTTATTTGAACTGAACTGGTGTTCAGGTGATGTTCAGGAATATCAAAGGACATCCATGTTCTTTATAAACAGAACCCATGGGCTGAATGGGTCTGTGCCCCTTGCAAGGAGGCGGCCAGTCTGGCCTTTAAACTGCAGGCCCAAGGGCAGGACCAGCGCCCACCAAGTAGTACCTCAGTCGTAAGCCCCAAACCACCGCAAGCAGGTTGTAGTAAGTCGTTTGCGGAAGTAGTAGCCACACCTGAGAGGACAGTCATCAAAGCAAATGGACCAGTTCCGAGAGCTGGCCAGGCGGTCGTTGCCTCAACTCCTTTGAAGCAGTTCGACGAGGGCCAGTGGACTGAGCAGAAGCCGAGAAGGGCAAGGCAGGTCAAAAAGAAGGGTGACTGTAATATCGCGAAGGGTGGGTTAGCTAGGGTGGATGACCCTGCTCTTGTGGTATTGGAAGACAAGGTGAAGGGTCTGCAGAGGCAAATCTTGTGGATGGGTAGGGTCTCAAGCCACAGGCTCCTGATCCTAAACCAGGAAGAACCCTTTGTAAGGGAATCGAAAGCCAGGAGGGACATAGACAGGAGGAGGGTCTGCGACATACTGCGAATTGTAGGTGTTCCGTACCCTACTACTCTAAGAAGGGTGCACAGAGTTGGGACATGGAAGTCACCACTGGGGAACAAAGGCGAACTTCGTGCGAAACCAATCATAGTGGAGTTGGCTGATGAGTCCACCCGGGATAAACTGCTGGCGAGGGCAGCAGTAGTGGCTCACATTGCCAAGGGTACATACCAGATTGTGCCGGACGAGCATAGAGTAAGGCCTGGTGGTCTAGATCCGGGAGGTAACCTTGCTCAACCAGCCAGGGCGCTGGTGAGAAAACAAAAAGTTCAGCGGAATGCCGTACTCGGCTCTCAGGCCCCGACCCCGACAATAGTAAAGAAGCCGCGTGCGGGGTCGCAAATAGTTGTAATTGGAAACGCGCTGGAAGATGAAAATTGGCAGTACCCTCCGAAGATAGATGACAGTGCGACCCCTGCCAGTCTGGATGTTGTGGCAACTCCTATAGAGATGGGCTGGGAGTCGTCGGAAATTCTGGATCCTCATCCGGCTTCATGCACACCAGTGTGGACACCCGAAGCAGAAAACGAGTCATCATCTCAGGCATTGCGCCTGAGAAACAGACAGGAGTGAATAACAAGAGGCACCTAGGCGACGGAGCAAACGCGGTGGTGTTATATACTAACGCGTGTAGTATTAGAAACAAATAGGCGGAACTCGCCAAAACCGATGACGAGCAGAGAGCGTCAATAGTTGCCATCACGGAAACGTGGCTTTCTGAAGAAGACCATGTGCCAGGCCTAATAAGTAAAGGTTTTGTAGTCTATAGGCAGGATCGAGGACAGGATCGCCTTGGTGGGTGAGTAGCCATCCTCGTTAGGTCAGGTACAAACCACCTTGAGTCTCAGACCAAGATGTGCGCTCGCGATACCCAGTTATGCGCCGTTACGATCATCCTTCCAGGCAGAAGGGTTAACGTTGTGTGTGTCTACAGGGCACCAAGCACAAACCACGAAGAGGACGCTTGTTTACTGCGGACTTTGACTGAACTAGTTAAGGACGCACAAAAGACCCTCATAGTGGGTGACTTCAATCTTGCGCGCATCGACTGGGTGGCTGAGGTCCGCGTGCCGGGATCGGAGGAGCAAACCTACTTAGAATGACTGCATGCCAATGCGTTGCACCAGCATATAAGGGAAAATACTAGATATAGGACTGGATGCGTCCCATCCTTGCTGGATCTAGCTATAACGAATTTCCCCAACGATGTGTCTGGACTGCATTATTGTGCACCGCTGGGCAAGAGTGACCACGTGTGTGTCAAAATCGCCCTATGCATGCGGCAACCCAAGGTACCTTCAAGGCTGGTCAGACATTTCGGTAGTATGGACATAGTTAGGCTTCGTAATAGGGCGATGGGTTTGACCTAGGACACGACAGAGGAGGCTACTGTTGAGAAGCGCTGGCAGACCATAAAGGGATTTCTGCCTGCCTTACAGGAAGGAGTGGGGAGGGCAAACCTATGTGGTGGAAGGCTGCATTAGCCAAGGCCATCGGACGTAGAAACCACTGCTGGAACCAGTACAAAGCTTCTGGCAGTCAGCTGGCCCAAAACCACTATACAAAGCTGCGAAACGAGACTGTAAGCCTTTTGAGAACTTCCAAACGGGAATTTGAGCTCAAATTGGCCCAGTCTGTAAGACAACAGCCGAAGAAGTTCTACAGCTATGTACAGTCTAAAGGCTCAACAAGAAATGCCGTAGTTCCGCTATCCACTAGAGACTATGGTATTGCCACTGATGCCCAGGGCAAAGCCGACTCCCTAGGGGAATACTTTGGTGGTGTATATAGAATTGATAGTGGGGTACGAGTAGATTTGACTCTGGTTCATCCTTCTCCTCAGTTAAACGAGCCAGACCTCTCAGAGGAAAGAGTGCGTAAGTACCTACAGGAGTTAAACAGCCACAAGTCAGCGGGCCCAGATGGCATTTATCCAGCTATCATCAAGCCGTTGGCGGATATCATAGCTCCATCGGTATGCAGGCTGTACAGATCCAAGTTGGACCAGGGTAAGTTGCTTCAGGACTGGAAAGTCGCGGCAGTCGTGGCAATACATAAGATTGGGCCTAAGTCGGCTGTGCAGAACTACAGGCTGGTAAGCCTAACTAGCATCCTATATAAAGTCCTGGAGAACATCTGTGCCCACATCAGCCAGCACTCAATGGAGCACTCCATGTTAAGTCCGGCGCAGCATGGATTCCCGAAAACGAGATCTTGTCTGACCAATCTCTTGTGCTTCTTAGATGAAGTAACTCGACGACTGGACGAAGGTCAGTAGGTTGAGGTATACTACCTCGACTTTAGCAAGGCGTTCGACTCCGTTAACCATCGTTTCTTGCCATGCAAGATGGAGACGTTCGGCATAGGTGGGCCAGTATTTAGGTGGCTGGAGGACTTCCTCTCCCACAGGACGTTTTACGTCAAAGTGGGGGACAGGTGCTCCAGTTCGGTGAACGTCACCAGTGGTGTACCTCAGGGATCCGTCCTAGGCCCGGCCCTATACTTGTTATTTGTTAATGACCTGGCATCCGCTCTTCAATCGCACAGCTTTATTTTTGCGGATGACGTGAAGATTGTTGGATCTGAGGTTGGGGCCGACTTGGGCGGGGAAATAGGTACCGTCCTGAACCGGGCATACAAGTGGGACTTACCTCTGAAAGCTGAAAAAAGCCATTTGTTGTCAAGGTCAACAGAGAGCCCAACTGTAGCTCATGGTCAAGGGCTATTCACCGTAGAGGCAGTCAGTAGGGTTAAAGACCTTGGGGTCATCATGAACAGTGACTTCAAATGGTCGGAGCAGTGCAACACTGCTGCGCATAAGGCTCGTGGGGAGCTCTTTAGGCTGCGATCAGCTTTGTCTTGCTGGCAGCCGGAGGTATTCGTACCTATTTACATGGCTATAGTACGACCTCACTTAGAAGGTAGCGTGCAGGCTCGGTCACCCTCCTACAAAAGGGAAGCCGCCTGCTTAAAGAAAGTCCAACTTCTCGCCAAGCGAATGTTTGAGGGGCAGAAAGGTAGGACTCGCGAGCAGAGACTCCGTGACCTGAATCTTTTCTCGTTGGAAAAGAGGAGACGTCGAGGTGATCTCATAGAATCTTTCAAGGTAATGAAGGGCTTTTCTGGCCTTAGACCGGGAAGTCTATTCCAAATGGCCGTAGACTCCAGAACAAGGGGACATGAAAAGAAGTTGATAAAAGTCCGACATAGATTGATGGCTAGATCACACTTCTTCAGCAACAGGGTTGTGAACAGTTGGAACGGTCTGCCTGGTGAAATGGTAGATCTGCAGACAGTCCAATCCTTCAAAGGTGCCTAGATCGCAAGTGGCATGAGATCTTTCCTTGTGATGAGCCTTGAGTATATCAACTAGATGGATGACGGGTGGCACTGTGGTCCTTCTGCAGTATGTTTTAACAGATTTTTTCCCTCATTGCATACAGCCTCAGTGAACGCTCAGGATGCTTCATGTCTCTCTGAACTGAACTGCGCTACACCGGCAAGTCTTCCGACGTGATACGTGGAATTATATTTTCTGTGGTTGTGTCATTCTGTGGACTATAATTTGCCCACAATGCCTCCAAAAAGAGTCAAAAATATTGCATCCAAGTGCCTAGTTTGTTCGAAAATTGTTCGCTCACGCGACAAATCTCTTCAGTGTGATGGTTGTGATGGTTGGGTCCATCTTGAGTGTTCTGAAATAAGTATTGATCTTTACGAAGCCCTGGACAAATGCCGTGCAAAGTTGCTCAAGATGCTGTACATCAAATGCACCGAGCTATCAACACCTGTGTGGCCCGCAAAGCAGTCGGCGGAAATGGCTCTTCCTGTCACAGATACAGGAGCGTCATCAACTTCGTCGTCGTCATCATCATTAGCACCGTCAATCAGTTCGTCGCCATCAATAGCAGCAAAATCAGCGGCGTCGTCATCGTCTTTTTCTCCGCCAACATCACTCTCACCGTCATCATTGCCGTCAGAAGGGGAAAATTCCGCTGAGGTATCTATTCCCGACTGTGCTACGTATGCAGAGGTGGCTTCAACATCGGTCACTGAGCCAACCGGAACAAAGCGCCGCCAACGCCAGAAGCTACCTAAGTCTGCCTGTCATAATGCGGACCCAGTTGGCACTGATGTGGCCACGCAAGCACTAGACGATATTATAGGAACAAAACCCAGCCGACAGAGCACCACCGCGGATGAAAGTAGACCGGCCTGGATAACAACTGCGGATCGTCCACGAAGAGCGCCACCGTCGAGGAAACAGTGTTTCCTAATAGTGAACTTGCCTGAGACAAAGGAGACCACGGCACAGGCACGTCTGGACCACGATATTGCGAGTCTCCGGAGTATACTAACAAAACTCTTTGTCCCCGGGGAGGAGGAGACCGCGGAGAAGTTGCGGGTAAAATCAGCATTCCGAATTGGCAAAGCTAGTGACGCTGAACGCCCCCGTCCACTGAAAGTAGTGCTGGACTCTGAGGAATCCGCGACTTCTGTGTTAGGAAGATCCCACCGGCTAAAAGGCGAGCAAGTGCGGCTGCACCGAGATCTAGACCCTGCGGATCGTGAGAAGTATAGAAATGCTTTGATTGAACGACGCGAACGAATGGAACTAGGGGAAAGGGACTTGATCATTCGGGATTTTCGGGTGCAGAAACGGCGCCCTCACTTCCGGCGAAGGCCGCTGACGCTAGTGTCCCTGTCAGCCCCCTCAAGCTAGGACGCCCTGAACAAACGGATGTGGTAGCAGGCCGAGGCAGTGTCGTCATCCTGTTGTCTAACGTCCGTGGTCTGCTGAACAAGAGGGATGACCTGGAACACCTGCTGCAGTCCAGCTCACCTACTATGATAGCATTGACGGAGACGTGGCTGAGTAACAATGTTCTAGACTCTGAGGTGTCCCTCCCTGGCTACACCCTATTCCGAGTCGATAGGAACTCTATCAGAGCTGGTGGAGGCGTAGCATTGTTCGTACGATCAGACATCCCAACCGTGCAGTTTGAGGCATTCGCAGACCCGCAAGGATTCGGTGAAGCCATCTGGTGCCGCGTCAAGCTAACCGCCGGGGGCTTTAGGACAGTTGGAGTCATTTATCGGACACCTGCGGTCACTCCTCCAGATATGATGAATTTATTGAGGAGATGGGCCTGCAACGGCCACTGCCTCGTCCTGGGCGACTTCAATGCTCCGCATATTGATTGGACGTCAAGCAAGACAGCGGCCGGGGCTCATCCTTTCTCTCGGGAATTACTGACAACGGTCCAAGAACTGGCACTACACCAACATGTTCAGGAATCTACCCGGAGGCAATCCGGCCACGGTTCCATTCTGGATCTGGTGATTTCTCCCAGGAGCTCGGACGTCGACAAGGTTGAACATCTCCCTCCACTTGGAAGCAGTGACCATATGGTGCTAGAAATTCACTGGCGCACTGGTTCTTGTCCATCCCCTAGACCACACATGGGACGTAATGTTTGGCGCACTTCATTCGAAGATGTCCGGAGAGCGGCGTTAGACGTCAACTGGTTTCCCACGGATTCAGATGTCCACCGCGATGTGAACGAAGCTTGGGCGTTTATTCGTGACGGTATCTTGTACCTTATGAATACCTACTGCCCCCTCAACCGGCGTAGACCTAGGGTTAAGGGACCGCCGTGGTTTGATCTGGAGCTCAGACGCCTGCTCAAACGACGAAATCGGGCCTGGCAGCGGTTCCGATCCACAGGTGAGGGTTATGATCTCTATCGCAAGATTCGTAACCAGTGTACCGAACAAAAACGAATAAAGCGGATGGCATTCGAGGAGGCCCTTGCGGTCGATGCGGTGCGAGCACCCAAGCGCCTGTTTGCATACTTAAAGCGCCGCACCAGAGCGAAGGTGGGTATCCCGGCGCTGATGAACAACGACGAAATGGTTGCAACAGATGACGGAAAGGCTGAGACACTAGCCAAACATTATCTGTCAGTTTATTCTGTGGAGGAAGGTGCGCCAATCCCGATGGTGGATAGCTCGCCCTTGTTCATTATGTACGATTTTGGGGAGCCGGAAGTGAACAAGATGCTCAAGTCCATCAAAACCCATAAGTCACCGGGACCGGACGACGTGCATCCGCTGATGTTGAAGGAGTTGGCGGACCAGCTAACTACACCACTAACGCGGTTGTTCAATTTGTCGTTGGCCACTGGAAGTCTACCTCAGGAGTGGAAAAAAACAGTTGTTGTTCCGCTGTACAAGGGTGGGACAAAATCCACCTCGGTCAACTACCGCCCAGTTAGCCTCACTTCCGTAGTTGGAAAGGTCATGGAAAGGCTGGTGGCTGTTCGTATACGTGAACATCTGGAGCGCTGTCAACTGCAATGCGCAGAGCAGCACGGTTTTCGGCGGAACAGATCATGTCTGCCAAACCTGTTGACCGTCCGTGAAAGTTGGTCGAACTCCAAGGCCGAGGGATATGTCACGGACGTCATCTTCGTGGACTTTAGTAAGGCGTTTGACAAAGTTCCTCACAATGGGCTGTTGCTGAAACTCCGGGCCATCGGCATCTCAGGGCCCATGCTTCACTGGATTGAGGATTTCTTGGTCGGGAGAACCTTTTCCGTGAGAGTTGCACAGTCCCAGTTCGCGTGGTATCCAGTTGGCAGTGGCGTGCCGCAAGGCTCCGTGCTAGGACCCGTGTTGTTTCTAGTGTTTGTAAACGACCTACCACAGACCATTCGATCCCAATGCCTTATCTACGCCGATGATCTCAAGATCTGGCGCACCATTCGATCGGCAGAGGATCGCGAGATACTACAGGAGGATCTGCAGGCCCTCGTCAATTGGTCGACCACCTGGGGTCTACCGATAAACGTGGACAAGTGCGCGAGCATGAGGATTGGTGGCTCCAACGATACTTCCGGCTACTGCCTTGGGAGCATCGTACTCCGTCACACACAAAAACGTACGCAGACGGGACCTTGAACGGTGGAAAACAAGGAAACTCACGTGACCTGGGGATCACGTCGGGCTCACCAGTTGTAAGGTTGGTTAGACCTTACTTCGCGGTTTTTTCAGTAAACGCGTGCTTCGGTCCTTTGTACTGCGTGGACCACCTGCACGTTACTCTAATGCTCGGCACTGTACGAATATGTTAACCAGAACAGTATTCTCCACGCCCCGTGAGAACGAGAAGGCGATTGGGAGAGATAGTGGTTAGCGTATATTTTAGGAGTGTGCGTGAGAGCGTGTGCAAGAGCAACGGTCAAATGGCAACCGCGCTTGGCAGTCAGCGTCCAGTTAAACAATAAACGTGGTAAAAGTACGAGTGAAGATGACAACCGCTACAGGGGCCTCCTCCTAGAAGTCCGACGGAGTTGAGCTTCGATCGTGATGGTTGGCCGGAGGTATTGGTTATCCAGGAACTCCTCGTAGATTGCCCGTTATATTGTTGGTGACGTCGAACGACTGCTGATGAGTTTAACGGTGCCTGCACTCTCAAGGTCCGATGTGCGTTGGTCCAACTGTGTTTTAGCGCCCACGGGTCTCATACGCATGCGAGCGGGAAGATCCCGCGTCAGGTCCATCCAAGAGGGCATCCAGTTGTCGTCTCCAGTACCAGGCTGACGAATCGTCCCGTTATCCAATGAGTCGTTGGCTCCTTGAACGTGCACGGGAGTCAGCGAGGCTACGGATGAAGCCAATGTGACTGTGTAGGTCCGTCTGAGAGAAGGCAAGGTAAACTGGAACAAAATAGTGCCTGAGGGCGCCGGCTGTCGATAGATACGGTGTCGTGTCGTCCGCTGTTATCTATGACAAATGCTTTTGCCCTACGTTTTATCACCCGAAACGGGCCAGTGTATGGCGTTTGTAGTGGTGATCGAACGCCATCGACGCGAAGGAATACGTGAGTAGTGGTTCCTAATGCAGTTGGGACATAACTTGTAGACTGTTGTTCACGCGGCGGACTGGCCTTGAGCACTCGCTTGTGCTGCATGAGGCGCTGAGCATAGTCACCGTAGTCGAAAGTCACGGTTGGTGAAGGGGCTACCAACTCCCCAGGTAGATGAAGTGTACAGCCATATACTAGTGCGGCCGGTGTTGTGTGTAATTCCTCCTTAACGGTACTACGCAGGCTTAAGAGTGCTAATGGTAGTGTTTCACTCCAAAGGGGGTTACCGTTTGCTCGAAGGGCGGCTTTTAATTGCCGGTGGAAACGCTCAACCATACCATTGGCCTGAGGGTGGTAAGCTGTCGTCTTAACGTGTTGGCAACCGAGCGTAGCGAGTAGGCTGCCGAAAGCGCCGTCAAAGTGTGGACCGCGATCGGTGGTCACTATTGCCGGGCAACCGAAATGGCTAACCCAACCGGTCAGAAAAGATTTCGCGGCCTCTTCCGACGTGGAACGAGGGTTAGGCATGGCCTGCGGCCAGCGAGTAAAACGATCCACGCATGTGAGTATGTAAACGTACCCAAGCAAAGGTGGAAGTGGTCCTACGAGGTCGACGTGCACATGATGAAAACGTGTTTCAGGTTCTGGGAACCTGGCTACCGCCGCCTTAGTGTACCTGTGGGTCTTAACACGTTGACACTGCAGACAAGCACGAGCCCATTGACGGACATCTCGTTTGACATTGTGCCAAACAAAACGCTCAGTTATCAGTTTCACCGAGGCAGTCACACCCGGATGATCCAGATTATGGAGTGTCAGGAACGTAGGATAACGGTGGGCAGCAGGAACTACTGGCCTAGGGCGACCTTGCGACACATCGCACACGATGGTATTCTGGGAAGCTGGGATAGGTACTGTGGTTAAACTCAAAGAACCGTTTTGTCGAAGTTGTTCGATGTCAGGGTCCATAGTTTGAGCCTGTGCCATTGCGTCCAAGTTGATGTTAGGCGTCTGTGTCAGACTTAGTTGATATACGCGCGATAAGGCGTCTGCGACGGGATTAAGTACCCCAGAGACGTGTCGTATGTCTACGGTAAACTGTGAGACAAAGTCTAAGTGGCGAATCTCGCGTGGTGAGTATCGATCCGAAGCTGACTTTAGTGCGTAAACCAAAGGCTTGTGGTCTGTAAACACCGTGAACGAACGGCCTTCGAGTGCATGTCGAAAATGACGGATTCCCAAGTAGATGGCTAATAACTCTCTACCGAATGTGCTGTACCTTGGTTCCGCGGGTTGTAGGCGCTTGGAGAAGAATGCTAAAGGTTGCCAAGAGTCATCTACGAACTGTTGCAGTACTACTCCAACCTCTGTGTCCGAGGCATCCGTCACTACCGAAATAGGAGCCAAAGGGTCGGGGTGTGTAAGGAGTGCTGTTTTGGCGACAGCACCTTTGACCAAGGCAAATGCCGGCTTGTGCCGTGTCGGGAAACACGAACTTTCGCTTACCTCCGCGCAACAGGTCGGTGAAGGGTTGCATCATTTCCGCACAGTAAGGAATAAATCGGCGGTAGAAATTCACCAGGCCGGCAAACTGACGCAACTGGCGAAAAGATTGGGGTTCAGGGTAGTCGCGAATAGCGGAAACTTTATCTGACAGAGGGCGGATACCCGAGGATGAAATAGGTGATACCAGCCCGGCCTAATTCGCATTTCGCGATATTGATCGTAACGCCGTGCTGGCTAAGGCGTTCGAAAAGTGCTCGTAAGTGTGTAGCGTGCTCTTGCTCTGAAGAACTCGCCACCAAAATATCATCCAAGTATACGTGGACATTTTCCAAACCACGAGTTGCCTCGTGCATGAACCGTTGAAAGGTCTGGGCTGCATTGCTGAGTCCAGACGGCATTCTCAGAAACTCGAACAGCCCGAAAGGCGTAGTGACGGCAGTTTTAGGGATATCGGCCTCTGCTACCGGGATCTGGTTGTACGCACGAACTAAATCGATACGGCTGAAAACGGAGCAACCTGATAAAGACGAAGTAAGGTCCTGTATATGGGGAATCGGGTATAGGTCAGGGACGGTGACTTTGTTAAGCGCTCTGTAATCACCACAGGGTCGCCAGTCGCCACTAGACTTAGGGACCATATGAAGAGGGGAAGCCCAAGGGCTACTAGAAGGGCGTATTATACCCAGTTC
The DNA here is from genome assembly GCA_948099385.1 of Fasciola hepatica. Taxonomy (NCBI): domain Eukaryota; kingdom Metazoa; phylum Platyhelminthes; class Trematoda; order Plagiorchiida; family Fasciolidae; genus Fasciola; species Fasciola hepatica. Next base: position 2,258,518 of record CANUEZ040000025.1, read on the forward strand.
TAGCATATGTTTGAATTCAGCCTGTGCAACACGAAGCTTGTCTGGTGCTAACCGACGCGGCCTACTGAACACTGGGGGTCTCTTAGTATCGATATGGTGAGTGACACTGGTGGTCACTGCTGGGAGAGGCCCGGCCTGCTGAAACATGGCTGGGTAGGCGGCGATGAGTTCGTTGTAAGGTTGGTGTGCCGGTGGTTGGACGTAAAAAGGCGTGACGTGATTCACTCGCAAATTATGACCCGCAACAGCGAGAGTGGTCTGACGATCCACCACTCTGCGGCGCCGTGCATCAACTAGCAAGTCAATGTGTTACAGAAAGTCAATGCCTAGAATTGGGCACGGGACGTCGGCGATGATGAATACCCAACGAAAATTACGCTTTAAACCTAAGTTAAGGTGAGCGACCGCTGGCCAAACGTTGGGATGGCCGTGCCATTGGCAGCGCGTAGTGTTTGGGCCTGCGGTGTGCTATTGTCGTCTTTCGCTCGGGGGCGGACGCTCACTTCGGCACCGGTATCTACAAGGAATAGGTTATTTGAAATGATGTCCCTTACGTTCAAAAGGCGACTGTTGGTCTGATACCCGGCTTCGTGGGTCGCCACCACGGGCCGGGGGTTTAGTTTCCCTGATGAGCACCGGGAAACGTACACCCTGGTTCGCATCGTTTGGCTCCGTCACCAAAACGACTGTGGTATTTACAATACCCTTCTTTTGAAGAACCAAAACGTCGTCGCAATGACGGACTATGGAGCCTAGGTGAGCGTTCGCGGTGCCGCTCCTGTGACCCACTTCTTACTGCTAGGCGTTGCGGGCTCGCGTCAATTCTAGACAAAACTGACACGAAATCGTTAGGTGTTGGCAAGGCAGGCACCGTTGTGACGGAGGACCTGGTTACTCCAGCTACAGCGGGGTTGTATCGTGAAATAATGTCATCAGTTATTGCTGCAGTTTCCTCCAGCGAACACTTGCGCGTGGCACTTAATACAACTGAGATGTTGTGCGGCAAACGCTGCAGCCAAAGTTCCCTTAAGAGCGGGTCCTCGCCTACAGTCGGTCCTCTCAAGCGCTGCATTTCACGCAGCAGTTCGGAGGGCTTCCTACTTCCAAGCTCAACGTTTTGAAGTTGTTGCATACGTTGGTCCTGCGTTGGGGTCGTGCGGGCAATGACGGCCTCCTTTAAGGCCTCATAGCTTCGGGAAGAGATTATTACGTCCCTTACTTGCATTGTGACCTCCGGCGGGAGGCGGCCTGCTACCCACCTGAAACGGCTGGCGTCACTGGTTATACGGCAGTTTTCGAATTCTAACTCGACCAGCGTGAACCAGAGTTCTGGATCAGCAGGTGTGAATGCCGGTATGTGCAGCGTGATCGCCCCAACGGTGGGGTCTGAGCAGGGTTTCCGTTCAGCAGACAGCGATTACTTTATAGAATACAGACGGGAAAAAAAATCAACGACCAACGGGGCACTATAGTCTTCGCGAAAAAAAATCACGACGAACTAGACACACAAAATTTGCATGGACAAAGAAAAATTATTTGGTAAACCGACCAAAAAAAAATCAACAGATAGGGAAACAATAAAACACACAAAAACGTACGCAGACGGGACCTTGAACGGTAGAAAACAAGGAAACTCACGTGACCTGGGGATCACGTCGGGCTCACCAATTGTAAGGTTGGTTAGACCTTACTTCGCGGTTTTTTTAGTAAACGCGTGCTTCGGTCCTTTGTACTGCGTGGACCACCTGCACGTTACTCTAATGCTCGGCACTGTACGAATATGTTAACCAGAACAGTATTCTCCACGCCCCGTGAGAACGAGAAGGCGATTGGGAGAGATAGTGGTTAGCGTATATTTTAGGAGTGTGCGTGAGAGCGTGTGCAAGAGCAACGGTCAAATGGCAACCGCGCTTGGCAGTCAGCGTCCAGTTAAACAATAAACGTGGTAAAAGTACGAGTGAAGATGGCAACCGCTACAGTTCAGTACGGAGTGTCAGGCCACGATACGCTAGATAAGATCTGGACTAGCAGACTTAGCAGACGGTAATCAGACAGCCGAGGAAGAATCGCAGACTGTTGTGGCCCTGACCAAGAATGACAGGATGCTAACACCTGAAGAAGAATCACAGACCGCTTTGATTAGGAGAATAGTAGAGAAGAACGTATCATCGGATAACGCGAAGAATTTGGTGGCTCATGAGTTATCGGGAACAAAAACGCAAGGTATCCAGGCTCTCAGAAATCCAGCGGCGACAATCAAAGGAAAGAATACCATGGAGAAAGCGACTGCCACCCCGAGGGAATTTTACAGCGCCAGCCGCAGTACCTGGCCACTGATCGTCTTTAACATTCTCGAGCCTGGCTCGACATCACTTTTCGAGTGTGAAACTCACAACATTAGAGCCTTCCAGTGGTCATGTACACAGATGTCATTCCCCGGATTGCGCCCTTTAGGCTTTAAACGGTTTCTGCGACAGCTTAGTTTGCTGAAGGTGTCGTTTTGGCTCGGATGACGACACGGAGAACTTGCTGGCATCATGAGAATCTAAGCGGTGGTTCTGAGGTCCACATAAGACCGAGCAGAGAAAGCCACGACCTCCATCAGTGGAAACGGGTTAGTGGCATGTCACATCAACAGGTTGTCTCGGCCGTCACACACTGAATACCACCAGCCTAAGCTTCTCCGAGTCATCCTTCTGTCGGAAACCATGGCTCAGCCAAAGATCGGTAAGTGGTATGCCACTAGAGGTAGCTTCTCTTCAGAACTACATCAATGCAAACCGGGAAGCAAAAGACAACTGAACCCTCAGTGGCAAACCGTTCAACATTGTCTTTAATGAACGCTCCAGAAATCACATTAAAACTCGGTCATGCCGGCTCCGGTAGGCCTGAAAGCCTAACCACAGTTGAACGGATAGAGACTACCCTCCGAACCGCTTGACCGGCGGAGCACTGGCCCATACCCATCGCGGTAACCACCGATATTCCTGCAGTAACCATGGCAGGGGCCTCGTCTCCACCGAGCCATGCAAAGGTGGTCAAAACTTGGAGTTGCATATACACAAACGGCCTAAGCCCGAGCGAAAAGCTTCCCGAAATTCGCTTCTTGAGCAACGAGTGCAACGCGCTAGTGATTGAGATAACCGAAACATAGTTGCGTGCCGCAGTTTTCTGACTCGGAGCTGGATGATCGAACGGGAAATTTAGGCCGGGGATGTGCTATGTACATTAGCAGGGAGCTGAAATCAAAAAGGCTTTCAGACCCGACCCTAGATGAAGTGCCGGTATATATATATATATATATATATATATATATATATATATATATATATATATATATATATATATATATATATGCTCATTAGAATCTAATTTGAATCGTCTGGAGTGTGAATAGATACTCTTCCTTCAAGAGCCCACAAATGAATCACAACTGTGATTTCTCATAGTTATTAGTGTCTGGGTCACTGCTAACCCAACGAACAACGAGGCTGCATGTGCAAGCGCTCATATTGATAGTAAGTAGTATGTAAACGTGTGGACAAAGTTTCCCCGGAAGCACACGACCGGTTTCGCAGTGACCCAGACATGAATAGCCATGAGAAATCACAGTTGTGATTCATTTGTGGGCTCTTGAATGAAGAGTATCCATTCACACTCCAGACGATTCAAATTAGATTCTAATGAGCATATAACATCGGAGTGTACAAGTATGAAGACGAGTGGGCAGAGGAGTACCGGGTACGCATACCTGATGAGCGGCAACAACCGCGAAACCGGTCGTGTACTTCCGGGAAAATTTTGTCCACACGTTTATATACTACTTACTATATATATATATATATATATATATATATATATATATATGTATACATACATGAATGTATATTACACCGGCTTGAGAACAAACATGGTGCCAACGCAACAACAACAGAGAAAAATTACAAAGTCGAGGGCCGGGGACTAAAAGCAAAAGAAATTTTTTTTTAGTGTTTTCACCCTACACGTTTTGTGAATTGTTTCCGTCCGTTTTTTAATTATTAGTGGGAAACGGGAAGTCTACAGACAGGTCATACAACATTCGCGTCACTGGATTCGGTTCTGAGCCATATCTCTCGGCTCCTCTAACCAACGGCAGTTCTCATCGCTTGGGCCCCAACCAGGAAGGCGAAAAGCACCAACCGAAGCCAAAGCCGAATTTAACTTCATGCCCCTTTCGCCAACTTATAATCTGACCGCCACGCTGTTTCCACCAGCCTTGCCCAGCACGTGCAAAAAAGAGTACGAAAGGCTGAACGATGGGCAGGCATGCACAAGATGTTCCCGAACCATCGGAGGAGGTGTAGAGTGAATAATCCTATCAGAGGGCAACAATCAGCATCGAAAACACGACGACGAACTTCGTCATTGCTCACCCGATGTTCCCACCAGACACGAGCAATGCCTCGGAGACACCGGTGGTGTATGGGGTGTCTGAGAGGAGTAGCACTTCTGAGTTGGTTGACTGTCGTGTCCCTTGGGGCATCCTCCATCTCTTTGGTCTCCATCATTCACCCAACTCTCACCTGTGGCTCCACGAAGCTGAAGCATGCATCAGCGGCACACCCCGGCAAACCGCTCGACAGGCGGGCTAAACCAGGTTGAGGGTTACCGAGGTCTAAAAAACTTCGGCGAGACGGTGTTCGGCATGTGAAGACAGATCCTTCTGAATGGCCCGACGAGATCTGCTGATCCAACGGCCACAAAGGAGACCTATTCAACTGCCTGATCCGGCATTCCAGAGGAGGCGAACGAACCGTACAGCAGGTCACCGGCTCCTCTGGGAACACCCTGCTGCTTTGCAGTCTGCACTTGGGTGTGCAAGGGCTAGAGGTGCAACCTCGAACAAAAAGGCCGAACGGTGCTGGGGACACCGCTTCGTACCCTACTCCCGTGACTCTCTATGGTTATTCACGAAACCTTCGCGATGTCCATGGAGCCGACTTATCCTCTCGCAGGAGATAGTCGTGTAAAAGTAAAATAAAGTACCGGTGGTGGAATACAGAAAGCCACCGGGCATCTTCAATGCGGAGGGGCCAGGTCTCGCAACTGTAAGGAGAGACACTGCAAACTATGGCACTGTACACCCTTCCCTTCAGGGAGAACTGGATGTCATGGGGACGCCACAGATGACGCAGGTTCGCGAAAGCTGCTCTGGCTCTCGCATTTCGTGATGCGATCTTCTCCCCAACACCACCACCAGCTATGATCAAGCTCCCTAGGTACTTAAAGCTATTGACTACCTCTAACCGACCACCACTAAGAGTGAGTGCAGACACAGGCTCCTGCCAGTCTTGAACAAGTATTTTGCACTTTGGAGGCGCAAAGTGCATTCCATATCGGGACACCTCAGTCGCCGAACGATTCAATGCGTGTTGAATTGCCTGGGCACTATCGCTGAGCAAGGCGATATCATCGGCATATTCCAAGTCAAAAACTCTGTTCTGTGGGTGGAGTTCAACTCCACCGTTTGGAAGACCAGACAGTAACAGAGGTGAGCACGCGGATATCCAAGGCTCGAGCGGCATACGCTGGACTGAAGCACTTGTGGCGCCGACCTAATATTTCACTGGAGTTGGAAGGTCGTGTGTACTGTGCCGCAATGCGTTCAGTTTTGTTGTATGGTTGCGAGACTTGGGGTCTGCGTGCTGAATATATTGGTTGTCTTGAGGATTACGACCACCGATGTTTACGTGGTATCGCCAGGATTGGGTGGAATAGCCGAGTGAGCAATGCTGAGGTCAGAAAGCGAGTATTGAGTACTATTTTGGAGATCGTTCTGTCACGGCGTATCCAGCTTAGTAGACTTTGTTGGTTGGGGCACGTGTTTCGTATGGTAGACACACGTCTACCATACCGTGTCCTATTCTCCGTTCCTCCTCAGGATTGAAAGAAATCACGTGGAGGTCAACAGATGACGTGGCAACGAGGAATGAGAAAACTTACAGTAAACTTAGGAAAAGTAGGCGCTTCATGTCTTCGTGGTTGGGGTCCAGAAGATCCGTCTACCAGTTGGCTGGAGATACTGAAGGATATGGCAGCGAACTGCGAACAGTGGCGATCGTGTTATCACTTTCTGTCTAATCAGAATGACTGATCGATGTGCGTTTGTACAGTTTTACTGTGTATTCCGTGTGTTGGCTACTAGGATATTCTTTCCTTTTCCCACCCGTATAGGTCCACTCCCTGTCCATCTTGTATATTCATACTTTCTAATTCAACATGCAACATAGTGAGAAAGGTAGTGGTCAGTGGGGCTTGCCCTACAGTTTAACGCTGTACGATAGTGATGATATATATATATATATATATAAAGTCGGAGCTGGTGTCTTGTCAGGCATGATGACTGTGTCGTAAAAAAGGAGGTGGAACAAAGCGTGTTCGATGCATTCGAAATCACCGTGCGGAGAGTAGAGCTACATGATTTCCAAGAATTTGTTTGCTTACCTGCAATTCAGACCAGGAGTCATGCCGGGCATCCCACCAACTACACGACTGAAGCAATTGCTTCTTTGGATTTTCTAGGGCGGGAACGTTTATCTGGGAGGGTGCAGACACTAGAACTTGTAGACAGATGAATTTCGAAACACGCGCTTAGAAGTACATGGTCGGTGCCGTTTGTATTGCCCGCTTTTGAACCTCGGTACGCTCGGCAATCCTCCACAGACGGATCCCAACGGGCTCTCACCAGGATGTGGTCGAGTTGGTGTGCAGTGTGACCTTCATTGGAGTACCATGTGAGTAGATGCTTCTTCGGGTGTTGAGATCGAGTGCTGCAGACAACCATCCTGTTGACGTCATCTAAACCACTCAGTCAGCCACCGTTCTCGCAGCGCTGACTGTGACCGAATTTCCCTAGAATATGGTGAGTGGATTCGTCGGCCGTACTTGTGCGAGTGTTTCAATCTCCTGCGATGAAAAGTACGTCGCGCCTCGAAACTTGGTTGATTATCTCTTGCAAGTTATTGTAGAATTCGTCTTTGGTTTCGTCATCAGCCGAATTGGTTGGAGCATAGACCACAATCACCGTCAGGTCGTGCGGGGAGCCTTTAAGGCGTGCCAAGGCGAGTCTGGATAAGACTGGTTCCCAAGAGATCATTGCGTCATTAGATGCTTTGTTCAGGGCAAACGCGTTACTGTAGAGACCGGAGTTGTCTTTCGGGCCACTGTGATAGAGCCTATAACACGTATCCACTCCCAGGACCTTTATCTGTTGGCTACCTAAGTTGGGAAGGCGGACTTGCGGGAGGCAAGCCATGTCTGCGTCAGTCATGTAGAGTCCACATTGTAATGCACTGACTGCCGACGTCTAGAAACGTCCTTACATTCCAACAGGCTTGTGTTCTTTTCCTGCAGCGAATAATCTCAGCTTGCTGTTTTATCACCTCGACCGCCGGGACACGAGGCGCGTCGCTTATCGGAGACGCCGTACTATGGTGAGCTCTTGAAGTTCCGTAAGTAATCATGGAGAGTCGCGAGAGTAGGGTACGAACCGGTGCCCACAGCACAGTTCAGCCTTTTTGTTTGACGTTGCACCTCTAGTCCTTGCACACCCAAGTGCAGACTGCAAAGCAGCAAGGTGTTTCCAGAGGAGCCGGTGACCTGCTGTACGGTTCGTTCGCCTCCTTTGGCACGCCGGATCAGGTAGTGGAACGGTTCTCCTTTGCAGCCTTTGGATCAGTAGATCTCGTCCGCCCATTCAGGAGAATCAGTCTTCACATGTCGAATAAAGCCTCGCCGAAGTTGTTTAGACCTCGGTAACCCTCAACCTGGTTTAGCTCGCCTGCCGAACGGTTTGACGGGGTGTGGCCGCTGATGCATGCTTCGTGGAGCCACAAGTGAGGGCTGGATGAATGATGGAGTCCAAGAAGTTAGATGATGCCCCCAAGACACACGACAGTCAACCAACTCAGAGGTGCTACTACACCCCATGCACCCCTCTCAAAATGCTCCCAAATGACAGAGAGTCCAATACAGCTTCTACTAAGAAAGTCCTACACACTGCCTTGTCGTGGCGGAGGTGTTTTCACAAAAGTGTGAGGGCGCAGGCGAACGCCCCGCACTCTACACCGGGTTGACTGACTGTCTAGCGGAGTTGGCTAAACCCTGATTCCGAGCCAACCGTGGATGGCGTATGAAGCGCACGACACTGTGCTCACCGGCATCTGTGGCGGAGGGGTGTAATGGGCACCCAGGATGTTTAGCCTCATCCGAAGGGTGTATGAACTGAGCAACCAGTCAACAGCTCCCACCGGAGGCTCCCGGAAGAGGCGAATGAACCATACAATTGTTCATTGCCTCATCTGGACCAACAGTGCTGTTTCGCAGGACGCACTTGATTGTAAATAGGTTAGAGATGCATCCTTAAACAAAAATGTCTGCTCTTGACCGGGCGGCCGAGTAGTACAATAGTCCACAACGTCAACAACAGTGAAACCGATGGATCTCTTAATCCACGCCCATTACTCTCGACAAACACATGCTCACACTTATGCTCTCACACCGTACACACACACGTTGATTTCTCGACTTCCACATCTCACCCCTGCACACAAATATTTTCATATTCTTCGGGGACTGCAGTCGACCGCATTTGCGGCAGTGTCTCTGAAGGAAGTCCCGTTTCTATTCTCTCGCGTCCTCCTTCTTCTAATATCCAAGCCTCACCGAACCCGCTTCCACCAGCTGATGCTCTTCTTCGCCCAAGGCGTCCTTTTAAACTGGCCACACTTAATGTGCGAAAGCTGATGCGTATAAGACAACAAGCGTGTTTAGCTCGTACATGGGAGACTCTTGACATCGACGTGTGTTGTTTTCAAGAGACTCGCATCCAAGACTTCAGCTCGGTCATTCAACTGGTGCCCTCATCCAGTCCTGTAAAGTTTCACTTGCATTTATCTGGGGAGCCTGAGGCTACGGCTGCTGGTCTTGCTGACGTAAGTGT